>LPNX010700572.1:10979-19104 GCA_001517045.1 Pseudotsuga menziesii | reverse complement strand
TGCACACCAATTGGATATATCTAATTAAAAATTGTGAGTTTGGATTCATTAAATTACAAGTTAAGTCAATGCTCAAGTGTAATTTAATAAAACTAAGTGCGATACATGCTTCACATTTCATCAACAACCAACAACACTATTCAACAAACGTCATGCACCCAATGACTAATCACTCAGCATTAAAGGAACTACAATACAACCCAAAGACTGAGAACCAACTTTGTGAATCAACATGATTTGAAGCATAAGTCCACCAAATTTGAAAAAGTTCAATTCGACATTAGATTGATTTTGAATTGAGTTGTGACAGTAAGATAAGATTAGGGTTAGGATTAGGGTTTCCTTGGTAGGGTTATGGTAATGGGCCATGCATGTTAAACAATAAACCCTAGTTAGGGATAGTTTTTTCCAAGTTTGGCCTTTGTTGGCATGAAATGCATTGTCCAGCTTTGGCTCTCATTGGCATGACTGCATTTTCCCTACTGAGCAAAACCCTATATTCAAAAACCATCGTAGACAAAGGTCGATGGGAAATGGACAGAAGGGAGAGCCCCCCCCCCTAGATAAAATCCCACGTCACAAATCCAACGGAATCAACGGTTCATCGATCGGAGGCTCGAGCATCGATCTATGGCGAGTTGCAGGTCACCTCTAGATACCGTTCAGGGACACCTGGTGGACTTCGGCCCGGTGTGAAAAAAACCTCATGGAGCGGAAATTTTGAATTTTGTCAACTCTTGCTATTGTGTTTGGGCATGGGAAATATGGCAATGCCAACCGCATCCCCACCATCCGTGGCTTTCCATATTTGGCCCTCGTTGGCGTGACTGCATTGTCCCCTACTGAGTGAAACCCTATCTTCAGAAACCACCGTAGAAGGAGGTCATCGAGAAATGGAAAGGAGAGAGACACCCCCCCCCTAGATAAAATAACATGTCATGAATCCAACGAAATCAACGGTTCATCAATTGGAGGCCTGAGCATCGAACTATGGCGTGTTGCAGGTCACCTCCAAATACCGTTCAGGGACACCTGGTGGACTTGGGCCCAGTGTGTAAAAAACCTCATAGAGAGGCAATTTTGAATTCCATCAACTCCTTCTAGAGTGTTTGGGCATGGGAAAAATGGCAACGCTAGACGCATCCCAACCATCCATGGATTTCCAGCTTTGGCCCTCGTTGGCGTGACTGCATTCTCCCCTACTGAGCGAAACCCTACCTTTATAAACCATCATAGACAAAGGTCATCAGGAAATGGATAGGAGGGGGAGCCCCCCCCCTAGCTAAAATCCCACATCACAAATCGAACAGAATCGACGATTCATCGATCGGAGGCCCGAGCATCGATCTATGGCGAGTTGCAGGTCACCTCCAAATACCGTTCAGGGACACCTGGTGGACTTGGGCCCAGTGAGCAAAAAACCTCACGGAGCGGCAAGTTTGAATTCTGTCAACTCCTGCTAGCATGTTTGGGCATGGGAAATATGGCAACCCCAACCACATCCCCACCATCCATGGGTTTCCAGCTTTTTCCCTCGTTGGCATGACTGCATTGTCCCCTACTAAGCGAAACCCTAGCTTCAGAAACCACCGTAGATGGAGGTCATCGGGTAATGGACAGGAAGGAGAGGCACCCCCCTAGCAAAAATACCACATCACAAATCCAACGGAATCGACGGTTCGTCGATGCAAGGCCTGAGCATCGATCTATGTCAAGTTGCAGGTCACCTCCAGATACCGTTCAGGGACACCTGGTGCACTTGGGCCCGATGCGCAAAAAACCTCACGGAGCGGAAATTTTGAATTCTATCAACTCCTGCTAGTGTGTTTGGGCATGGGAAATATGGCAACGCCAACTGCATCCCCACCATCCGTGGCTTTCCAAATTTGGCCCTCTTTGGCATGACTGCATTATCCCCTGCTGAGCGAAACCCTAGATTCAGAAACCACAGTAGACGAATGTCATCGGGCAATGGACAAGAGGGAGAGGCCCCCCTCTAGCTAAAATCCCACATCACGAATCCAACAGAATCAACGGTTCATTAATCGGAGGCCCACGCATCAATATATGGCGAGTTGCAGGTCACCTCCAGATACCATTCAGGGACACCTGGTGGACTTGGGCCCGGTGCGCAAAAAATCTCACAGAGCGGAAATTTTGAATTCCGTCAACTCTTGCTAGCGTGTTTGGGCATGGGAAATATGGCAATGCCAACCGCATCCCCACCATTCGTGGCTTTCCAGCTTTGGCCCTCGTTGGCGTGACTGCATTGTCCCCTACTGAGTGAAACCCTAGCTTCAGAAACCACCATAGATGGAGGTCATCGGGTAATGGACAGGAGGGAGAGCCCCCCCCCCAGCTAAAATATCACAATTTCAAGTACACCAATGACCCAACATGTCAGCCTCCCAAAATTTTCTATTATGCATATGAAACATTAACCTTTCGAAAGCATGAAAGGTTCCAAATTTTGTTTGTTTATTAAGTTTATCACTTAAAATTTTCACATGCATGATGTTTACCTACTTCACATGCATAATGTTAGTGCATGTTACTTTTGAATACTTCATATGCATAATGTTGAAGCATGTTACTTTTGAGTTGTTTGTGTCAATATTAGTAGGTTATTTTCTTCCACTTTCAATGTTAAAAAAAACATAATCAAGTAAAAACAAAGTTAAATAAATCTCTTATTATCTTTTATTACTTTTTAAGTAGAAATTAAACTTCTCAATAAAAAAAATGAGATGAAATTCCTATAGAGGTATGACCTACAGAGGTACATGTATGTATTCTAATGTTATGTATATCCTGTGAATGAGATCTTGAAATGTTCATATGATTGATATATATGGTTTATTGATCATATGTAAAATTTGGCATGTTCATTAACTTGACACACAAGAGAACTTTTGGCATATTTATAAACAACATTATGGAAAATTTTGCATATCAAGAACACAAAATTGACATATTCATAAGAAACATACATGGGGAAATTTAAATTATGATACATACCTCATCATGCTAGATCCCACCTATTATCATACAACCAAGCCCTCTAGATCATCTCTTATAATGATGGTCTCCCTTAGTCTCTCATGCTCTGTATCTGGTAAGAAGTAGCGTACCTTCGATGAATTTCGGCTAGGCATTGTTCATACCTGGAGGTTTGTACCAATGATTATGTTTGTAAAGTGATACACACTTGCACCTGGTTTGTAATCCCTGTAAACATATCCACCCTTCTTTCTTGCATTGTTGTCATGTGTAAGGTATTCACCTTTAACAACCATAGACCCATTGGGGAAGTGGTTGTTTTCATCATCAGTCGTGGACATAATGAGGGTTTGCTTTCCCTCTATACAACGTGCCAACCAGTAATCACCACCCAATTCACTACCTTTTGAGGAAAACACTGCGTATATGCGTCCTGCATAGTATGATTGTAGGTATATGATCAAATATTTTCCATGTGATACAAGGCCATTAACGTGAGTTTCAAGACTACATAAATTTAACAAAAAAAATGTTAAGGAAATGCATCATACCAGGTTGTACAAGGTTTGATACATGATCAAAATCTATAGAAATAGACGATTGGTCATCTTCCAATGGAGTTAACTCAACAATTGCACGCTGATCAAGTGGAAGTGATATGCGATCCCATCCATCAACCCAATCCAATGATTCACACACATCCCAGTCACCATCATAGCAAGGCGGGCAAAAACAAGCGAGTTTTCTGGTCCAAATTTCAAATACTGGGTTATCAGAACTTCGAACCGAATGAAATCCACAAGTGCCAGGAACAGTCATCCATTCCCATGCATGTGAACGATCTATGTCTACCACCTCCCAAAAAAATCTCTCCACATGTCTCTTTCTTGTGGATTATACTCGCATAGTTGATTCCTCTCCCATTACTGACGTGCACCACCTGACTATAGATTGAGCATTTCGAATAGTAGATATTGTAGATAATTTCAATTCCTCTCTTTGTAGGGCTGTTTTGGCACATGCTCTGGCTCCATCATGCTCTCCTTTATCATGCCCAGTCTTGAAATAGTTCCACATATGTGGAACTTTGTAGTTTTTATGCAATGAACACAACCATTGAAATATGCGTGCATTTTTGAACTGACTAGCACATCCATCAGACCAAATCCAGTGTCGATCCATCTGTATGTTCCTTCCCTTCAAATGATCATAGAACATGATGAATCAATGACGTACATAGTTGAAGTCATGGCACCTATCATCACTTATGTAGAAGTGATATTTCTTTAGAATTTCTCTTTTCTCTTCACTACTATTTGGGCCATGCCTATATGTGATATGCACCATCAAGGAAACCTGCTCAGAGTGATAATACTGACTTTGGATCTCATTTTGAGGTTGCAGAGTGTAGTTCTTGGAAAAATCAACAACTAAAAGTATAGTACCACGAGGAAATGTATCTCTGCATATTCTAAACTTCTCATCCTGCCATCGTGCCAAGTGGACATGCTGAACATATTGACGTGTCTTTTCAATAAATTCCTTGACGAAGACACTAACTTGTACCTGTTGACACATAATGATCTCAATATCAGGTTTTTTTGTAAGTAAGGAATGAAATGCAACTGTTCAAACATAAATTTATAGATAAATGCATGTACCTGAGATGTCACCAATTGTATTTTCTTTCTTTCTTTCCCTGGGACTATTTCATAGCTAATATATTTGAAACTTTTCATGTCTGTAACCATATTCCCAAATTCATTGTCTCCAGTGTCATGCATACATTGGCTCAATAATGCCATTCCAGCACAGTTAGAGCAAGTTCCATCCAAACAAGATTTTGCATAGTAAGTTTGCCCCTCAGGCCTATTGCACATGATACTATGAATGAATTCTCTTGATGAGGTCGGTAGTATTGTCAAGGAGCAATCCTGCACATGGTTAGTATGCAACACACGACAAATGTACAAAAATGTTTCATAGAAATATTCATATTCTACATGGTATCTACAACAACAAGTGTTATGAAGAGTATTTATTCTAACATACCAGGGCTTACATTTCTCAAAAGATCTTTTCCCCAAATTCAGTTGTCTATGTTCATTCCTAAATTTCTCGTATAGTTCTGTCTGTGTTATATCAAGAATATGCTTAATATGTGGTTCACGGTCCTTTGAACCCCTTATTAGTTTTAGTACATCCTTCCGGTTTGAAGAAGGCCTTGTGTGATCATGCCAAAAACTCTGCACTGGTCCCTTTACTGCATCAACTAGCTTCATGTCACAACGTGGAAACCGACCAATAAAGGCCCAAAAATCTGTCTGGGTGGTTGTGTCAAGATGTTCTCTTCTAACAGAATACCTACGGAGGGTTTTTACATTCAAATTAACTAGTTTAGATGTAGGCTTGAGAAAACAAAGGACCTTGGTGTTCTTATTTACAATTGCTTGTGACAACACACGACGAGCCACATTGCGGTCCTTTGACCATGTGTTCTTACCAATTTTACCAAAGACGTCTACTAAGCTTTTAACTATATGGGAACTTGGTCCAGAAGGCTTTATCATCTTTATCCCTAATGATTTCCTAACAATATTCATGCCCCTAGATTTTAACAATGATTAAAATAATCTACATTTATCTCCATCACATTTAGAAACAAAATATTTATTTAGTATCTGTTGAGTTTGATAAGCAATACTACGTTTAGATAGCGTACCTTCAATGGAATTGAGGAGTCCTTCATCAACTTGTATACGCTTTGGAGTTCTTCGACGTGTGCTTTCTAATGGAGGTAAGGGGGTTGGATTTCTATCATCTAGTGCATCAACTGTACGCTCTGGCGTTTCAGTAGCAACTTGTTGTCCTTCACTATCTTCCTGGTAGTTGGATGGTGGAAGTCCAACATCCTCATCGATGGTCTGATTAATATTTTCTTCTTCAACAGTAGGCTCCATGTCCAACGTCTCTTCAACAGTAGGCTCCATGTACACCGCCTCTTCATGAGCTTCATCTTGAGATGGTAACTTATCACTTTGACTTGATGTGGGATTTGAAACATCCCCTAATGAGCACCTATGTTTTGCTTCTTGAATACTTCCATGGGGTGCTTGTTCAACAACTATTGTGGAAGTTGAAGGTCCCTCTAGTGAATGCTTCATTTTTTCTTGTGCTGGATTAATAAGCTAAACCACCATATCCTCTATAATTGGATTTGGATTAGTTTCCAAAGAAAGCCTCTGATTCATCATGTCTATTCTTTTCTTTTCTTTCTCTTCTTCGATGACTTCTTGAGGTCTCTTCTTCCTTGCTGATTTTCTTCCTCAGTTACGTACATTTCCCATCACCACAATGATCAATGTCAATATAGTTTGTTTTTGTTGCTCCTCAATTACAAGCTTCCAAACCTTTAACTTGCTGTATAACTATTGATCCTTCAAGGTGCTTCAATCTTCCTTCTCAATTGTTCATATTTCCCATCAAAACAATAATGAATGGGAAAATTTACCTTTGGTTCTCTTGAATAATAAGCAAATGAAAGTTATATACACCATCACCATGAAATGACATTGAAGCTTGATATCTTATCATGTGTGCTCCTCAACCATGAAAGATGTCATCAATGATGCACCTGCATAACAAAAAGAATGATGGAGATCGTGTAGATTGTGAGTATTTCCACAAGCAGGCTCGTGCTCTTGAAAAATAATGCGCGCTAATCGGAATTTTCATAAAAAACGCAGTGAAGTTGCTCTCAGACAATGACAATTCACTATTTTAACAGTCTCAAAACGTGCACGCTATTTGTATAAGCAAAACGCGTACGCGATTTGTATAAGCAAAACATGCACACGATATGTTTAAGCACAATTAATGGGGTGGGTGCACGGCTAAATGTAATTACAATATCAACTAAAATCATTAGATGTAGTGATTTAAAGATTATCATTTAAAAATGTCACATATTTAAATTTTAAAACATGGTGAGGTAATACACATTTATAAATAAATGAAATAAAAGGATATAGAAAATTTATTTAAACTATTATTGTTTTTAAAAGAAAAAGATAAATTTAAACTTTATGTTCCATGACTAGTTATTCATAAATAATTGAAAATAGATTATGAAGTAAGAAGATATACTAAAATCATTTTATATTAGTAATCCAAAATCCAATTTATAAGGAAAAAGTAAACTTAAATAAATTACACACAATGATAATGATGAGGATGAATGAGGATGAATGAGGATGATGTTCATGATGTTGATGGTGATGATGATGAGGATGATGATGATGATGTTCATGATGTTGATGGTGATGATGATGATCATGTTGATGATGATGAAGGTGATGATGAGGATGAGGATGAGGATGTTCATGATGTTGATGGTGATGATGATGATGAGGATGATGATGATGAATGATGATGATGTTCATGATGTTGATGGTGATGATGATGATGAGGATGATGATGATGAATGATGATGATGTTCATGATGTTGATGGTGATGATGATGACGACGACGATGATGATGATGTTCATGATGTTGATGGTGATGCTGATGATGAGGATGATGATGATGAATGATGATGATGTTGATGATGATGATGTTCATGATGTTGATGGTGATGATGATGACGAGGATGATGATGATGAATGATGATGATGTTCATGATGTTGATGGTGATGATGATGAGGATGTTCATAATGTTGATGGTGAGGATGATGATGATGATGTTCATGATGTTGACGGTGATGATGATGATGAGGATGAGGATGATGATGAGCATGATCATGATCATGATCATGATGTTGATGGTGATGATGATGATGATGATTATGATGATGAATGACGATGATGTTCATGATGTTGATGGTGATGATGACGAGGATGGTGATGACGATGATGTTCATGATGTTGATGGTGATGATGATGATCATGTTGATGATGGTGATGATGATGATGATGAAGGTGATGAAGATGATGATGAGGATGATCATATTGATGATGGTGATGATGATGATGATGAAGGTGATGATGATGATGATGAGGATGATGATGATGATGTTCATGATGTTGATGGTGATGATGATGATGAGGATGATGATGACTAATGAT
>LPNX010700486.1:296622-383477 GCA_001517045.1 Pseudotsuga menziesii | reverse complement strand
GGTGACAGCCTTGACTCGAGACTTGCCCCCAAGGACACACCGAGTGGCTTGAAGATTTCTGCCACGTGATCCAGGTGTGTGAAAAGGCGGCAACAGTAAGAAGGCCATAAGAGTTCATATCATAAGGCATGCGGAGCATGCAAGCCTTATTTTAGTGTTAAAGTCAACATGAAATTAGAATAGCATGCATGCAAAAGTGAAGCGTAAACACTAAAAGTGACATGCAAACCCTAAAAGTACATGCCATTCTATTTAAGAAGGGTTATTGGACCAAAGAGGAAATCTATTGTTATTGTTGATTGATTTTGGAGTTTCAAGCAGCAGCACACTGCACAGCGTGCAGCCGCAGCAATTGGGGTTGGAGACGGTGTCTTCAGCTAGCGAGGGTTTGGCAGTGAGATATCTGCCCTAGTCTCTTATTGGGATAGATCATCCAGGTTTATCCATTGCATCCATCATATACTACAGTATTCAAAGATCTAGCACATTCCGAAGGGTTATTCGCAGATCCACATTTGCAGCCGGAAGTAGCAGGGGAAAACCCAGAAGGATTCTCCGGGACCACAAAACCCAGTCTTTCCTCCACATGTCAGCGTCCTCTTTCTCAGCAGGCCTATCCTACGGTATGCAGTGATTATCAGCCATCAATTTGCTCACCTGGAGCAGCTATCAGCCAAACAGATCAGTTGGGGGCGTGAGCAGCAGAACTGTTAATCAATTCGCTAGGGCACTTAGAGGCAGCCAAACCTCTGCATGTGCCAAGCCATCTCTTTGACATCAGTAGACGGACAAGCTCAGAAAGTTTCAGCCCAAACGGACCTCTCCTACAAAAACGTCACCTTCAATCTGGAGGGTTTTTACAGTACTGCGGGGCGGTCACACCGAAGGAAAAGATCATTATTAGACCACCCACCCGGATCCTTATGCATGCAGTGATCTCTGGAGTCATTATCAACCGGAATATCAGTGGTAAGTGTTAATTTCTCTCTGCAAAACCCTAACCCTAATTCAGCTATATTTTAGGACATTTTTGCATGGTGAGTTTGCATGCACAGTTATTTTGCAACTCTGTATGAGATTGAGTGTGCGAGTCAGCAATATCATAGAACATTAGAGAATATCAGTATTTGGGATATTACAATATATCGCCAAGGGTCCAAAAAGAAATTAGCGAATTTATCGGCAAAAATGTCGACAAACATTGGCAATATATCGGCAAAATAAAAAAATAAAAAAATATTAAAAAAAACAAAAATGCAAAAAATCACAATATTCGAAAAAAATCGCGATATATTCGAAAAAATCGGCAAATATCGCGATAAAATCGAGAAAAAAATCGCCAAATAACGGGGAAAATATCGGGGCGATATATCGCCAAATAACGGGGAAAATATCAGGGCAACTTATTGCCAATATATCGCCAGTAAGTTAACAACGTGATATATCACGATGTAGCCGATATATCGGCGATGATTGTAACAAAGGTCCAAAGACACTTTAAAAGTGTTTTTGGGCTTCTTTCATCACTAATAACTTGTTGTTTTTGCAGCATTGATGAACAGATAGGAGGAGACTCAAATTTGAACTTTTCTGCCATCCGAAGCACCATGGACACTCCTACCTTTTTCTAATATTTTTTTCCAACAAATTGTAAGCTTAGTAATCCTATTTTTCAAAGGATCACAAGCATTTCTGATCTTGTAATAATTAATAATAGAAAGAGCAGGTGAGCTAGACACCGCCCACACCCCACCCCCCTAAAGGATTTCACAATCTCTTTTCATGGAGTGATTTTTTTTGTTTTTCTTGTAGTTTTTAATTAACACAAGCACAAAAACATCTTAACAAGCTATATACTTTTTTATAAGTGATCTTACTTTAAAGTTGCTTTAAATTTATCATCTTTTTTGTAAAGAACACTAACCCACTACCATTTCTCCTAGTACCGAAAGGGAAAAGAAAATCATAGTGTAGTAATTAGTCTCACGAGTTTTATTATACTTACACAAGCACACAATCTGTTCTAACTAGTTGTATCCCTTTTGCAAGTAATTTTAGTTTGCAATACAATTTAATTTGGAACAAACATTTGCCTCTTCCGTGTATGCTCTACCCCTCGCAGCTTTGTCTGTGACTTGGGGATATCAAAAGTGGGAGCATGCTCTAATTAATTAAACAACTCATTTTAATAAATTAACAACCCGGAACATTATGAAAATCCGGCATAATGAATTTGAGAAATAGCAAGCAAATTCTTCAGGGAAAGCGAAAACAACTAGAAAGTGACCGTGGGTTGGGTCCCGTTAGGCTACATCCTTGTTGGTGTAGTGTTGAACAACCCCCCACAACTCCATCTAGCCCACATTTTCTTGTGCGGAGCCACTTTTCCCAAAATCCGAACATATTCCCCATGCCATTCAGTATATCGGGAATCCCCTCTCCCCTTTAATCAACGCATCTTTTAATAATAAAACTGACCAAGAACACAATCACAAAACATTAACTTTACAGCAACATTTTCTTTGACTTACAGTACTAGTTTATATTTGTTATTGCTTTATTCAATTCCATTAATTGTCGTGACTATTTCATGTTGTTTAAGTTAAGTTTGCTTTATAGTCATCTTGATCAGTAATTAACCTTCAAACCCCTAAACAACAATCTTTTATTCAAAACAACTAAGTACCTAAAGCCTTAGTAACATTAATAGGGTCTACCCCTCCTTGGCTTTGTTAGGAGTTAATCCTAAACGGAGGAGTCAAGATCAAATGACAAGACGCGCCGAGCAGCTTGAAGATTTTTGTTGTGTTAACCCTGGGTGCATAAGAGGCAGCAACATGCCCTACTTAGGGAATATTCTCTTTGACCTAACTTACACTATAAGTTTTGACTTGCACTTCAAGTCAACTATTATTCAATAAGTTTATCTTGATAACTTGTTTTTCGAACAAGATCTATCCATTTAGAGCATGGTGCTCACTTGGATAAGTGCATGCATGCTCAATTTTCAATACAAAAAGGATGGCTTGGTTGGACCTCATTTAGATGCTTTTCTTGGAGAACTCTTCCTATTATTATTTAGAGTAGCTTGCAAAATAAGCAAACCATTACAGGCTCACTTGTACTCAAAGGTTTCTATCTTTCAGTCGGGTACCATACCTAGAAAAGGTTCCCTTTCATCCATGTTTAGACATTATCGAATTCATTATGAGCTAGAGGAAGGTTGCACCCTACTTGAGAGCTTAGTCTTTGACTTTGAATTGTCTAGGATGATTTGCAATCCAAGCAATCAATCTAATTTAAGGTTGTTGAAGATTATGTAACTTCGAATAATATTCTTGTTATATTCATATTGTAGTTCCTTTCGGAAATATTCATATTGTAGTTCCTTTCGGAAATATTCATATTGTAATTGATCATGTAAAACCCTAAAAGAATTCAAGTGAAAATAGTCAAGTCAGTCCCACAAAAATCTCTGCATAAAACTTTCCCAGTCACCGGGTAAAACTGCTCCAACATTGGGTAAATCTGCCCTAGTGAAGTCAATCCAGTTAGTGGAAAAGTCAACCAAAAAAGAGTATAAATAGGAGGGTGAATTCCTCATATGGATACACACTCACTCACTCAAATTCGCTAGAGAGAGAGAAGAACAAGTTCGGTAGAGAAGGAAGAGTAGTTACGTTGTGTAGATATCTTCTATTTGGGTTTTCTTATCTTGGTTATTCTCGGAATCTCTTTGTGAAAGAGCCTTAGCTTTTTGTTGTAGTGAATTGACATTGTACTTGCTGACGAATCTATACTGAAGAAGTTTGATGGGTTTTCTTACCTTGAAGGGTTTCCCATAGGAGGAGCTTTGTGTCCTTGTGTTTATTGTTGAATGTCTTTCTTTCAATGATCCTTATGCGTGCAATTATTATGATGTGATATGCTAAAAGAATGGAAATCTAACATAATTACTTGTAGGTCAAAACTCTAACATGGTAACAAAGTCATGCTGAAAGAATTCATTGCGACAATCGTAACAGCTACAATAGTTGCAACTGCTGGAGATTATGGCTCCATACTTCTAGCCTTTCCATCCACAGATCAAGCTCGACCTTTGCATCATTGAACTCACCCTAGAAGGGTGCATCTTTCTGTGGAGGAAAATTTCAATTTTGTGGAGTTTCAATTTTGACCTAAATATTGTCAGGGACAAGAACTAGGGCTCCAAGTTTTAAGACCTTTTGTCCACTAATGAGGCTCGATCCTAGCATTCTCCAACTCACCCTATGAGGGCACATCTTTCTGAGGAGGCAAAATTCAAATCAGAGAAATTTCATTTTTGACCTAGTCACTGCTTGATCAAGAAACTAAGGTTTCCAGTTTTTGCATGTTATGTCCGCAGATCTAAGTGAAAAGAGGATTGGCTCAACTCGCCTCAAGGAGGCGCATCTTTCTAATGGATCAAATTCTCGGTTGAAGAACTTTCATTTTCGACCCTCCTCCTCCTAGGGTTTCCAGAACAAGACTTGACAAGATGAAGAACAACACCAAGGTTGATGAAAAGCTTGAAGGGGCTGATAATTTCATAGCATGGAAGTACATGATGCTTCTCATCTTAGAAGAAAATGACTTGGAAGAGTATGTTGAAAAAGAAGTTGCAAAGCACAAGAAGAATATGGTTAAGGCAAAGAGAATTATTGCAGATTCCATCAAGGATCATTTGATCCCTCATGTCTCATCTTCCAAGACTCCAAAGCAAATGTTTGATGCTTTGACCAAATTGTATGAAGGCAAGAATATGAATCAAAAGATGTTACTCATAACTCAACTCAAGAACGTGAAGATGCAAAACTCAAAAATAATTCAATCCTACTTCACAAGAGTATCTCAAATCAAGGAACAACTCGAAGCCATTGAAGATACATTCGAAGAAGCTGAAATAGTGATGAGTACCTTGAATGGTCTCCCAAGGTCATGGGAATCATTTACTCAAGGAATTTGTTCTAAAAGAAGGCTAACCAAGTTCAACAGGTTGTGAGAAGAGTGCACCCAAGAAGAAGCTAGATTGGAAGCAAGAGAAGAAAAGATGAGTGAAGATGATAATCAAGCATTAGCAACACATATGAAGAAAGAGAAGTTCAAGAACGAAGATCATTCTCACCAGCAACCAAAGAAGTATCATAAGTCTCACACGTTTCAAAAACATTACTCATCAGTTAGACGTTACTCTTGTCAAAAAATGGGACACATTGGAAGGACTTGTCCCCATGCAAAAGATCAAGTCAATAAAGGAGAAAATAAGAGGCACCGTGCGCTCATGTCGCAGAAGACGATGAACCTATCCAGAAGAAAGCAAGAGAAGATAATACAAGTGAAGAAGAATACATGCTGATATCCGCTCTTACAAAGAATGTCACTCATGGAAATGACATGTAGCTTCTTGATAGTGGTGCTTCTAAGCACATGACAAACACTCTCTCACTAACTTGATAGAGAAGGATTCACCTCGTAAGGGTTAAAGTTAGGGCTTTTTAACAAAAATAAGAAAAATAACTTTAATGCAAATTTAAATTACAAAAAATAGTACTAAAATAAAATTACAACTAACAATATAGCAGTAGTAATAAATCTAATCAAAAATTTAAATTCAGATCTAATAACCTACTTGAGTGTGAGCACTGAGAACCTTCCTTATGCTCGGAATTAACTTTTAGATCAAACCTTGCCTCTCAAAGGCAAGTCAACAAATGGAACAAAAACTGACCCTTACCTGACGGTAATCACAAACCTGAGAGAGAAAGAGGTAAAGTGTTGGAGAATAGGACTAAACAGTCATAGTATAAGGTACAACAACTAACTGACGGTACAATATATATCCAAAATCAACGCCAAGATATTAACCAAGGCAGTCAACAAGTGCCCAACAATGAAAGGCAGCCACAAAACCCCTACAATAATGGATGGCAGCCTCAAAACAGTCTTCAGCAACCTCAAAGCAATCCACAGAGGTAGCGACAGCCACAAGGTGGCAAGCGGCACCATAAAAACAGTTCACGCAGGCAACGACACCATCTAAGCAATCCACACAGGCAGCGCCACCCTCTAGGTAGTCCACACAGATAGCAACGACACACTCAAATAACCCACAGCAGTGAACAATAGCCCCAAACAGCCCTGGACACCAAGCAGCAGCCACAAAACAAACCCTAACAAGAAGCGATAGCTTCAAGAAGGTATTGTAGGCTCAAACAGACCTCAACAAGGTAGCGACAGCTTCAAGACAGTCCACAACAGCAAGCGGCAGCCCCAAGATAGTCATCGACAGCAAACGGCAACCCAAGACAATCACAGTTCACACGTGTGTAAGGAGAAGGAAGAGATCAACCCTAAGAAATCCAAGCAAAGGAGTTGGCCAGCTGTAATAAAACCCAGAGATACCACCGTTGTACAAGGAAAGCCCAAGACAAGTAAAACATCCAAGCAAGAGGAGCTTTGAAGTTTGAACCCTAGACGTCACCCAAACAATTAAAACCCTAGATCAAACATGTAAAAGATCAGAGTTGAGATACCTCTTCAAGATGCTTTCATAATGAAGTGTAGGCTCAAATTTAAAGCCACTCAATGACCCCTAGAAGGTTCCACCTTCTATTTGGTCATTGAGGTTAGGGTTACCCAAAAGGTCAAGACGTCAAGCTTTAGGAGAGTTACCAATTATAAAGTTTTAATTTAATGTTATGACATCTTAGGTGAGGGTATTAAGGACTTAACAAAGGGTTGAGTTACCCCATTCAAAACGGGGCGCTAGCACATAAGACCAACAAGGGAGGCGGTCAACACAAAACTAAGCCAACGCAAGGCTAACCACAAATCAACTAGAGGTATAACAACAAGGTGGGAAAACAACGCTTCAAACCACAAGTCAACAAGCGATGTAACAACAAGGTGGAAAACAACCCCTCTAACCATAAGGAAGGGAAAACAACCTTTTAGCTCTCTCTCTCAATGAATGTGGTCCACAAGTATTCCATACAATAACTAGAAGTTCATCATCACCATATAAGGGAGGGTCACATTGGATAATGTGATCCTTTGGTCCTCCTGACTACTCCTAAGGTGAAGTGCTAGTGAATCCATCAAAGGGTGTCCAGTCCCTTGAGGAAGCAACCTAGCTCAACCATCTCGAAGATCTAGGAGAGAAGGACATCACACATCATCATCGTCTTAGCTAACTGACCAAGATCCACCTAGTTAACTTACCAGCTTCCCTAGGGATCAGCTAGGGGCCCTATATAACTGCTAGGGACTTATCTGACTTGGTCCCAGACCAAGTACCCTAGATAAGTGCTAGGGGTATGCACTGCTTGGTCCCCGACCAAGAATCTATCTAGTGTAACTGACCAGAAGGCCCTAGTGATCAGCTAGAGGATTTCACCATGGCTCATACTACTTGGTCCCAAACCAAGATCCCTAGATAACTACTAGGGGGCCTAGATACTTGCTAGGGACTTAAATGACCTGGTTAACTGACCAAGAACCCTAGTTAACTGACTAGGGTGCCATCCTCCCAAAGAATGGCTCTCCTAGTTGCATTATCTTTAACAATAAGGTTTAAAGAAGAATATCCTTTCCATATCAACATTAAAAGAGAAAGGATTCAGAGTTGCTTTTGTTGATGGCCAAGCTCTTATGTGGCCAAGAGGAAAGACCATTGATTATGCAGTCGTGATTGGTGTTGAAGGACTATACAAATTGAAGGGACAATCAGGTCCAGCACTAGTACACAGTACCGAATGAACTATGGCACAAAAGATTATCGATCGTGAGCAAGATGAACACAGGTCTACAAAATCAGACAATGGAGTAGAGTATGCTTCCAAAGTCTGGTAATTCATGTAAGGACACAGAAATCAAGAGGGTGTCAACCAAACAATCAAAGATAAGTATTTGAATTGTCATTTTAATTATTTCTTGAATCTCTAAGTATTCAAATGATATTGTTCATAACAGTTGTATGTATATTATGTATTCCTAGAATAAGGAAGTGTATTATGCATATTATAGTGATTGCATTAATGAACAGTATATTATTAATGTGCATGTGATGGGTAAATAGCCTATGGTGTTGCACAACATTCCATGAGCCATTGTTGCTTATCTAGAATGAAGCCTCTTTGCTAACATGTTGAGAGTAATGCACACTCTTAATATTATGTTCTAGTAGAGATGGAAGGCATTTAGAAAACTTACCATGTGTATGCAGGATATGGATGAGTGTTGTGTTGAAGCATTGACTAAAATGGTTGCATAACTGTGTGATTTATGCATTGTCATTGTAATGACAATATGATTTGATGATTACGAAATATTACAAATCATATGAATGAACTCCAAGAGAAGGATGATAAGACTTGTTCTGAAGAACAAGTGATGACTGTTCAATAGTAACCTTCAAGTAGATTTACAAGATCAGGCATTCTACAGAAGTACAAAGCAAGGTTCATGGTTTCCCTCAAAAAGAGGGAGTCAATTACGACGAGACGTTTTGCTCCAATGGCCAAACACACTTCTATCAAATCTTTAGTGATGGATATTACACCAAGTAGATGTCATGAACACTTTCTTGAATGGTATAAACGAAGTAGAAGTTTATATCAAGCAAACCCCCGGGATCCGTGACTCTCAACGAAGAATCACATGTGTGCAGATTGAAGAAGGCTTTGTACAGGCTCAGAAGGAACCCACGACATAGCATGCCAAGACATACAATTACATGATGAGCTTGAGGATCACTTAGGGTGATGTAGATCTCAACGTTTCCTACAAGGTTGAAGATGGTTGCTTACAGAGGACGAGAAGCTCATAGAAGGGTGCAAAAGGGAACTTGCAACATAGTTCGAGATGGAGTATCTTGGTATCCAATAACCTTGGGAGCAAGAAGTTTATCTCAGTAGACCCAATTGATGGGAGATAACATAGATGGATACATAGAAGATCAGTAGCAAAGAAGGCTACCAGTCACTCCATTGTTGGATGTCCCAATACAGAGAGTGCAAGATGTCCAAATGTAGAGGGAGCATGGTGCTCAATTACAGAGGGATGAGGAAAAATCCACTTCATAGGGAATGACTACAACTTAGAATTGTGGAAACAAATTGAGAGACATTATCACTTAAATCCGCTTCAAAGGGAGTGACTGCAACTCAGAATTGGGGAAACAGATTGAGAGACATTATCACTTAGCCTCTATCCATGGAAAGGGTTGTTTGTCATAGTATCTCAGAGATATGCTCAAAGTGATATCGAATGTCTCCCCTCACTGATAAGAAGTAGATCTGAGAGATCGAGAATCTTGGCATGATTCTTGAGATTAATGTGTGGCAGAGACAAGATGAGATTTTTTCCTCGGTCAAAGAAAAATATGTTGTAGAGCTCCTGAAGAGAATCGAGATGATGGATTGAGTGATACTTCATCAGAGACAGTGGATGCCACCATGTATAGACAGATGATTGGTTCATTAATGTACTTGACGAACACTAGGTGAAATATATCCTTTGCGGTGAACACTTTGAGTCAGTACATGGTTGAGCCGAGACGTGTTCACTTGATTGCGGCAAAGCACGTGATGAGGTACCTAAAGGGTACGCTTGATTATGGGCTCAAATGTGTCAGATCAGGAGATTAATTACGCTTGATTACGCTTGGCAAGGCTATGTTGATTCAGATTGGGCAGGTAGTGTCACAAACAGGAAGAGCACTTTAGGATGTAGCTTCAGTTTGGGGTCAGGAATGATTTCCTAGTTCAGCAGGAAGCAGACTAGTGTGGCACTCAGTACAGCCGAAGCAGAGTATATTGTAGCATGTTCAGCTAGCAGTAAAGCAGTGTGGCTTCGAAATTTACTTGCAGGGTTGTTTGATCTCTAGTTAGAGGTGACTTGTATTTTTTGTGACAATTAGGGTTGTGTGAAGTTGTCCGAGAACCCAGTGTTTTATGACAAGTCCATGCATAACAAGATGAGGTACCATCATATCAAAGATATGGTACAGAAGGGAGCAGTGAAGCTCCAGTATATTGCGACGGACGAGCAAACAATCGATCTGTTGACCAAGCCTTTGTCGAGGGTGAAGTAGGAGTACTTCAGGGACAAGCTTGGCGTGATGTAGAGAGATGTCCCTCATAAGAGGGAGGGATGAGTCTGATAAACGATTTCGGGGTTGCAGCCGATGGTGTGATAGTAGCAGGTGGTCCTTTACGTGCATGTATTACTAGTCTCTATGATAACTGGAGAGAGTCACCAGCTCATGAGGACTAGAGAGAGTCACCAGCTCATGAGGACTAGAGAGAGTGACCATACTCGTGATGACTGGAGAGAGTGACCATATTGTTGTATGTGTATTCAGTCGAGTATTCGTATTCAGTCGAGTTGTGTATCCAGTTATAGCTAGTATGTGTGTGCACTGAAGAGAGTGACTAGCCCATGAGGACTAGAGAGAGTGACCATACTCGTGATGACTGGAGAGAGTGACCATACTATTGTATGCATATCCAATAGAGTATGTGTATCCAGTCGAGCTGCATATCCAGTGAATTGGAGAGCGTGACCAACTTGTGATGATTGGAGAAAGTGACCATACTTGAGAGGGCTAGAGAGAGTGACCATACTGTTTTCACCAGTCTTGTAGTTGCCTATGTGAGATGGATCCACAATGGACGGTAGAGGGACAAGCAACTAAGGAGGTGGGACCAAGATTGCCTCAACTCCCAATTGGATGGTTGTCACGCCAATCAAGGCAGTCTTCCCTTTATGTTGTCTAGCCCAAGACAACAATGGGGGAGACCCAGATCTACTCCCGACAAGAGAGATCAGACCTAGACACCAGATCAGATCAAATGGACTTGAGGTGCGTAAGGTGTAAGGTGATGGAAACCCTAGATCTATGGATGACGTCACTACGTGCACCAAGGCTTTGGATTAAGACTTAGGAGATATGAGGTTTGATCCAAGCTGGGACATCGGTGACCCATGAGGTAAATACGAGATCTAGGGTTAAGGTACTAGCAAAAGGTGAAGATATCCACTACCTTAGGAAACGTAACCAATGCAGGGAGGGCAAGAACAAGACTGGGGCTATCTAGTACCGACGAATAGACTCATAGGAAGATATGACAATGTCAAAGCACCCGAGCCACTAGGAAAAGGTCAAAACACAAGAGAAAGAGGCAAAAGAGGGGGTAGCGCTAGGGTTGGGGATCAGTTCCTTTTAGATCTAGGGCAACGGAGTCATTTTTTGCCCAGCGTTGAAGAAGACCCACCTGAGCTTAGACTCGATCTACAAACCCAGAAAGTGGTTTTGCCGGAAAATTCAAATCACGGGAAAAAATGGCAACATGGAAGATAGCGCTAGGGTTTGAGGATCAATTTTTAAGATCTAGGGCAACAAAGTCACTTCTAGCTCAGCGTTTGGGAAGACCCACTTGGGGCATGACCTGATCTACAAAACCCAGAAATGGTTGGCCGAGAACTCAAGCGGATTGAGCCATAATATTTTTTGGTTTTTTTATTATTTAGGGTTTTAAGATAAAAAATGGAGATGCAGATGCCAATGGATTGAGATCTGGAAGAGAAGCACTAACCTGTCGATCTTACCTGGAAAACCTTGTAGATGCCTTGATGATGATGATCCCTGCTATTCCAATCAATTTGAGAAAATTTGAGTGAGTTCTATGCCCAACATTTTGCCCTAACAAGCCAATGTGCCATCCCTCCTGCACAACAAACGTCAACCATATCAAATTTGCTGCATCATGCGAAAAAAGCAAATGCTACAGAAAAATAGCAAGATGAAATCATAGATCGCATTGATGCTAATGAAAACCCCCTAATACAAAACGCATCCAAGCCAAGCGAGTTGAGGCTGCCCTGCAAAAACGTCCAAGTTCAAGTTGCCCTCCTGTAGACAAGACAATGTTTCCCGAAAATATATAGATCTCAAAACAAATACCCAAATGCTAGGAAAAAAAAGATTCTCCAATCACCATCGAAGAACACCAAATGCAAAAGAGATCCAAAAATATCCACAAGAAATGTTTTTCTATTATCCAGATCCAAGAGCAAAAGACCCCTTACAAATGAGAAGCTTCCTCCAAATCGGAATGAGAAAACCAAAATCCTAACCACTTTTCAAATGGGTGGCTAAGATTAAAAGATACAAATGTTCTAATCAATGGTTGAGATGAGCTCAACATACAATACATGGATCAATAAAATAATATAATATAAAAGTGGACTAAATCACCCTAGGAGAGGGGATCCCACTCAACAAAAAATAAATGAAGCACATGGTAGGTCCCGGGAGTGTTAACTAACTCCCTTTGGGTATCCCCATGGCACAATAAAAATAATATAATGTTTTAACTGTGAAATTGTGCCTCCTTGAGGAAATCGTGAGCCTCCAAATGCTCCAGAAAATAATATAACATGCCCGAAAAATAGATGTGGGCCCATCCAAGTGTTGCAACTGTTGGAGAAGTGGAAAACATCATCCTCATCATCAGAACTCATCCCATGCCATTTCCTTGCCTCAGCAACCCAAATCGAATTCTTTAGTAGCCATTTTAATTATTTGTTATCTGCCTCGAGAAACGTGACATGCCAAAAACTGCCTCCTAGGGTTCCTTCGTTATCCAACTGAGCCCACTAGGCTCTCTGGGAGGGGGGTAATATGGTACAAACAAGTGGTTGGACCCCCCATGCCTCATACAACGCTTTAGAAGATCCAAGAAAAATATCTCCCTGATCATGTTAGAATAGTAGACTCAAGCTAAACTAGTTAACCTATCTAAGCAACCAACAACATATCATAAAAGATAAGAACACGAAAAGAAAAGAACGATAACACCAATATACGTGGTTCACCCTAATGGGTTACAACCACGGGAAAGTAGTCTTCTATTATCTCCAGAATGTCTTCTCCAATCTTTCAAGAGAGCAAAGAACAAATACCCCAAAGAATATAGATGATGTACAACAGTGTCACAATAGTACCACTACTACATCAAGAATACATGATTATGTAGAGACTCACTTGACCCTGTTATATACTAAGAGATGAGGAGGAATTACTCTCACATATTGCATGTGGGATAATATAATTCTCCAAAATAACATCTCTTAATACATTACCATGGACAAATACTCTACATAAGGAAATACAACACCATATAACTATGGGTTAAACGTATTACTCTTTTACATAAGATTGTAGACAACTTCCGACATAATACAAAAACATTATTACCTTCCAAGGAATATAATATATTCCAACACTCCCCCTTAATAATGGTTGGGAGAAGGACCCACACTAACACTAAGGAAGGAAGGAGTCATTACTGCTCACCCTTGATGACAACTTCCAGAAGAACACTTCGACTGATGGAATTTGACGATGAGCAACCGCTTCTCACTGAATCATGAAAGTGCACACGAACCAGGGTGTACGATGAAAAACCCAACAATAAAATGTCGAGAACATGTGACGAAATCCAATCGCAAGATGCCCAGCTCACCACAAGAATCATCACAACCATACATGATAGCTGAAGATACCTTCTGACGACCGATACAACAAAACGTGTGGCTAAGAACACCACAACAGTGTACAAAAAAAACCCAGATGGCCAATACACATGCGGATAGAAGACATTCTTCCAATCAAGGTGCAATATAAATATCTGTAGAAGACCTCAAACATCGAAGAAACAAGACCCCAATGGTCTATACATCGAAAATGATATCATACAGAAGAACATCATGACTTTAACAGTAGAAGATGGTGCTTCATTATTCCTGGAATAAGGTGAAATCCTAAACATAGAACTTATCTGCACAAGAACTTTCAAGATTAAAGCATATAAAGATCATAAAACAAAATTGCTCATACAGAAATGAAAATGCTTATATACCAAAGGTTAGCAAACATCATATAAAGGAATGGCAACATAATATGATCAAATAAAAGATTAACTTGCTCATTAAGGAAAATGAAGTTACTTTTACACATTAAGTGTCAGCCACAACATATAAATAGTGAGCCAAAGATTTCACTTAAATATATGAAAATTTAGTCATCAAGCAACTAATTTGAAGCATAGGTGCATTTCTTATTAGTATGATGTTAATATGCAAGAGATGAATGCCCTGAAAATGTCAATGCTTCCATATAGGAACGTTAGAGACAAGTAGGAACAAGATAACCTATGCAACCATAAGAAGTAAATAAAGAAGCATCACCAGTCATATGTTTAGATACATCAAAATCCATTATCCATTCCACGTTAGAAGAAGAATTATTAGGCAAAACAACAGATGCACATAAAGCTACTTGAGAGTCATGAGAAGTTTTCTTTTTACCTTTAGCCATTAAACGTTTTGCTTTAAAACAATTCTTTTCAGGATGGTTAGTTTTACCACAATGTTTACAAGGATCGTATACTTTCTTTTGTTTACTATTTCCATTAGAAGCATGAGAAGCATGTCTAGAATTAGTATTAGAAGGATTAGAACCTTTAGCATTATTAAAACTTTTCTTATGATGCTTATTAAGTGCACTTAGAGCTTTATTAGGTGTGAGTTGTCCTGAAACAATTAACCTTTCTTGCTCATTGATCAATCCTTTACAAAAATCATCAAAAGTTTGCTTCATAGTACTTTGAGACAATTCTAGAGCTCCATTCATAATTTGGATGAACATATCAAAACAAGATGGCATTTTACATTCTACAAGAATAATAAGAGCAGTGTCAATTTTCTTGTAATCTTTACCACAACTATTTAATTTCTCATTTAAAGTTTTCAATTCAGCAAGATATAACTCAACTCTTTCAAAGTCAGCAGGTTTGAGGTCAAAGATCTTCTTTTCAAGATAATATGCAGAAACATTATCAGATTTATCAAATAAAGAGGAAAGAAATTGCCATACCTGAACCGGGTTGTCTTCTGCCTCAATACTTACCTGAAGACTATCTACAACAGTTTGACCAATGAGCCCCCTTGCTTGATCACTTTTAGCTTCCCATATAGCCAAATCATCAGCAGCAGTAGGTGTCTTGTGTTCACGATTAACTAGCCTCTAAAGATTCCTACTCCTGAGAACATCAATCATATTTCTCTTCCAGGCAAGATAGTTAGAACCAACTAAACCAGGAACAGAAGCTCCTTCGAAAGTGTCATAATAAGTGAAATTTTGTCAAGAAATAAGAAACCCTAATACTAAAAAATGACAGAAAAACAGTGTAGAACTTGAAAACAGTTACACTTTATTGATCTAAATCTGCAAAAGCACAGTTAAAAACACAGTAAAGAAAAGAGGAGAAACTTTCACTTCCAACCCTATGAAAAAAATGTGCCCAGAAAAGCCCAGTTTTTTGTTCCGGTTGCTTAGGTGGATCCAAAATGGTTGTTCCAATTCCAAAAACAGGTTATAATAAAAAATCCGGTATGAAAAGACCAAGTTGCGGCCCTTTTTTATAACTGTCTTATTACCAAAAGGAAGCCCAAAAATGCCCAGTTTTTTGTTCTGATCATGTGGGTGGATCCAGAATGGTTGTTCCAATTCCAAAAACAGGTTATAATAAAAAAACAAGTAAACAATGACCCAAGTTACGGCCTTTTTGTATAACTATCGTTTTAATTACCGAAAGGAAGCCCAGAAATACCTAGTTTTCTGTTCTGGTCCGTGGGTGGATCCAGAATGGCTGTTCCAAATCCAAAAACAGGTTATAATAAAAATTCCGGTAAAAACTGACCAAGTTACGACCCTTTTTTATAACTGTCGTTTTTATAATCGGAAGAAAGATCTCTTTGAGGAGAGCCCCGAAATCATGTAGATCTACAAAAAAAACATCAAGAAACCTTTGAAAAAATTCTGCAAAAATCTTACACAACAAGTTAGGGTTAGGGTAAAAAAAATTGCAAAAATATCCCCAGATCTGAAGAGAAGCCTAATGGCTGCCAGATAGAAAGTAAATCTACAACAAAATGACAATGCATAAATGATAATCGTTATTGATTGAAAGCTATAGAAGGTACTAGATCATAGCAACCCACTCTGATACCATGTTAGAATAGTAGAGTCAAGCTAAACTAGTTAACCTATCTAAGCAACCAACAACATATCATAAAAGATAAGAACAGGAAAAGAAAAGGGCAAGAGAACACCGATATACATGGTTCACCCTAATGGGTTACATCCACGGGAAGGTAGTCTTCTATTATCTCCAGAATCTCTTCTCCAATCTTTCAAGAGAGCAAAGCACAAATACCCCAAAGAATATAGATGATGTACAACAATGTCACAATAGTACCATTACTACATCAAGAATACATGATTATGTAGAGACTCACTTGACCCTATTATATACTAAGAGATGAGGAGGAATTACTCTCACATAGTGCATGTGGGACAATATAATTCTCCAAAATAACATCTTTTAATACAATACCATGGACAAATACTCTACACAAGTAAATACAACACCATATAACTATGGGTTAAATGTTTTACTTTTTTACATAAGATTGTAGACAACTTCCGACATAACACAAAGACATTATTACCTTCCAAGGAATATAATATATTCCAACAGATCAGACAGGCCATCCAGTATGGTAAAACTGTGCCTGAAATGTAAACTGAGCCAAATCATCTCTGCAACCGCCCGGAACTGAAAACAAGCTGTCTCACTGGACTCAGAGCGTCCAAATCCATCTAAGGTGTATACTCATACACTCGATAGGTATCTACATGATCATCTACAATATCCAATATACCCAGATAGACAAAATAATAATCTGTGAATGACCATATAATATAACCCCAACTGACATCCATCTGCCGCAAGTGTTCAAATATCAAGCCATGCTCTACAAATCATTCAAGTAATAATCATAACAAGTAGCAATCATTTCATTGGCGATCTATCAACCAAATATACAAGGTTTACATTTATTAACTATAACTCAATCCAGGCTTTCAAGATCGTACTCACTTCATAGTTGTAGTCAATTTGCTAGTTAAGGGTGAAGGCTAAAAACTCAGAAGGCTAAGGCAAAGGATGACCACCAACTTGACATTGCGACACTTCGGATATGCAACGGGAATACTCACTCTAGCATATGAAGGACAAGCAACAACACAGGGGATGGCAGTGTCTCACAAATGGGTGAGTTACTTCAGAGGTGCTTATTCACCTTGACAAATGCTCCCAATCCATACCAATACAAGTGAGGCCAGAAATCCTTAGATATAACTTTAGGAACCATTGCTTTCTGGGCCTTTGATTTTTCATAGCCTTGGTATGTGTATTTATTTCACGGATTTTTATTATTTTAGGCTTTAAGCATTCATGTATGTTGAAAAACACTACTTTTCATGAATGTTTTTAAATATTCATTTCATTGTACTTCAAAGCCAATTTCATTAGGCTTGCCTTGCATTCATGCATGTTTAAAAACACTACTTTTCATGAATGGGCTTTTTCATAAGATATTCATTTCCAAATACCTTGTATTGATGGCAGCGCTACTCGTTTCAGGTCTAGCCAACACAACCTAGGCAACTAAGAGCCGAGACACATTTAAACAGGGAAGCTTATCCAATCATAGAGGCTCTAGTGGGGAAAGGTCCTCCATGCCACAAGTCAAGTAGTAAGTCGGGTCAGAGACATAATTAGAAGGTAATGGATGGATGGAGACAGTGAATGGTGAAACCAACACTAGCAAGCCAAAGTATGGTGGGAATGACTACCTCTAATCTCCCTAAGAAGGGTAAGACCAATGAGTATAGATCAAGAACTTCCAGGTCTGAGTAGGGACATCAATACATAATATCAATACATCCATGTCCACATATCTATATGAACACCAAATCATGTTACTAAATGCTAATACATGTCACAAGAATGAGTATAAGAGCAATGATAACCATAACACAAGATAATATAAGCCAAGTCATAACATGCAAATAATCCATCTGAACCAATCATCTATCCAATGAGAAAACACTGATGCAACTCTGGGCACTACTAACTGCTCTGCAACTGGCTAAATGGCTACATCAGTCTGTTACCCCTCCAAATGCATCTGCATTTTGAGGTGCCTAAAACGCTATTTACAGGAGGTTTGATTGGGTTTTGTATACTTTTTGTTTATTGTGGCTTTAGCATGTCTTCATCCTCTTGGAAAAGCACAGGCTGCAACCTTAGAACTTGTTCTTAAAGAGGCAGAAGTAAACAATCAATAACAAGACAAGGATTAAAAATGGTTAATTCAACATGCTTCAGTTCTGGATGTGCATGGTTGGCCACTTTAATAGATAACATGTGGATCTGACTCGAACTCTGGCAGTATTCTTTGTTGGAAAGTGCTCAAATTTAATCAGGAAAAGGAAAAGCAACAAACAACACGGTAGCAGAGAGAATCTCGGTTTGCTTTTATGGGTTGTGCCTTATGCCAAGGTTAAAAGTAATACCAGACACTAATGGACCGTGTTCCTGCCATGTCTTCTCAGAAGGCAAGAGGTGTGATAGAGAAGGAATAAGAAATGCCAGTCAATATGGTTTTTAAAGAATGGGACTCTGCTAGCTTAAATTATGATTTCAGGGTGACAAATATACTTCTCGATGCTTATATAACTAAGGCAACAGGCAGATTTTCAGAGTTTTAAATCCTAAATCTTCCATCTGTAGCAGAAGTCAGAGGAGATTGAGCAGTCACTGGAAAATCACAACACAAAATTAGAAATGTTTTGTTTCAACAGAGATATATGAAAGAAGTGGGTACGTGGCCAATACGGGGATCGTCATCTCGAGCGTGTGGAGGCTGAAAACTCACTCCAGTTGTTCACATACCATTACCATCAATCATATGCATCTACAAGGAATTTACAATAGATTAACTCCCATGTTTCCTCAGCTTTAAGTCTCAGCAAAATGATTGTGCCCATTTGCGAGCAACAGACATGTAAAGGCAAAAAGGAAACTCGATTTTCAGGCTCCACAAGCGGTGAATACAGCTATGATCTCTTTGTTGGTTAAAAAACGTTTGGTGGGTGCATTCAGCAGTCAAAACTCCCAGTTGTAAAGCGTCCCTTTGAAGGATAGGTTATGTCAACACACAGCCTTTGTTTGAGCATAGAACAGAGCAGATCAAATTAAGATATGGACGGTTCTATATTGAAACTTGAAAGCCACCAGGGGTCACTACCCATTGAGTTAACTTGCTCGCCACCAGATACTAAAGAAGAGTACAGCGAGCAGTGATCGCTACAGGAAATTATGACTCTAGAGCAACGAAATGAAGGACCATATCTAACTGCTCGTCTCTTAGGTCATCCATGAGAGCCATAATGGATCAGCCACGTCTTTCAGTGAACACGCGTCAATAATTGGCGGTTTTTCTCTTGACGCGATCTTGTTGACAGCCGAGTCACGTAGTTATCTGCGATTTGCTATGGCAGCTACTCAAACTCTGTTAGCAGCCGATTGAAAACACGACTTGTAGATTTCCAGTCAAAATCGGATCAAAGATCACGAACTACCATCCGCAGATTCAGATGAGTGCCACACGTGGTCACTTCAGCTTTTCGGCAGTCCATTCATTTGTTAAAGCAGTCCACCTACCATCATTTGTTGACTACACCAGTTAAATCCGCAATTTGATGGTGTCTTCGTGGCTATCCATTCCCGGGGTTCGTGATTATGGTCGAGCCAACCCTTTTCTTCGAAAAAACCACGCAATTCACAAAAATACCAAGTTGTTTCACGGGTCTGAGCTAGGACGTGAAGTTTCATTGACAACCGAGTCTCTGTTTGCAGCTAATTTGTGAAGATCCAATTTCATTGATCGAAATTTGATGACTGATAAATCCTGTCACCACTAGCGTCAATTGTGGAAAGGTCCACGTTGTTCTTGGCAGTCGGCTACAGGACAGATCATGGAGAAATCCACGCTGATGGAAATCATGTTGTTTGTACCTCTAGCAGAGTCGAGGCCGTTTTTGGTTGGGCTCCGATTTACTGCTGATTTAGTGGGCCAAGAGTTGGCCACTAAGGTTCACTTTGGAAGAATCAAATACTGAAAACAATTGGGCAGGATTACGTGTAGTTAAAACTATCAATTACACCACCATCACCGCCATATTACTACTGTTCGAGTTATCCACCTGGAAGCATCAGTTCCGAGTTTCAAAGAGTGCTGATTTGATTCATGTCTGTATTGTGTTACGTGGCTGTGTAAGAAGGTAGTCACTGAGGTGTTCCACTTTACGTTGAACTAGAACTCTTGTTAAAGTGGGAGTGCTTCTCAATGATGTAATAGTCTCCCTTAGATGCTCGCCGAGAGAAAAGTGGATCTCCATCCACTTTTAACTTTTATTATTATTATATTATTTCTTCTTTTTTACTTTAGGGAGCCTTTTGGGCCTATAAAAGAAGCAAGGCTTCTTCATTGTAAAGGATGGAAAGTTTTTGGGCTAGCAGGATTTTTCCCCAGAGTTAATAAAGAAATTCATTGTTGAGCTTTTTGGACATGTTGGGTTTTTCAATGGTAATCTTGTGTTTTCATAAGTTGTAGACTAAGACGGCATAGAAGGCTAACAATCTAGCACGTTGGGAAAGCATTTGCGGCTGCCAAGTTGCTTGTCGCCGTCATGTTCTCGGAGGTCTGGGAGTAATGGAAAGTAGTCAGTTATACTACCATTCTCCTGGCCTCTGATTATGGAGCGGACCAGCCTGATCTCCCTTCTGCAAAACGCAAAGCCATTCTGATTCCCCTTCTGACTCCATTCGCCCTTCTGATACTGGCACTGGCCTTTCCCTCGAGGACTGATCCTCCCTTCCCTTCCTGCCCATCAATCCGACTTATTTTCCTTTCTGCTACCCCAGTTTCTCTAAGGCAGCCTCTTCAAATCACCCTGCCCTCAACTGCACCTGCCTTGGAGATCCGAACTTAGGGAAACCCCCCTAGAGCTGGAGAAGAGCCAGCCTGAAGCGAGGAGAGAGAAGGTGTGGTGACATTGGCCTCTCGAGAAAGAGGTTGTCGCTGGGCCGACGCGCCCGCGGTTTGGGCTTTCGGCACCTGCGTGCCAGTTTCGGGCGACAACACAGTCCTCAAATCTAAGTGTCCTAAGACCCAGTCATGGCATGGGAGAGTACTATAGTCCATCAATCAAATACTGATCCATCATAAATGCTCATCTCAACATCTCATACGTAAAGGAGCTAGCTGAAAAATGTACTAGAATCTCAAAAATACAATATGGTAGCCAGGCTACTGTATATGTGATAACACATACTTATAAGGACTGGAGAGTGTGACCATACTACTTGTGAGGGTTAGAGAGAGTGAAAATAATTGTGATGACAAGAGAGTGACCATACTTTTGTATGTGTATCTAATCGAGTATGCATATCCAGTCAAGTATGCGTATCCAACCAAGTATGCGTATCCAATCAAGCTGTGTATCCAATTGAATGTGTGTGACTAGATTCCTTGTGAACTAGATGAATTCCCGTAATGACGTAATGTGTGCTCCTGGCTTACTAATGTGTTGCTATTGTAATGCCCCCGGATGTATGATCGTGATAGATGCATGATTGAGATGATAGCTTACTCGTGGAGAATTTCTAGTGATGTATAGATTCGAGAGGTGTCAAAAGTTAATGGTCGAAGTACAGAGTTGCAGCAGCAATGACGATGATCACGTCAAAAGAATACCTTCCTTGTTAAGAGGGAGTGTTGAAGATTATGTAACTTCGGAAGATATTCTTGTTATAATCTTATTGTACTTCCTTCGAAAAATATTCATATTGTAATTGATCATGTAAAACCCTAAAAGAATTCATAGTCAATTCAGCCCCACAAAATCATCAAGTAAAACTGCCCAAGTGAATTTGGCCTAGTTAGTGGAAAGTCAACCAGAAAAGAGTATAAATAGGAAGGTGCATTCCTCATTTGGATACACACCCACTCATTCAAGTTTGCTAGAGAGAGGGAGAAGAACAAGTTCGCTAGAGAAGGAAGAGTAGCTTCTTAGTGCAAGTATCTTATCTTTCAGTTTTTTTATCTTGGTTATTCTTGGGATATGTTTGTGAAAGAGCCTTAGCTCTTTGTTGTACTAAATTGGCATTGTACTTGCTGACGAATCTATAGTGAAGAAGTTTGCTTCGTTTTCTTCCCTTGAAGGGTTTACCAGAGGAGAAATTTTGTGTCCTTGTATTTATTGTTGAATGTCTTTTTTTCAGTGATCCTTATGCATGCAATTATTATGATGTGATTATGCTAAAAGAATGAAAGTCTAACATAATTGCTTGTAAGTCAAAAACTCTAACAAAGGTGGAGATATCTTATCCAAGTTATCTTATGCTTCAAGCAACTATTTATTCTAAGCTAGGAGAGGTGAGCCCTGGAAGACTATTCACTTTGACCATTCCATTATGCATGTAGTACATTCCAAGCAAGTGGAGGATGCTCCACTTCAAGTTATTCTATGCAAATACTAGTGCTTTTCCAATTACATTTTCAATATTAAAGGAGGGGGCTCTCTTCTATTTTGATGAGGTGTTCAAGATCTACCTCAGTTCTAGTGTTGGTCTTTCACCATTTCTGGACACTTTTTGGCTATAAGAAAGGGTACAGTTCTAGACTTGGTTTGCCTCCATTTTTAGACTCTTTTTGTCTATAAGAAAGGGCACAAGCAAGGGAAACAATTACAAGTGTCTTCTTATTTGCATTATTTTCACTTGAGGACTTAATTTTTTTAGCAAGCACTTGATGCTATTGTTCTTCTCCAATTTCCCACATTCACTAACATAGTTGAACATCAACTGGTCTGAGAAGATTATAAGAGCCAATGATCCTTCTATCCCCCAAGATCCTTGGGTGCATTGATGTGTATCCCACTAACTCGGAATTTTGTTCTTTCTGCAACTCTTAAGTTGAAGATTAAATCAGCATGTTTTGGTGACCAATATGAGCGTAAATGTGTGTAAGAATTCTATGTACATATGAGCGTAAATGTGTGCAAGAATTCCATGTACCATAGCTCTTACATGCTCAAGATTTAATTTCTTAGGTTCATTAACTTGTGAGATTCAAATAGCATCATTTGCCTTGTATGTCTTCTATTCAAATTTCATTCATTCCATTTTCCAAGGACAAGACATCGATTGTTACAATAATTGAGCTCTCAATTGTTTTCAATGCAATTTAACTACAATATCATTGCTGGTTTTCAAACTTATTTGGAGATTTGTAGGGGGTAAACCCTATATCACATTGATTAGGGTGTCCCTTGCATTTTTTGTCACTCTACTTCGCTGTTTTACAATTTTTAGAAACAGTGAAAGATTACCATAGATTTATGAAAATTCTGACTTGTTTTGACATATAATTATAAATTTAAAGTTTAACACTAAATGATATGAGAAGAAGCTACAGATGTTTTGGCATTTTATTGCAGAACAGCAAGCCATTATAGCAGATTTCAGTTAATAAATTACCCCGAGAGTTCAAAGTTGAAACGTCAAGTCATTTAGGTTACCTCACTCGAATTGGCATGCGCCAATTAGGAAAGGAGGGGAAGCGATGCGGACCTACTTCCTGAAGTTATCCAAACACCTTTGGGTTCTTTTAGCAAAGGTATTTCCAGTTGATAACACACCCAAAATGGGCAAACACTTGACAATGAGATAAAGTACTGAACTAGAGAGGAAAACAAAGAGAGCAGACAATCAAACCACTAAGAGAAAAGCTGAAGATAAAGTAGCCTTTTGTCAATATCTAGATTCTAAACTAGACAAAATAAATTTATCCCCATCAATCACTATCAACTCACCAATTTTGAGCATAAGTATGCCATTTCGAAAGGGCCCTGATTTGAGAACCAATCTATAGTCATTTGAACTTTTGACATGACAAAGCTTGGAGTGTTGCATTGTTATCTTTGGATGGAAGTATGGCAGAAATCCAAGGGAATTTTCTTGTCTTGGACCAAGTATGCCAACAACCTGATCAAGAATCTCAGAATGACAGATTCTGAAGTGACACACCAAAGGACCCTGGCATGAAGATTACAAAGGATTAAACAAGGAATCCTATTGGTGTGACCTTGTAACCACAGTTAGTGGGCAGTCTAATTTATTTAACCATCAGTCAACCTAATATAAGCTATGTTGTTGGGACAGTTTCAAGACACACAGAAGAACCAAGAATAAGACATTGAAAAGAAGCTAAGAGAAGCTTGGGAAATGTTACAAGTACAATGAATTGTGCACTGAAATACACTAGCAATGACAATGAAATAGCATTAGTTGGACACTGGTTCCAACTGGCCGGATGCAGAGATGATATGAAGCTAACATCCAAATATGAATTTCAAGTTGGTTCGGCAATTGCAATTTGGAATAGAAAGAAACAAATGATAGTTGTATCATCTTCAACAAACACTCAATGAAACTTGTGAAGGGATTTGTCTGAGAAAAAATATTGATTGTTATTTGTATCACACAAGAGAGACCTACAATGTTTTTCTAGTGGATCATGATATCCTTGCATTATTTGCATTCTAGATTTTGGGTTTGTTTCTCCTTTCCACTTTTAGTACTTTTGTAGGTTTTTCTTAGAGAATATTGCACTTTATTTTACTTCTGCATCTTGCTTTATTTAGAAGCCACTTTCCACACTTCCACAGTATATCAGCACTATTTTACTCAGCAAACCCATTGACCTAATTTTGTGATCATTTGTTGGACATTAATAAAATTATCTTATCATTATCTATGTGACAAGTACAACCTGTTGCCGCCTTTCATGCACATGGGGCATTAGCACGGCAGAAATCTTCAAGCCACTGGGTGCATCCTTGCCGACAAGTCTCGAGTTGAGATATTGCCATTCAACACTCAACTCCTACGTCTAAGCCAACTCCTAGCGAAGCCAAGGGGGGTGCTCCCTATAAAATAATCTAAGGTTTATAAGCTAAGAAACAAAAAGATGGAATCAGTCTAGGAATTTGAAATGAAAGATTACTGAAACAAGACTTGCACAGAATTTAAATAACCTCAACAGCATACAATAATATATTCCATCAACAAAATATTCACTTAAATAAAAGTACAATCATTGCAAGTAGACCAGTAACAATGGAGTCGAATAGTGTTGTAAGGGAAATGTTGTGCAAGTGTATCTTGGTCGGTTTTACTTATTATGGATGAAATGATTGGGGAAAAGGGGAAACCCAAAATACCGTGAGGTACGGGGAATATGTCCGGATTTTGATAGAAGTGGCTCCTCGCAAGATGTGGGCTAGATGGAGTCACAGGGGTGTGTCCAACAGTACACCAAACGAGGGTGTAGCCTGACGAAGCCCCGTGGTCACTTTCTAGTTGTTCCTGCCTTGTACAAGGAATTTTCCCACAAATGACAAACTTTGTGTACGTTGGATTTCTATATGTTTTCAAGGGGTTGATTTTATTAATGGTGAGTTTTTATTAGATGTGAAACTTATTTGAATGCAACAAACCCCGTTTATGGGTATCTCAAAGCTCGGGCAAGCCTGCGATGCACAGAGCATACATGGAGGTTTGTGCAAAATGTTTGTTCCAGTTTAAGATTGTGAAAGCTAAAAAAGGTAAAATGTGAGACTAATTACTACAGCCAAGAGTCTCTTTCTGGTCCAGTACTTGAGCAAGCCCTTGTCCGTGAATGGTACTCGGGAAAGCAAGGATCGGTTAGTTTTCGTTACTTTACAAAAATAAACCCTTGAAAGAAAAAGCTAAACAAACCAAAGCAAAAAGGAAACTAATCTAAAGCGATATTGATACAAAAAGAACAGAAAAGCAAACCATTAAGGAGATGACACGAATCCCCCTAAGGGAGACGATGTGCGGGCGCTTGGAAAGTCTACTTGGTTTTCTTATTATTACTATATTTACAATGCTTTTGAGGTGGATGCCTTTGGTCCTTATAATTCGGATCCAAAGGCTTACAAGATTTTTAGAAATGAAGCAAGAAAGAGGAATGTTGCTCCGGAGGGCCTTGGATGGCCTAAATCTTCAATTTTCCGACAGCACTTCTCCTTGTCCTGTCAACAAAGGACAAAAAAATAGCCACCTATCCTGCACCAAATGTGTTAAATATAACGTTAAAAGCATAAAATATTTAAGAACTGAAAGATAGAAATGAAGCAGAAGTACTTAAAGAAAACTAGATCTACTTCAGAAATACACTTTATGCTTTTATATCTAGATACATGCTTTAACAGATCAGCCTTTAGATATTCTTTTAAAAGAGAAAACTAAACTAATTAAGCATGTAAGTAACCGTAACCAAGAAAGATTTAATTTAGAAGTGAAGGAAAGAGAAAGAGGAGATCGCTCCAAGCTTGGGAATCCTTTGGGCCGTAGAGTTTGTTGGTGTATAGCAAAGGGACTATGCTCCTTTGAAGTGCTCGAAAATTGGAAGAGACAAACAAGATCAACCAAACGTTCAAGCCTAGATACCTGTATCAACTCATAAATTATTGCGCAAAGACATGGTTAAATGCAAGAGTGTTAACTGCCAAAGAAACCTGAAAAACATGCATTTAAACAAAAATTACATATACGTCCAAGAGATCTAATGCAAATAATCAATAAGAAAGAATCAAACAAGAAATTTCTTATCCTACTCAGATTACTCCTCCATGTAGACCCACAGCAAACCAAACAAGTACAAAAAAATATAAACAATACAAGTTACCTCATGAATTATGCAATGTTCAGCCACACACTTGAGCCATACACCACATGAGACCTCCAGAGCCTTTCTATTATTTCAAACAGTATTACAACTACAATACAACACTTGGACATTCATTCGGTCTTTTGACCATGAGAAAATGAGAGCAAACCCCAAGGGGGCGAATTTGCTAAGTGTTGGAGCTTTTTGAGATGATTGGGGGCGAACTAGAGTGAACTAGAGGTGGTAAGTGCCACCTCACAGGGTAGGTCACCCCCACTTCTTTCTGTGTCACATATACAACTAGAGGTGAGCTTTTTCATGGATAAATGTGCCTCTCTAAGGAGAAATTCGTCCCCTCGTGGATTTGATTGGAATTGGCTTGATTTGATCTTGATTTGGTCTCCAATTAGCCCCAACATCATCCTTAGTTGAACTGGAACATGTCTAGGACAAGTTCCAATTGATTTAGGGATGTGTTTTTTCTTCATATTTTCTCTTTTTCTAATTTTTTATTCATTTTTTTGTTTGTTTGGAGATTTTTCACTTAAGTGATAAATTAATCACTTAAAACTTAGGAAAAGTGGGTTTTGGGGTATAGTGGGTGCTCTGCGTTTGAAAACGAGCACCCCCATGGCAAATTTGGCCCCCTATCCACACTTTTATGACACTTCGAATTTTCCCAATTAAACTATTAAAAAATAACATTTACAGGAAAAATTATTTTTCTCGGAAATTAAAAAAAACCTATCGAGGACCTAGTGCAATGTTCATATGACTCAAAAAAGTGACTAACATGGTAATATACATAGACACCTAGACTTTAATAACCTCCTAAGGCCTAACCACCAAGGTGAATACACCAGCTTTGGAGGTTGAGTGAAAAACTCAAAATTATAAATCATTTGTGCAACAACCGATAATTAACAAGCGAAAAAACACTCTAGAGTACCGCATTGATAGCTATGTCTAAGTTGGTCAAGCCTTTCATTAAAAATCATCATGCTATGCCAACTTAATACAAAATCCCTGCGCCCTGAAACGTCTTCTGAACTTCTGAGCACTGATAATGAACAAGGAACTTGTTCACAACCTCGACGGCTCACTGGAAATCCACCTAAGTGCAACTTAGTGGATAACACAACTAAGGAGCTATCATTGGGAAAGAAATAAGAATGCAATTTATCATTAGAGAAGCAAGCACATAGAAGTCGACTTTCATTTTCAAACTTGCCTTTTCTAGATTTTTCATTCAAATGCAGCTTTTATTAAGACATTTGACCTCTTTATGATTATATAACAATTAAATCTTTTAATATTCCATTTTAATTATTAATTTTAGGATGCCATAGTGCATAGCAGTACAAAATCCATTGTGCCAATGTACTGGAGGATAATGTTATAGAGGAGAACTGTGATATGGTTTGAGATTCAAGTGATGAAGATTCAAATAACAAAGAGGATGAGTAATCTACTAATGACATTTTGTTTTGATCAACAACTTATCAGCTCAACCTCTCGACAAAAGGTACACAAGAAGGATGCCCATTTAATTGACTAGCTTGGGAAGATCAAAGAAAGAGAAATACGACTATTTAATAGTGAAAGCTAAGTTACCTGAAACATCTAGGAAGGGGAGGGGAAACGTTGTTCCCCGTTTTGGAAACTTAAACGGAGGAGATACGGCTTGGAAACGGCACCGAAACATTTCCAAGTCGTATCCACAAATCAAAAACATTTCTATGTTGGAAATTGTGCAACTTCAGAAGTTATTCTTATTGTACTTGTATTGTATTTCCTTGTATCTCCTACGAGAGTTCAAATTGATGTAACTACTCATGTAAACCCTAGAAAGAATCAATGTAAACCTTGGAGAAAGAATAAACAACAAAAGAATAAAAATAAAATTATTTCATGTATTTTCCCCAAGGTAAGTCGACCCCAGTAATTTTCCACTTGGAAAATCAGAATAAATAGGAGGTGCCCCTCCTCATTATTACACACATTCACAACAAGTCACCCAAACAGAAAAGGTGCGCTACTGCGGTCTAGGAGAGTATTTTTCTAGGGTTATATCTAAGAGAGACATTTTCTCTCTCTCTCTTCTTCTCTATGTTCTATGTAGTCATTATCTTTATACGAAGGTTTGCTAGGTTTTTCCCGATTGGGTTTCCCAGGATAAATTATTGTGTTCTTTGTTTCTGTGCTTTGTCTTTTTTCTAGAGATCCTATTGTTTATTTGTAAATCAAATATACTGCTATAATCTTGAAAAAACTAACATGGTATCAGAGCAATTCTAGAAGAGGCCATTGTCGGAAGCTAGGGTTTGACCTTCCAAGGCCTTCCCTCATCTCTTTAGAAGAAAGAGAGTTGTAGAAACTTCGCTTTAGGGGAGGGGCATCTTTTGGTGGAAGCAGAATCAAATTTGGAGAAGTTTCAATTTTTTACTGAGGAGCACTGCGGGATACTGCAGGAAGAAACTAGGGCATCAAGTTTCAGAGGATTCCCACCATTGTTTTGGCCTGAACTCATCTTCCCGCAACTTGCCTTCATAGGACACATCTATCTGTAAGTTCAGTTTCACTAAATTCCAAAATTCATTTTTGACCTAACTCCTGCTAGGGTTTCTGGTTCAGATCTGCAGACAAGATGATTGGAATGAAGGTTGAAGATCATCTTGATGGGGCTACTAACTTCATATCTTGAAAGCCTAGGGTTCTTCTCATTCTATAAGAAAATGATCTCTTGAAGTTTGTTAATGAGAGAGTTCCAGAACCAGAAGCGAAAGAAGCCAAGTCCCAGTGGAGGAAGTGTGATGCAAAAGCAAGAAGGATTCTGGTGGACTCGATCAAAGATCACTTAGTTCGGCAAATCTCAGAAAAGAAGACAACTAGGAAGATGTTCAAGACCTTGAAGAAGTTATTTGAACACAGTAGCATCAATGTGACTCTCACATTGAGGAACCAACTGTCAAATATGAAGATGATCGAGTCCGAATCTATTGCCTCATATTTCATGAGGATCACCGAACTTCGAAACAAGCTAAGGTCCAGTGGCGATAACATTGAAGAAAAGGAGCTTGTCATGACCACTCTAAATGGTCTTCCACCATCTTGGGAGTCCTTCATCTAAACCATAAGTGGTCAAACCAATATGGTCACTATGCAAGCCAGTGTTTTGGTTCAAACAAGAGAAAGCATGAAGCTTCAACAGCTAATGTGGAAGATGGTTGTCATCACAAGAAACAAAGAAATGAAGATCGCACAGAAGTCTTCTTCATATCAGCTTTATAAGGTAAGGTTCCCACCACTAGTGATACATGGCTCGTAGATAGTGGTGCTTCCAAGCATATGACTAGTTATAAAGAAAACCTTTCAGAAGATGTTGAGAAAGAATCCCATCTTCGTGTTGTACTTAGAGATGATGCCAACTACACTGTGAAAGGATTTGGATCTACCTCTCTTCAGTTAAAATCCAATGACTTACTACATCTGAATGATGTGCTATATGTACTTGGTATGAAAAGAAACCTTGTGTCCATCTCCACCTTAGAGGACAAGGGATATAGAGTGACATTTGCAGATGGAAAGGTGCTCACATGGCACAAGGATTCTAGCAAGAACATAACAAAAGTAATTGGTGTAAGGGAGGAAAGCTTGTATCGTTTGAGCTCTCTACCAGCTCAAGCTTAGTCCATGATTCCACTAACATCAATGAGCTATGGCACAAAAGACTAGCTCATCTAAACTATCAAGCTCTCCCTGCATTAAGGAGCATGGTAACAGGTCTACCAATGCTTCATGTAAACCATTATGGTGCATGTAGAGGATGAGCACTTGGTAAGAATACCAAGGGTTCATTTCCGAAAAGTGAAAGGAGATCCAAGGGAATATTGGATCTAATCCATTCTGACTTGTGTGAACCCATGATGGTTACTTCAATGTGTGGTTACAACTACAATGTAACATTTATTGATGACCACTCACGAAAGAAGTGGATATACTTCCTCAAGACCAAGGAATCCGAGGAAGTACTCAGCAAATTCAAGGAATTCAAAGCACAAGTCAAGAATCTGTCAGAAAGAAGGATTAAGATCCTGAGATCAGACAATGGTGGAGAATATACCTCTATTATCTATAGAGTTTTATGATTTCTGCAAGGAAACGGGAATTAAGAGGGAACTCACAGTTCCCTACAATCCTCAACAAAATGGGGTTGCAGAAAGGAAGAATTGAACAACTGTGGAGACAACCAAAGCCATGATACATGACCTCAGTCTACCAATGTTCTTGTGGGCAGAAGCATCCAAGACAGGTGTTTATGTACAAAACAGATGCCCTCATAAAATCTTGAAGAACATGACTCCGAAAGAAGCCTTCAAAGGAGTGAAGCCAGAAGTGGGCTACCTTCGTATCTTTGGCTCCCTAGTCTACATTCATGTGCCCAGTGATAGAAGGACGAAACTAGAACCTTCAGGCAAGAAGGGAACATTCATGGGATACAGTGAGTCTTCAAAGGCTTACAAAGTATACATCCCAAGATCGAGGCAGATCGAACTCAGTAGGGATGTAACCTTTGAAGAAGAGATGGCTATCCGAAAAGGAAGAGGATTAGATATGGAGATCGATGATGATGAGGAGATGAGATCATCTCCCCCTCCAAAAGTTAAGAGGGAGTCTGAAGAAAAGAATGAACTGATTGATCCCATTAATCCAGTTGAGCCAGTTGATGCTCCCACAGATATGGCAGTGAGCCGAAAAAAACCTAGATGGGCACAACAGACATTGCAAAATGTAGAGGGGCACGACTCTCCACATGGAATCCACCGAGAAAGGAAAAGACCTCAGAGGTTCTCGATTTATGTAGCATTGATGAGTCACATCATTGACTCAAAACCTACCACGTACAAAGAAGCATCCAGACACCAAGTTTGGAAGGATGCCATGACAAAGGAGTTATAGTCCATCATGAAGAATGACGTATGGGAGGTAGTACCGACACTTGAGGGGAAGTCAGTAGTGACCTCCAAACGGCTTTTCAAGATTAAACGCGGAGAAGATGGTAGCGAGGAAAAACACAAGGCCAGAGTTGTTGCCAGAGGATTCTCTCAGAAAAGAGGGAATTGACTATGATGAAACATTTGCTCATGTGGCTCAATATACTTCCATCAAAATCATCATTGCTATTGCTTCAACTATGGGATGGAGGCTGCATCAGATGAATGTAAAGACCGCCTTCCTCAATGGTATTATCGAGAAAGAAGTTTACATTGAACAACTAGAAGGGTTTATTGCCCATGAGAAAGATTCTCATGTATGTAAACTAAAAAAGGCATTATATGGACTCAAGCAAGCACCTCGTGCTTGGTATGGACGAATAGACGAATACCTGGTAAACTTGGGATTCACCAAGAGTGATGCAGAACCTAATCTTTACTACAAGATTATGGATGATGAGCCATTGATTTTGGTTCTGTACGTGGACGACTTGTTTCTCACGGGAAATGAGAAACTAATTAGATGGTGTAAGAAGAAACTTGCCTCTGAGTTTGAAATGAAGGACCTCGGATTGATGCATTACTTCTTGGGATTAGAAGTATGGCAGAGGCAGAAGGAAATTTTCCTATGTTAAAAAAAATACACCATTGATATTTTTGAAGAAATGCAGGATGTTGGACTGCAAGTCCATGGCTACCCCGATGGATGCAAATCTAAAGAAGCTAAGGGAATCTGCTTCAGATTCTGATTTGATTGATCCCACCATGTATCGCCAGTTGATTGGATCTTTGATGTATCTGACAAACACCAGACTAGATATATGTTTTGTTGTGAATACTCTTAGTCAGTTTATGTGTGATCTGAGGCAGATTCATTGGGTTACTGCAAAACATGTTCTCTGATATTTATGTGGCACTGTGGGATATGGTCTAAGATATGCTTCATGATGTGATCTGACATTGCAAGGATTTTCTGACTCAAGATTGGGTCGAGTGTGTTCCAGATAGGAAGAGTACTTCTGGATCTTGCTTCAGTTTGGGCTCTGTAGTGATTTCCTAGTGTAGCAGGAAACAAGCCTTAGTAGCATTTAGCACCGCAGAGGTCGAGTATATGGTTTCATGTACAGCAGCTCGAGAATCAGTATGGCTTTGAAAACTCCTTGCAAGATTGTTTGGTTAGAATCCAGGACCAACTATGATTCACTGTGATAATCAAAGTTGTATACAGATGTTAGTGAATCATGCATTTCATGATAAGACGAAGCAGATAGAGATCTAATATCACTACATTCATGATATGGTGCAGAAAGGTACGGCCGAGTTATAGTATGTTCTGATAGATGACCAGACTGCAGATATTCTTACCAAGCCTCTTCTCAGGACAATGTTTGAATACTTTTGCAAAAGACTTGGAGTAGAAGAAAATGCATCCCTCGTGGAGAGGCAAAGTCGATACTGATATTTATGATGCTTTCACACTGGTGCCTCTGTTTGTTCTGAATCTTAGCCAGGTATGGGAGAAATCCCATCGGCATTGTGAGACTGGCAGGTAGTAGATGGTCGTGTATACCGAGGACCACTATATGTTCAAATTCTCAATCTGGTGTTCTTTGGAGTATTCCCACCAGCTCTTGATATGAACAGGTTGTAGATGGTCGTGTACACAGGTGGCTTCTACTCGCCCATGATCTCAGCCAAGTATGGGAGAAATCCCATCAACATATTGAGACGGCAATGACATAGACGATATTGTGCACTAATGGCCACTACACATTCAGATTCTCAATCTGGTGTTCTTTGGAGTATTCCCACCAGCTCTTGAGATGAACAGGTTGTAGATGGTCATGTACACCGGTGACCTCTATTGGCCTAGGTTTTCAACTTGGTGGAGGAGAATCCCCACCATCACTTGAGATGAACTTATAGTAGATGGTTGTGTGAAGCATGTCCAAGTTCTCAGATAGAAACAAACTTATAGCAAAGTTGATAAATCTACCGACAGACTAAGTGGATTAGACTTTGATGACACCTCTCGACGGACAAAGACAATATTGACAACCTTCAATATATATATACATAATCGAGACAGACGAGATGCACAAAAGAGACCCACATGTTCGTGATGCTGATGATAACCATATCTAAAGAATACCTTCCTTGTTGAGAGGGAGTGTTGGAAATTGTGCAACTTCAAAAGTTATTCTTATTGTACTTGTATAGTATTTCCTTGTACCTCCTACGGGAGTTCATATTGATGTAACTACTCATGTAAACCCTAGAAAGAATCAATGTAAACCTTGGGGAAAGAATAAACAAGAAAAGAACAAAAATAAAATTATTTTTTGTATTTTCCCCAAGGTAGGCCGGCGCCAGTAATTTTCCACTTGGAAAATCAATATAAATAGGAGGCGCCCCTCCTCATTATTACACACATTCACTGCAAGTCACTCAAACAGAAAAGGTGCGCTACTGCAGTCTAGGAGAGTATTTTTTGGGGGTTATATCTTAGAGAGACATTTTCTCTCTCTCTCTCTTCTTCTCTCTGTACTCAGGAGTCATTATCTCTATAAGAACGTTTGTTGGGTTTTCCCGATTGGGTTTCCCAAGATAAATTCTTTTGTTCTTTGTTTCTGTGCTTTGTCTTTCTTCTAGAGATCCTATTGTTTATTTGTGAATCAGATATATTGCTATAATCTTGTAAAAACTAACATTCCAGGCCGTTTCCAACCGTTTTTTGAAATGTTTCCAACAGTTGCCTGGTTTTTTGAAACGTTTCAACTGTTATAGGGCAAGTTTTGTACTAGAAACAATGATTTTTTGACATGAAAATAAACAAATAAATAACTCCAAAGGAAAACTATAAAACCCTAACCCTAAATTGAACCTCAAAACTTAGATATAAAGCCTCAAAGCTTATAAATCAAGAGCAAAACCTTAATCCTAAATTAGTGAATGGTAATTTGACATTTTATGTCTCATGGATTTTGTTTCATTGTAATTTTCCAAAATTGATAGAGACTTACCGTTGGTTCAAAAAATCATTGATCTGTGGACATCTTATTGTATCAAATGCTTGTCTACTATAGTGTTAGTTTCACAACCTATTGTAGAAGTACAATGACTTTCTTTTTTCAGTTTTTGTCAATTCCTCACAACTTCGTTTCAAATAAACCCCAATGACTTGCATATGTGACGAAACAACTTGCATATCAAAATTGATACAATGGCATCTTTAGCCATACAAAATAGTGTACTACATTTATGAAGGGTTGCATAAACCAACACATATTTCCAATAATCTTCCAACAAGCTTCAGTTTTCTTCTTTTCCTTTTTGATTCAGTATGAACCCTTGACCTATGACCTTATTTACTCCATTGCTAGTACACTCATGTCCCTATCCTTATGTCGTGGAGAGAATTATGATGGTGCGTCGTTTAGCCAGTTCTCCATATGATATGCAATGTGATATTTTAATCTTATTTCAAGCATTTTTATTAGTATAAACCATAAAACATAAACAGCATATCCAAGGGAACTCATTGGTGTCTAGAGATAGTATTATGGCATAAAGTGCAATATTGCATCTCATCACAGTCACACCTAAGTTGCACTAAAACATCAGCTCACTTATTTATACTTGAGTGCTTAATTAAGCCCTTAAAACATGGTTGATTATGTCAAATTTGAATATCCAAGTCGGTTGCAAATCATAGACAATCCTTTATGAATTTAGTCACTTTTTGAACTAGTCGGTTGGTCAATCGACTCTCACTTGCCTAGTTGATTGTCTCATCAGTGAGTGGTCCAACCCAAATACAACATAGTTGAGTCTCTGGTTTACATCAAAAATTATGTTTAATCACAAATTTCAACACTTTTCTAGAGGTGTAATCAGCGTACTATTTGTTAGATGGTAACATTTGGATAAATCCAACAAGTAATTTTAGGGTTTGAAATCAATGTTTAGAAGTATTTGACATGTTCTTGTTTAAATGCTNATATATATATATATATATATATATATATATATATATATATATATAAGTGTGCTTCCATTTCCTTGCCATATCGTATCCGACATTTTTCAAAATTTGTCGCATCTGTTTCCTTCCCCGTATCCGTATCCGTTTCAGTGCAACTTAGAGTGAAAGGTTGTCTCAGGAAATTAGATGCAAATTTACCTTCAACGAGAGGGTTATATTAGTCAGGCGGATCACCAAGAGAAGTCCCAAAAATGGAACAGAACTACATTGCTAAAGAGCTAACAAAAAAGGTATACAATTTGTCTAATTGTGCTTAGTTGTTGAAAAACGCTGCTTTAAAAATGTCATTATGAATTTTGTATTGAAGGGGATGGGGTAAAAAAAAGTGGTGTTTTGAGTTAAGAAAATATGTCACACTCGATATGATATAGGTGTCCTAGTGTCATCTAATGATGTCAAATAAAGGTCATGTATGTTGAAGTGACCAATTACGAAATACAATAAGTGTTGTTAGTTAGGGCACAACGGTGGTTACTGGTTAGGTAGTGCAACTACTTAACTCACAAATAAAATGGTGTTAACATTTTTGCATCAATGACTCCATATCATTAAATATTCTCTGCTTATGTCTCTCTCACATAAGAACCATATATATTTGAAATAACAAGAAGATTCAAGTCAAACTTCTCTTCGGTTTGAATTCAAATGTCACGGACTTTGTCGACCAGACTCCAAGCAAAGTTGAAGAATGGGCTGAGAAGAGAGCAAAGTTCAGGCAACTACTGTCAGATGCAAAGCATGAGACCTTCAATCACATTCAGATCAACCCGACTCCAAAAAAAGTTGAAGAATGTGCTGAGAAGAGAGCAAAGATCAGGCAACAACAGTCAGATGCAAGGCATGAGGAGCTAGGCTCCTTCCCTAGAGACCTGAAAGACACAAGAGCAACATAATCTGATTACAAAATAGCACTGAAACTAGAGTACCTTACCGAAGTTCAGTTTACAAGCTTTGGTAATGAACTCATTCAACATTTTAAGGTTGTGCATTACGAAGCATTAGAAGAGATCATGTCAATAATACAAGACTTCCTCTAGAACAAGTTCACACCTTAGTAGAGAGAGTCAAGTAACTGAATGACAAATCAAGGGAAGAAATGGGGCAGACTAGAAGCAAACAGATGTGCAAGGGAATCGACCAACCTTGGACTAAGTACAATGCAGATAAGATAATGATGGCATTGGAGATCATGAAATCTTCATTGACTAAGAGAAGCTGGATACCTAACCAGATTAGTACACAAATCATTTTGTCATAGTTTCAAGTTCGACCATTCATCTTGTGCACTGTTTATAGTCTAACTAGCTTCAGTTGCAAACAGAGTGCTCTGAATATTGCCTTTAAGGAAAATAATGCCCACTTTCATGACTAGAATGCTAGGCCAAGAAATACATAGGATAATTTCAAAGGCCTGGCAAAACAATCTTCAGGAGGAATCCCTTTTTCACATTTTGTAACAATATGGTAATTTGAATACAAAAACTCCAACCATAACTACCAACAAGTATTTCTTTCTTATGGAAACAGAGATGTTGAGCAACATTTCACAAGCTGCACGCTTCGTTCAGTTTAGAAGTTATTGTACATAGATCAGATTTGGTTATACAGTTTTCCAAGCGGAATGCAAATTTTAGAAAAGATGCAAATAGTCCTCAAGTTGGGGCCAAAGCAGATATGCTCACCCTCCCTGCTTATGTAAACAGGTGACTCTTGTATGACCTCTCTTTACCTCCTAGATGTAATGATCCTGATGTACATGTATATTGATTCTTAAAGTAACATATGTAGTATTTCAAATAAAGAGCCAAGCAATTTGCATTTCAAAGTGGTATTGACCAACCAAAGCTAGCAATCTAACATTTGAAATTTAATCCATCATTAATAACAAGAACCAGAGAATCACTCACATGAAATGTTTACCTGAGCACCAAAATAAGCAAGCTCTGCAGCTTCATCAAAAGTCAAAAACGGCACAGGTTCTGCCTTTCGATAGATGTTTGGATCACATGTTAGTACCCCATCCACATCCTTCCACACCTGTTCACTATGAAAATGTTTTCCAGTTATTCATTGGAATTTTCCAGCGTTTTACAACGAACATAAAAGGACCAATTTAGAACTAGGATATTACATTTCAAAACTCCCTATATATAATCTAAGCAAAGTAGACATCAATGTCAACAGCATGAGTTATCTATGCTTAGTCAGCTTTAGGACTTCCACATATTCAAAAGATGGCAGAGAGGAAATGCCAATCATGAGCTTCCTATGCTAGAACCCAAACTTATATTCCACAGTTAAAGCATAAGCCCCACCTGAATCTCTCTCAGGCCCAAGGCCTTGCCAATAGCTGTTGCAGTCAGGTCACTCCCACCCCTGCCCAAGGTAGTCACAGCAGAGGTCTTCCAACCCTAGTTCACTCAATCAGACAATTTTATGTTAAAACGGACTATTAGAAACGTGAGTTAAGGTTACTTCCACAAATCATTATTACTGCTCAGCACTATTAAAAATCAAAGATGATCCAACAATACAGAAGGCCTAGAAAATTGAGATAGACCTTCCCAAGGAATCCAGTTACAATAGGAATTGCTGGATCCTTTTGCCAGTCACTGCGTAATCTTTTCTCAACAGCAGGATAAGTTGCCTCCAAAATATCAGCACTGGTGAACTCATCGGTGGTAATAAATCCAATATCGAAAGCGTCATACTGCACACATAATTTCTCAGGTTAAAAACCAGCTCAAAAGTTTTTGCTATTTTCTCTTTGTTTTTCAAAAAAGAATCGTCCAAATAAAGAACAAGGTGATACATCATATTTTGCAATTGCATGATAAGCTGCCTAAAAAAGAACAACAATTCTAAACTAATCAACAGTGATGAATCCGATTTTAAAAGCTTATTCTAAACTCAGCTTAGTATTCTCTGTACTTCATTTTATTTGTGAAAACAGAAAAGACAGAAGAAGAAAATGTACTCATAAATTTTTCCCACAACTTCATACCAACACAGTCAGGCATTACCACAGTATTATGGTTTGGTCAAGATCCTTCAATAGTAAATGTCAGGTTTATCTTCAACTCATAAAACCATCAAGGTTTTAACATCCCAATAATACTTCAAATTTCAAAGATCTGGAAAACCACTGCAGATAAAAAATGTAACAATAGCAGCAGCCTGGCTAAGAAGAAAAAAACATTAATTTAGCAAAAATATTTATATGATTAAAGTATACGAAGCAGATTTATACCTAGATATGCTTATATTATACTTCATATACTGGCAGGGCTGCAATAAAAAAAACAGGAAAGGCATGAAGTAGAGTTGTAAGGGACCATAAAGGCTATATCCTGGCTATACCTTCATGGAGGATATGGGATAAGTGTTATCAAACAGAAATTAAAGTTTCAATTGCTGGAACAAAGAGACATCTTAAACTTGGGATCAGCAATTTCGAGGCAGAGAGAGACTATAAAATCATTATTAATCTGATGCAAGAGACTTCTTTAGCCTCGGATTGAAAATTAGATAATCAAATCCACTGGTTAAAACAAGTTTCTTCAGGTTCAATGAATATTATATATCAGCATCTCAGGCTCTTGGCCAATACGGTAGCTGGTTTATAATTATTACCCAATCAATCCGTCATCCTGGAAGACTGGAACCTTACTGTGCTTGAAAATCCCTCTATTAAAAAAGAGATAAGTTAGAAAGAGGAGCTACTATAGTCATCAACGAAAAAATACATTTAGATCCAATTGAAAGGTCCCCTTGATTCACTTTTGTTTGCATTGATTTTTTGAAGCCTTAGTAGAAGGGGGGCTGTCTTCAGTTTCAATCAATGTTTTAAGTAAACGCCAGGATGCCACCAACTCCCTTGTCCTGAGCATTAATTTCTCTAGGTAGGAAATTATAGCGGGCATGTTTTCCATGTTTCCTGTCATTCTGTTCATTCCGCTTCTCTTGCTATGGCCTAACTCACAGGGTTCGCTGAACCTAATCCTTGAGGTTCAAGGTTTGGCGAACCTCAAAAAAATTTGAAATTCATTCAGGTTCGCCGAACCTAAAAGACGAACCTAATGTCGAACCTAAAGCCAAACCCGAACCTCGTCAAACCCGAACTTGAAGGCGAACCTAATGTCAAACCTAAAGCCGAACCCGAACCTGAAGACAAACCTGAAGGCAAATTTTTTTCAGGTGAGGTTCGTTTTTTTTACACCAAAAAAAATTGAAATTAAAAATAAAATAAAAAACAAAATATCAATAATTAAATGTTGTCTATAAATTAAATGCTATCTATTTATTTATGTTGTCTATGAATTAAATGCTCTCTATTTATTTATGCTGTCTATAAATTAAATGCTCTTGATTTATTTATGTTGTCTATAGATTAAATGCTCTCTATTTATTTATGTTGTCTATAAATTAAATGCTCTCCGTAATTTGAAATAGCATACCTGTAGTCTACATAAGAACACACCAAACAGCAAGAACATAGATTTACCCCTATGAACAAACTACTGTTGTGGGAAGCATGTAAATCCGTTGTTAAACCACAAATACCTACTCTTAGAAACACAAATTTGTGAGCAGAAATGTCATAAACAGCATGTATATACGACGAAATTATGAATAGTGACCTAAGTGCTTTGAATCCTATGGGCTATGGGGTGTAGAAAATTAGTTAAGGGGGACTATATGAAGAAGGTTTATATATATATAGTCGAACCTATTGTCGAACCTCATTCGAACCTCATCGGAAAATTTGAACCTGAACCGATCCTAATCCTTCCCGAACCGTGTGACTTAGGCTATGGCCTTAAAGGGTGCCCTCAAACCAGACTGTTAGCAGGCCTGACAAGTAACAAGAAATCCAGTTGAGTCTAGAGAAATTATAGAGGAAAGGGGCTGATGGGATGCTAACCCCCATTACTGAAGAATTTGAAAAATGGTACAAAGCCACTATAAGGTTGGGTGAAAGTAGTAGCAAAGTGAAAGGAGAGTCATCAAAGTGGTTGGACTCCTAGGACCGAAGCCAAATGAAATTTATATGCAGTAATAGCGAAGTATATGGAGGTTCATCAAGCAGCCACAAGTCTTGGAGAACAATTGATGCATGCTGAGGTAGAACAAATTGAATCAAATAAAGAGCTCAAGAAGTGCCTAGATTCCATGCATACAAAGTTGATACAAGAGGAGGCTGAATGACAAAGGAATGGTGCAAGAAATATAGACTGTCACTGAACTAAGTAAGGAATGTAATGGCCCATCAAATACAATTGTAGCTTTGCTTTGAAAATTGACTACCTGAAGGCAACCTTTGAAAGAGCAGACCTGGACAAGAATAAAAAAAGCTCATATTCCTACAAGATCTGGCAAAATCTTGGCATGCATGCCTCTCTTTTACAACTTTACAAGGATGACAATGTCAGCACATTGAATAGTGAAAACAAAGGCAGGACTAAAAAGGAGTGATCTGTCTCCCTTATCTGTTTTGGTTGTTTTCTCAGTAGTTATCTTGGACCCTAAGAACAAAAGGTTATTAAACTCCAGCCCTATTCTTGATAGTAAGATAATCCTGTTTACTACATGTTGTAATACTGCATTTTTACTAAATTATACTTTATCAGCGAGAAAACATGTTAAGAAGCGTATTTTGATGTTGATCAGCAATCCTTGAGCATGAAATGCTTGAAAAAACTCAGTTACAAATGTTGCCTCATGTACAGCCTGAGTGGGCCTAATGGTTAAGAGCATGTGTTTCCTCCTAGGACGTCACAAGTTGAAATCCAAAGGGGGTAGGGTATGTACACCTCTGTAGACTTTAGCAGTTAAATCACTGTGCAGAGGGGGGTCCCTTGTCCCACAAACAAGGGGGTCTCATATACACCAATTGGTGTCTCGCTTGGTGGTGACCTTAAAAATATATTATTATTATTATTATTATAGAATGTACAGAAATTTCTAATCACAAGCATTGTTCTTTAATATAAATCATACTTTACAAGGGAAAAGACACAAGGAATGTTCAAATCAGCAATCCCTGGGTGTGAAATGCTTTAAAAAACTCTGTTACAATTGTTGCCTCATTAGAATCTAAAGTAATTTCTCACCGCGAACTTTGCTCCTTCACAACTGAGGAACATCTCTTTACTCAACAAAATAAAATGCAATATTAACAAATTAAAAAACATGGAGTTTTTCAAAGTTTCAGGAAACTACTATGAATGGCCTGGACCATCTAAAGCTTCGAACCAAACAACCCTTACCAATATTTTATAAATTGACATTCTATGAATATATATTGCTAGCTAAATATAACTGATGAAACATTGGCACTACATAAATAAAAGAAATCAGCCAATGAGGCCCAACAGTATAAACTCCCTAAATGATACTAGTTTGGTTAAACCCTGGTGAAGTGGCTGCTGGGTGAATTGTTTGACCTGCAGTCAAAAATACACTTCAGAGCTCCCAACATCTAGAGGTTAAAATGGTAAACAACAACTACATCAGTGTCATATATTATTATATAAACTTGTATCCTATCTTTCTCCAAGCCCATTCCATGCATTGGCAAGAAATAGTTTAAGGTTTCAACTTTCAACAATTCAAAAAAAACTTTAGTAAATCAAACAAATTCATATAACTTGGCTAGATAGAATATCGAAGAACAAGCAATGCAGCATTTGTTCTCTTACAAATGCAATCTCACCCACTATAGCTTTTCAATTCTTCAAGACTTCTCCATAGAATATACTACTTGCCAAATGAAAATATTTTAAGTAGAAGAATAAGCAGCAAGAAAATCAAAACACCTGCCGAGCCTTCACACCAATCTTATTTAGATATGCAGCGAAAATCCTTGTTGACAAGCGCTCCCCAAAAGAAACTAGATAATCTTTTGTACGAGGTGTCAACTCTTTCATCAAGGCAATTCCAGTTAGAAGTTGCTCAAACTCCTGCAATAGCTCTGAAATATCATAATAAAGAAGTCAGATCCATCCTTTTATAGATAGTGAAGATAAATGTGATGGTTATAATACAGCATTCAAGACCAGAAATGTTCTAAGGATCTCCCAAATTTAGCATATTAGGTATTACCATTTAACATTTATTCTTATGAACCATGGGTCGAAAATCCTTACAAGCACCCTTGATTTGTCAAAATGCATTTGATCAGGGACACAACAGGGATATTTTTGCCAAACCAGAACAAAAGGTCTTTAACACACCAAAAGCTATTGAGAAAGATAACAAATTCTTACGAACAATACCCGACTGAAACATTTAACGGTCTAAACTCCAGTGCCCATGATTATACTTGTCATTGAAAAAGATTGTATAAGAAAAATTCTCAAGATGTGGAATCCACATCAACAAGAAAATTGAAAATAAGACACCATCTTTTCCTTGTTATATGATGATAATAGGATGCTCCATAACAACCGAGCGCAACTTGTCTTCAACATGCTAAAGCTATTATATGCAGGACATTATATGGGTGCATACATAATTCAAGTCACACAAAAATATTTGGAAAGAATAATAAATGTCCAATATATTAAAGCCATAACCATCACATTTACATAAGCTCAGTGTGCCAACCCAATAAACAAATACCACTCTCTCAAGTTTATAAGTATTTACTATTATATAGCAATCTAAATTGGTTGTGGTGGTTTAACCACCTAACCCTGTTTTAAGTTATATTTGCCTATTATATGATATGAACACACGATATCAAAACATAACAGATCACCAACCAGATACTTAATTGCATAACAGACCTGTACACAAAATCAGAACAGAGGGGACTAATCATGAAGAGGTAAACCCAAACACAAACATATGGCATAGAGATAATTCGTTGTAAAGGAGCCTCCTCTCTCTTGCTAGAACATTCTGCTGCTAATGAGACAGCCAATACACACATGGCTGGAAATACATTCAAATCTAAAAAAAATAATCTCTGCTGCTGTGAGAAGGATCCAAATTGGGCCTAGTGATGATTTAGGCATGAAAAAGTACTGATGTATGATCTGGCGTACAGGTCTGCCCCCTTTTAAGAATGTTCAAGCGATCTAATGTCAAATATGTGCTCAGAAATATGAAAAACCCTGTCATTATCTCCATTTTTTTCAAAATTCTGTCATCCTTAAAGAATGGCAATACATGAGCACCAAAAGTTCTGGAGCATATGGAATAAATAAACAATTCCAGCAACTAAGTACAATGCCCAATATAAGATGGATCAACACCACAGTCATAAGGACATTCCCAATCCTCCCAAAAGCTTTGAAACTGTGCCAATAAATAGTGGGATAGCACCATGGGCTTGAAAAGACTGCCCAGATCATTAAGGTCTGCTACATTAGGATGCCTACTAGTGCGCCTCAGTGCTGGTATTATGGCAGCAATCACATCCATTTAATTCTCCAGTCTGCATGTGCTATGGCACCTTAATATTTTTACATTAGTACTGATTTTCTATAAGTAAAGGGCTTAAAAAGACCCCCAGAATGATCTTCCAGCATCTTCAACATTTCTTTCAACGATATCATCTTTTCCTTTGAATCACATCTTGCCCGTACCTAGGGTAGATGCCTATTTAAGGACATCTTCATGCTTCTGGAATGTATGGTAGTAAATGGGCTTCACAACGGTCCTGAAGCAATCATGATGGGGAATTAAAGCCTCAAACAAAGTACCCTTGCCACAGACCACAAGAAAATATGCTAATGGTTTCCTTTGATATGGATGTAGCTTTTTTGCAATCAGTACAATGTGTCCAGCAGCCAACAGATATGCTTTTTACAACATGTTTCAACATATACCAGGAAAGACGAGGCTCAGGTGACTCTAGAGAATTTATCAATAGCTCCTTGTTAGTGCACCTTAGTGTCTCGGAATCAGGTTTAGCTATTATTACATTGTGCATATAAGTGGAGCGGTAAATCATCAATTGAACAGCCTAAAATTGATGCTTCCATTTCTCCATCTGTCACTACAGCGTCATATGTGATCTAGGTGCCATAAACAAGTGCAATACTATAATATGAAAGTATATCAATAGCCAAATCATCATCATCAATGCCACATCCCATAGCTATTAGTAAGCCCATCATGAAGTTACATCATAACATGAAGCAAAGTTCTAGCATCAAGAACTCAAGGCATCATCTCATTACTACTAGACCATCTAAATTTCCATCAAGATGCAACCCCCTGCTGAAATTGTGATAAAAATCACATGCAGACACCCATGCAAAATGGTGGGTAATAGGGCCATTTCTGAAAATTTGTCATTATGGTTTCGAATAGCATACTTGTATTTGTTGCTGTATTTGTTTCAGTGCAACTTAGGCACATGCCTAACGAACTATTCAATTCTTTTACAATAAGGCATGTGTGAACTATTCAATATCCACTACATTCAAATCTAGTCAAATATATATTATATGCATAAATAACGGAGCACAATGGCTTTCAGCTTAAGTTAGTATCATGGCTCAACATAACCCAACCCTAAATATTTGCTCTACCCCAAAGCATAATGGGCTCAACATTATCTAACTTTGTGATGTAGGGAACACATATGAATTAGTGAAGGGTTGCAGGGCTGATAGTGCAAGCTAACTAGTTGAAGTAAAATCATCTTAGACTACAAATGCTATCATGAGCTGTTGAAGGCCAATTGAAGTATCTAACACAATCATTGTATCTAAATCGTTGGCACCCAAAGCTGCAAGAGGAGGCTAAATTATTTGCATTAAAGAACTCATTTGCAAAGAGAATACATCTGCAAAACTATCTAAATCACAAGTCGGACTGTTGGAGTTGGTGCATTGTAATGGCCAACTAAAAAAAGAACTCTATAAGGCATTGCCAAGTTGGCACAAAGGTGTTGCCAACTAAAACTCTCTCTTCCATAGATCTGTCAAGGAGCTTTGCGTACCAATCTCAGACCTGCATACCTATATCTTCAAAATTTCTCAGCAATTCTAAGGCATGGGAAAGTGCATGAATCATCCAAAGCAAAAGATCAAACTATATCGTCTTTTGCTAAGTTTCTTCATTATGACAAACTCTACAAGGTTAGGCAGGATGCCGTTGCTCTTCACAATGTTTAGTTAGTGGGTTGACTCTGATTGTTGACACAGTTCATATTTATTATCACTACAATTGAAACTTGTTCCACTTAGTGTTTGCAATTCACTATTGACAGAGGTCTTGTGGCACAAACGTTGCAATTGCTAATGATTGCTACTCTTTGACAAATCTTTGGGCTATAGTTGTTGAATGAGCTCAACAAATGTGGCGAAAACTCATTGAATACCCAACCTGACTTGCTAGAGTTGTTCAATTGTTCTAGTAATGTATGAGAGAGTGCACATCGAGTCAAATGATTGTTGAATATGTTGAAACTCTACTCACCGAATAGTGTGATACTCATATAACTCTATTGTAATATAATTAATGGCCACTAGTGGAGTTTGCAAGTAAGGTTGTTTCTTGACTACCTCAAAATTGATGGCAACATCATTTGCCTTCAACTAAACTACACATTGTTGGAGTCAATCAATCACAAAGTTGTGCACTGTTGCTAACTCGAACCTTTCTTCAATCATGTCTTGGCAGTCAACAGATGTTTTTAGAGATTGTTGGAGCTCGCCCATTTATATTTGCAACATTTGTTGATGGTGTTGGAAGGGGTTAGCCAATTTTGATAGAAAAGTGTGAGCTTCACTAACTGTTGTGACCACTTTTTGGTACCTAAGGAAGCTATAATTCACATACAGAGCTTGATTGTGTTCTTCCAATAGTTGAACCTTATCTTCCAAAATATTTTGTCATGCACTAAGACTATTGACCTGAGTCTATTGTTATACATGTTGCACTTTATATCTGTATTTCCTTCTTTTCATATGATTCCTACTTTAACGTGCAATTTTTTGTTTCCTTCTTTGCTTTCTTCTAGTCAACGTTGTACTCTACCAATCTTTGTCTAGGTTGTTGTGAAGATGTTGAAGATTCTTCAAACCAGTAAACCAGTATCTTAATTTTCTATTTTAAGTCTTCATTTTCAGCTTCTAATTGTGGTTGTTTCCCAAACTCTACAATTCTACTCAATCAAATAACTACCATGGCTCATTCCATAGCGTTTATAGAGCTAAATGAACTATCGGAAATCTTGGATCAAAGAGTTCAAGGCTCTGATTGAAAATCAGACAGGAATAAAAAGAGAGCTTCCAAAGGAAACGGAAGAACCCTTCTCTGAGATCCCAGACTCAGAACTTCAGAGGGAGGAAGAAGAATTTGTTTCTCAAATTCCAGATGTACCTAAAGTGCCTGAAAGCCCACCAAAAGAACTACTTGAGGCCCCTCCTTCCAAAAGGAGACTTGCTAGGTACCGAGAAGCGGTACAAGAAGCTGAGAAGCATAAAGCTTCTCCCGGGACTTTCAGAGAAAGTATAAGACCTCAGAAGTATTCACGCCTAATGAGTCAGCTTATCAATGCTGAATCTTCCACATACAAAGACAGCAAACCAACAGGTTGTTTACAACCTTATCTTGATCCTAGTCATGTATGTGGATGACTTGTTCCTTAGTAGAGAGGAACATCTGATAGCTCAGTGTCAGAGGGAGCTCACCTCTGAATTTGAAATGAAGGATCTTGCCCTTGAAGTCAGGCAAAAGCCAGGTGAGATCTTCCTAACACAAGGAAAGTATGTTGTTGATATTGTACTAAGTTTTGGAATGCAAGACTGCAAGTTCTTGAGCATATTTTTGACAGTCAACTGGAAGAAGTTGCGAGACTCAACCACCAATTCATAGGATGTGGACACTACTCTGTATCAATAGCTTATTGGATCCCTAATGTATCTCGTACACACAAGATCAGATATATGTTACTCAGATTGGGTTGGCAATGCAATAGACCAGAAAAGTACCTCTAGTTACTGTTTCAGTATGAGATCTGCAATGATCTCTTGGTCCAGCAGGAAACAGGGCTCCATGGCTCAGAATACAGCAGAAGCAGAGTATATCACTGCAACTGATGCTTGCAAGGAAGCAGTTTGGCTCAAGAAACTACTCTCTGATTTGTTCAGTGGAAAGCTTGACTCTACAATTATCTGTTGTGATAATCAAAGTGGCAATAAGCTTTCAGAAATTCTGGTGTTTCACGATAGATCAAAACACATTGAAATGAAGTATCATTTCATCAGAGACCTGGTTCAGAGAGGCACTCTGAAGTTGCAATACATCCGTACAGATGAACAGATTACAAATGTTCTGACCAAACTCTTGACAACAACGAAGTATGTGTACTTTCGTGACAATCTTGGCATGGCAGAGAATACCTCTCTCGCTGAGAGGGAGTGTTGATCTTTCCTGTGCAGCATCGAGAGCCATTCTCTTAGGAGAATGGAGACATCCGATCAGGAACTGGGATGTGGAACTAGTCCAGCACTGGGGGACTCAGCCTAGAGCTGAGTGAACATTCTGTTGAATGGAGACATCTGGTCAGGGACCAGGATGTGGAACCAGTCCAGCACTGGAGGACTCAGCCTAGAGCTGAGTGACCATCCTGTTGAATGGAGACATCTGGTCAGGGACCAGGATGTGGAACTAGTCCAGCACTGGGGGACTTAGCCTAGAGCTGAGTGACCATTCTGTTGAATGGAGACATCTGGTCAGCGACCAAGATGTGGAACCAGTCCAGCACTGGGGGACTCAGCCTAGAGCTGAGTGACCATTATGTTGAATGGAGACATCTGATTAGGGACCAAGATGTGGAACCAGTCCAGCACTGGGGGACTCAGCCTAGGGTTGAGGGCCATTCTCCAGAAGAATGGAGGCGCTCGGTCTGTTACCAAGTATTTGACCTTGGGTCAAATTATGCAGCCTATGGTTGAGGCACCTGGTCTGTTACCAGGATATCACTATAAGCCTTAGACCGGGTCTGGGCATGTGAGGCACTCCGACCCTCGATCTGTGGGCTTTGCAATCTTCTTGACACCTAGTACCCGATCTTGGTGTCACATGGAGTGTGAGATAAAATCATTAGTAATTCTCTCTATTTATGATGATGTACTTTGAGTCGGGATGAAGGACCACTTGACAACTTGTTTTGACCATAGGGCACTTGAAGAAGGGTAAAGGTAAAAGTCAAAAATACATAAGGACCCTTAGACCACTAAGGAGTCAAAGTGACAGCGCAAAATGACCTTTAGTACCACTAAAGGTAAAAGTCAAGAAGATAAAAGAATAAAATAATATTATTTTGTTCTTTTTGAGTTTTGGTCCACTTACAGGTGATTCAAAGGATATAAAAGAAGATCAATCCATTTCATTTTTACATACACTTGCTTATCATTATACAGCTGCTCCTAGAAGATGTTTTCATTGGTCCTTGAAGAGAGGAAATTCTTGTCTCGGTTGATGCCCTAGCATGGAGGCTTTCTAGCTAGGACATCTACCTCTTTGTTACAGCTAAAACCTAAGCTAGGGTTTCACTCCTCACAAGTGAACAACAATTTACCTAGGGTTCTTACCCTAGTGTACATCACACTCTCTACAAGCTAGGGCATCCCAGCCAAACCCTAAGTCTGCTAGGTTTTACTTTCAGTCACGGCCAACCAGATCTAGACTAGGGCATCACCCTAACTCAAATGGCAGCTACAATAGGTTAATGGGTAGCCAAACTATACCCTCAGGTAGTAGCTGGACCCTTGGGCAACAGCTGGACCCTCACGGGCAGCTTCCAAACAGGCTCGGGTTAACTGGTATAAGTCTCGAGCAACCTATATCTTCACGGCTGCCCTCTTCCATACTTTCGGGCAGCTTCCTCAAACTGCGGGTACCTACAGGAAGCCCTAAAACAGGGTTCGGGCAGACACAGTCTGTACAAACAGACTTCGGGCAGATTGTTTATAGTTCGAGCAGTCTGTTGTATTTCACGGGCAACCTCAGTCCATCTTCAGACAGCACTACAGGCTCTCGGGAAGCCTGTTAACATTTCCGGACAGCCCTAATCTGGCCATAGAACAGATGGGCAGTCTATTAATCACCTTGTGCTAAGTGTCTTCACAATTAGAAAGCCTCATCTGACCTTCGGGCAACCTCTGTGCTACCTATTGAGCATTGGGACAGTTACAGTCTGCCCTATCAAACCTCGAGCAGTCTATCCTCCCATCCAGGCTGACCACAGCAAATCCGGGTAGCAGAGAAACTGCTTGAGCAGTAGGAAGACATAACCAGGCAGAGGAAAACAAATATGGGCAGAGAAAGACAAATTCGGGCAGCAAAGAAAATTTTTGGGTAGTTCGAGCAGGAAGGTACTGATCTGGGCAGGCATCCGAGCAGCTCCAACAGCAGCATACGAAATTCTAGGCAGCCCTCTGTGTACTTTGGGCAGCAGGAAGAAATTAGGGCAGCAAGCCCTAATTTGAAATCTTTTGTAAAAATTATCTTTTATGGATTTTTCATATCAGTGATTCAAAACTATTAGGGTTTGAGAATTATTAACGAACATTCATCTCAAAATTCTGAGATTGAAGAAACTCAAGTCATCTCATTTAAGAGATGAACTACTAATGCTTTTGGGGTTTTTGTCCTTTGAAGGTTTCCCCGTGAAAAACTCGTGTTCAGTGTGTATGATGTCTTGATGTGTTCATATATCTACTGCACTTGTTATTGTTATATATGCTACAGTCTGTAAATTTTTAAGAATTCATGCTAATGCAAAAAATTCAACAGCTAGTTATCATTTCTAAGTCATATGAACATGCACTAAGTCCCCCATAGTTTTTTTTTTTTAATTTCCATTGATAAAAAAAAATCTCATAAAAATAGAGAATTTTTTAACGTCTTTAATGTAGAAATTAAAGAAGTCATAAAAGTGGTTCTAGGGGGTTAAGTTTACCATGGGGGTGCTCGTTTTCTAACTCAGAGCATCCACTTTACCCCTTAACCCACTTTGAGAGAAAATTAGTGATTCTTTATCACTAAGATTGATCTTCTCTCAAAAAAGACAAAAATAGACCAAATAAATGGCCAAAAAAGACAAATTAATGGAAAATCAACATCCCATGATTTAGGGAATTTTCTTGGGGCGTGATCTTAGTTAAGTGCAATGGTGGCAATCTAATTGAGTTGGAAGGGAGCCAAGTTGATGGATCCAAGATTTGAATGATTTCTCTCTTAGTGAGGGCGCATCTGTTCATAAAGAGGGTGCATCTCTCAAGGCATGAAGGCGCACTTCACTGGGATATGTGGCAGAAAGACACTGGGGTGGTAGCCAACCACTTGAGAGGTGGCGCCAGCCACCCCTAATCACTCCCAATCAACTCCCAATCACTCCCTCTTCATTCAAACTCATCTCATACACTTGGCAATGCGCCTCCCTTGGGCAAATGCACTTTGCCCCTCCCTAGTTTTGTTATTTAAGTAGGCATCCTCTCTTGTATTTCTCATGGCCAAAGGACTGAAAGGATGTTGAAGCTTTGCTATTGTAATTTGCAATATCTCTTGGAATAATAAAAGGCTTTGAAGGCTACATCGGTGTGTCTTGCTATGTGTGTGGATGTTCACTGTTAATCTTGTGAGGCAACTTACTTTTCAATTCTTGCATCTCTGCTTGGTTAATTTTTTGGCTTATAAGGGGAGCTATCGCTCAGTAGGGTAAGAGAATTTATTGTTTTGATTATTCTTTTACTCGTTAGTTACATTAGATCTCTTAGAGATACATGTGATTTTTGTTTACATGCATGTTTTCTAGGTTTCTTTTGTAGTTAACACCAATATTTTTAACCTATCTTGTGCAATCTTTGTTTATAGGAGCAGGTTGTTCTACTTGGAGAAGGTTCTTGAGCTTGTTTTCCCTCTTCAAGGCTTCAAGAAGTGCCTAGTCTCTCCTAGGCCCACTTCAAAGACTCCACAGCCCAGAAGTTCCCAACCTTTTAGCTCCTTTCTATCTCTCTCTCCTTCACTTCTTTTAAACTTTCTCAATTACTTTTCTGCTTACTAGTTTAAAATTAATGTATCATTTCATATCTAAAGCTAATCTTTCTAGTTTGCATTTTCGAAGTTAGATCTAAGTTATCAAAGCAATACATCTTTCCAGAGTAGATCTAACCGTTGAATCTAGTCTTTAGTTGTTTAAAGAGTAAATTTGTCGAGTATATAGGCTAAGATTTGTATGTTGTTAACGTCTTATTTAGCACATTTGGTGCATAATAGGTGGTTATTTTTTCACATTTGATGAATAGGTAAGAGGAGGTGTTGGCAAAAATCTGAAGATTCAGGCCATCTAAAACCTGAGGAGCACTCAGCCTTCCCTGGAATCGAATTTGTGAAACTTGTAAGCCTTTCGATCCTGATTTATCAAGGACCAAAGGCATCCACCCTTAAAATTTTAAAAGTAATAATAAAAGCAAGTGGGCTACCCAGTCGTCCACATCCCATCCCCCCTGGAGGATTTGCATCATTTTCGTGGCGTGAACCTTTTTTCTCTTTTGCTTTATTTCTATTGGATTTACTAACCCTTAGCTTAGTTTTATTTGCTTAATTAGATTAGTATAGTTTCCTTCCAGTTTTTTCCTTTTTGTTTATTTTGCAATAAAGAAGTAATGAACCTTGGCTTGGTCCCCCGTATGCTCTTGTCCATCGCAAGCTTGCCTGATCTATGGAACAATCAGAAAGGGGATTCAAGTGACTAGTAATAATAGGAAAATCCATCAACAATTTATTTTTCGAAGCGAAGGGTTATAGTGAGCTTACTACGGAGTCAGGGGGTTACTTTAAGCAAATTATGTCTCACCATGTTGGACACCTGGTATAGTTTCTCTGTACTCGCTTAGAAGGTAAATCCGAAGCAGGCCAAGCATAATAATTAAAACTAACCAAGAGGCATCTGCAAAACATTTCCATTATAACACTATTTACCTACTTGGCACTTGTCTACATTCTGCAATCATCTTTGCTTAAGTGAATTATATGTGGATGGATTATCTATTTACATGTTGTTAAATTAAACATCTTTTGTAGCTCTTGTTTTAGTAAATTGGTTCAAACTCCTAGAACATCGACATTCATAGCTTAGCTTTAAAGCATTAGTTATTTTCTTAAAAACCACCCCCCTTGGCTTTTCTAGGAGTTGTCCTAGACGGAGGAGTCAACAATCAAGTGACAGATCTTGACTCAAGACTTGCCCCCAAGGTCGCACCCAATGGCTTAAAGATTTCTGCCATGTCAACCAAGGTGTGTATCAAGCAGCAACAAGAGGCAAGCAATGCCATAGAGTGCTTCATACACTAGTACTTTTATGAAAATATAGATGTCATCCATTGTTCAATCCACACGTGTAATGCATTGGTCTTTTATGAAAATGTAGATGTCATTCATTGTGCAATCCACACATGTAATGGAATAAGATCAATTCATACCACTTTTTGTCAATGGTGGCATTGTTGTAATGCTTTTTAAACCCAATGTTTCGTTCAACACATATCCATCTAGTAGCTCTCATAAGATACTTTTGAAATTGTTAGATACTTCTTCAATTTCATATATATAGTCCTTGTTACCCCCTGACATGTAGGGGTGACTTGTTGATTGATGCCTATATGAACTCCCATCACATCCAGTAATTCCGCATATGAGATCTATAGTTTACCCATTAATATTTGCCAAAGACACTTTCAGCTTGCTCAAATCACCATGTTATGTGCCAATGATCGATGGGGACATTCAATTGATACCAATGTTATGACATGCTTCTTAGATGACTCAATGTAGATGCCTTCTTATGTGTGGACATGACCATGAGGGGTCGGTGGCGTTGATTTATAATGGCTCTCAAATCTCATATGGTTGTTTCATAGCTAAGGATGTAATATGGTGTGGTCATAATTCTTCCTTTAAATAAGCATGTAGCCTTATGAGTCAAGTGTATCCCTAGGGATTTAAGTAGGTGTGACCTTCATTTCATGTCATTTACAACATTTTACCTAACCATTTTTCATGCCATTTCATTTCAATAACACCAGCCATTTTCATCATGTCCCTTTTTTGTAATTGACTTATCATATGTTATGTTCCATGGTCTCTATACTATTCCAATGTATGAATGCCTAAGCCACAATTAAAGTAGTCGAAGAACACTATGGGAAATGTAGCTAAATGAAAATGTTATATGTGTGAGCAATACCCCCTTGCAAAAAGCCAGGTTCCCTATGTCCCAAGTTATCAATGTCATATCTAAAGCGAAGGGACCAAAAAAATAAGAAAAAATAAAAAGGGATTGCAAAAAGGAGGCGCAAAGAAAGGGTAACTCAAGAAAAAGTTCACTCTTCTAAGGCACACATGAAAATAACCCCTTGCAAAAAGCCAGTTTCCCTATGTCCCAAGTTAACAAAGCCAAATCTAAGCAAAGGGACAAAAAAAATAAAAAAATAATAATAAAGGATCACAAAAGAGAGGCACAAGGAAAGGGTGACTCAAGAAAAAACCCCCCCTTCTAAAGACCAAATAAAGAAAAATCATTAACCCCTAGCTCTTGAAAGCTAAAGGGGACCTAGCACTTAGTCACATTTCCATGTTGATCAATTCACAAACACTCTCTCCCTAGTACCACCTTCACTTCATCACCCTCACCTTACTTAGAAACTAGGTAAATGCACATTGTTTTATTGGCCAAGCATGTAATATAGGGTTTATTATGGTCACACCATTGTAATTCTAATGGTTAATGGGATAATTAATTAAAAGGTGATTGAGTTAATTAGAAGAGAGCACTTGCTAACCTTTTCATGTTAATTTTTTACATTATTTGAAGGTTTTTTTCGTAAGTTATACATTGTTGGGGCTCCTAAGCTAACGCCCTAGCAAAATCACATGGTCTAACACTTTGTTGGTGTTTTATGGTTGGCTAGTCTTCCCCTTAGATGATGCACCCTCCTTCATGCACACTTGGGAGGCTTTTAAGGCACATGTGGATGATATATTTAGCATATGGGAGAGGGCTGACCCTTTTTCATGTTATATTTATGGCTTGGATGGGTTGGTATTAGGTCTAACCACGTTTTGGACCTTTGGCACACTTCTTGGGGGGTTGGTTACACATTTCCTTTAAGTGCTCTAGTGTTTTTGACTTGTCCTGGACCCTTGAGACACATGGCATCTACATTGATGAGGGCACTCCATCATTTGGGGATCACCCCATTCGTAGTCTCACTATTCTTGATGGACATTGCACATTAGAGACCTCACCTAGCTCACACATCCCACTTTTCAGGGAGCACTCCAACATTTGGGGATCACTCCATTCACTGATTGTTTGTTAGAGGGTGCCACTATTATGACAAGCTTGGCACATTGTTCAATGCATTTTCTTCAAAGGGTGCTCTCCAATTTAGTGGTCGATTGGTCAAAACCTAGGGCTTTGATCTAGCATTAACTCATTTTGACCATATGTATTGGGGTGTTCCACTTATTGGAGTTATTATCTCATCTCATATATAATCTCCACCTACTCTAGAAGTGTGCCTCCCTTCACACGGTCAAATTAGATATCAAAATGGCAATGTCAAACAAAATATAGCAGACAACAAGTTGACACAATCTATTTAGCAAAGAAAGTCTTGATTTTTATTAATATTATTATGATCGCTCATTCAATGTGATGTCCCTTTTTAGGTGATCATTCCAAGTGGATACTTGATGTCACTCAGGCCTAAATTATATTATTTTTACAGAGTGACATTTTGATGGTATTGGGCGTTTCATGGTATTGCCCATGGTATAGGGTCTCAAAAGAAGATAACAGAGGAAGAACACATCCATTAGGAGATATGATTGATTGATAATGGATATTGTGACCATCTAGAGGATCCAAAGTTTTCATTTGGGTTTGGCAAAACCCATTCACCTTCGTGTGGTTTTGGTGGTGAAATATCCAGCCTAGCTAAACCATGTTCATCATTGAAATCTTGCATCTACCTTGGAGAGGACCGAATTCATCTAGAGGTCGAATCCATTGCAAGTGAGCGCAACTATTGGAGAGAGGATCGAATTGCATTGCGAGAGATGACGTCAATTTCTTGAAGGTCGAATGCATCTGTTGAGGTGAAGGTCATGCCCATAAAGGCCGACTCTTTCTGCTAGAAGAGGAACCGAATACCCTGTATGGTCGTGGACAAATGAGAAGGGTCGAGCTTTCTCTTGAGAAACCGTAGTCGTGACGCCCGGTTGAGAGGGCCGTAGCTTATGGAAAGGAACGTGACCCCTTTTGTGAGGGTCGTAAACTGCAAGAAGAGTCTTGATTACAAGGCACGATTTGTGTAGGAAGTCGTGACCTCCTTGTGAGGGTCATAAGCTATAAGAAGAGTCGCTATCATAGTCACATTTTACTTGTGGAGATGGTCGTAAGCAAAAGAGCCTTGGAGGAGTAGGGCCACAATGAAGGCACAATTTGGGAGAAAACGAATATGTAAACTTAAACAAGAGACCGAAGCTTGAAGGGGAAGTCTGTGAGGGAGGGTGCGACTTCAAGTGGAGCAAAGTGTCATTACTGTTGCACTGGAACTCTCAAGAAACATCACCAACGAGAGTCGTGGCATACTCCCGATATTTGACATTTTGTAGTTTGGTTGTAGCTGCTATAGCAACCATAGAATCTAGTCATCCCATCCATAATAAAATGCCAATGATGTTCCTACTATTTTTGTGTGCACTTGGGTTGTTTTCAAATGTTTGACGAAATGTTTATTAAAATGCAAAATTGTTGAAGATATTTATAAATCAATGTAATGCAAACTATTTGACAAAAGAATTCAATGAACACACATAAACAACAATTGCAACATTTCTTGCATATCCTATTTGGAGACAGTGGTATCAGAGCTAGTGGTCTTGCTAGCTTAGGATTGCATGACTTATTGGTGGTGTGGGGAAAGGTTGGAATACCCCTCACGGGAGCAGAATCATTAAAAGAGGAAAGGGATATGGTTGACGAGCGAGATTCTCCAGAAGATAAGGTTTACCAAAAACTGGATCAACTAGTCAAGGAACAGAAGCAAGCCAATCAAACATAAGAAGAATTGATTGGAGTGTTCAAGCAAATGTTGGAAGCATGAGGGGAATAGTTTGATACAAGATATGTTGGATCTAGTAGATCGCATGGAGGTGGCAGGGATCATGCAAAGGGTAGCAATACCCACATGCCCGCATAGGGTGCTCCACAGTCAAGGAGCAGGAGGACCCCTAGACCATTATTTTCGAAACTCCTAGAGGAGCAGCCTCAGGGTATATAGGAGCAACAGGTTGACATGGACACATGCCTCAGGAGCTATCGGGCGCTAGGACCAAAGGCTCAGGCAGTTGTCTCATTTGTCGATTACTACAACACAAGGACAAGGGATAGGACTAGGACCAAAGCATCTCAGTACCAACAAAACTATGACCTAATGTAGAGGGTGGGGCGATTGATTGTCCCACTTTTTGATGGTTCTGCTCAAAGCACAACAAGAGCTTGGGTAAATAAGTTGGACACTTACTTCCAACTTAACCCAATGACGGAGAGAGAGGCAATTAAATTTTCCACATTGCACTTGGAGGGAGGAGCTCATGAGTGGTGGTACCATGGGTTAGCGACGATGGGGAATGCTAGTATCACATCTTACTCAAATTTCACCCAAAGGTTGCTAGACTGGTTCGACAAAAAGGATTCTAAGATTCACTTCAGAGAGTTAGCCCAATTGAGACAGATGACTACAACTACAGCCTACATTACTGAGTTTCAAAGGATGGCAATCATGGTGACCGATATTTCTGAGCAGAGGTTGGTGATACTATTTACAGAGGGGTTAACTGAACCATTGATGGCTTGGGTGAAGGGTTTTAGGCCTAAAACATTACAGAATGTTATTATGAGGGCCCAGGACATGGAGGATGACATGTCCAATAAGGCATCGGTAAAAGTTAAAACCCTTGGACGAGGAAGAACATAATGGACAAAGACAGACGGAGAGAATTAAGGAGGAAGAAGCTTTTCTATGACTGCAAGGAATCATGGGAGTCGGGCCACAAATGCACGAGGAAGGGCAAGGTGCACAATAACTAGCAGTGTTCCACCAAGTTTCCGGGAAGCGGGAGTGTGGGAGCGGGGAAACGCAAATTGGGGGCATGTAGAGACACCCCAAAATTTTGGGGTATTTTGGGGGACGAGGGGGCGTTGGTTGGGGTCTCTAAAATTATAAAAAAATAGAAAAATAATAAAAATATGAACCCCAACATATAAACTCTTATATTCCCTAAGTGTTTAGTGTAATGTAAATGTAATCGTTATAGCCAAGGATATCATATCGATGTTTGTTTCTTTTTATTTGTTTCTATTTCGATTTATAATGACCATTTAGTGTAAAAGACAAATTTAAGATGAACCATTTTTGTTTTTAAGTAAAAAAATTTAAAAATTTGGGGGGGGTGGGGGCCTGTGGGAGCCCCCCAATCCGGGAAACTCCTAGACCTACGTTTCCCCAAGTTTCGCAAAAAGGGGGGCGCTAGGAAACGTTTCCCATGGAGCCTCCCAGCCCCCGGGGCGTGGGAAGCGTAGGGGGCGTGCCCCCGACCCTGGAAGACGTGTCCCCATGGAACACTACAATATAGAGGTACTTTCCGACGATGAGGATAGTGGTGAGGATGAGACACTTAGCATACAGGGAGGTGACCAAGGCCGAGAAGAGCCACCGCACCTTGAAGATGTTATCTAAAAGATAACCATCACTACACTTTCAGGAGTTCCCCGGTATTATAATTTCAGGATTAGGGGCATTTTGCAAGAGCAGAGATTTATAGCGTTCATTGATGGTGGGACCACCCACAACTTCATAGATGCAGCAATTGTCTCTAGGAGACACATTCCCACGAAGGAATTCGAGGGGTTTGACATAGCAGTAGCAGACGAGTACAACATGACTTGTACTTAGAGGGTCAAAGGACTGAGCATGATGATGGGAAACTACACGTTGACCAATGACTTCTACGTAGTGGATTTGGTATATGCCAACATGGTATTGGGAGTCTAGTGGTTGTATTTGCTAGGAGACTTTAAAATGAACTATCGGATCATGAGAAAGGAGTTCCTAGACAAAAGGGGGCAACGGTTTGTTTTGAGAGGCATGGCGACAAGTCTTCCCAGGATCATATCCAACGGGCGTATGGAGACCCTTTGTAGATAGGGAGACATAGGCATGCTCTGGGATACAGGTTCAAGCGACATCAAGAGAGTGATAGACACAGTAACACATATAGGATACAGGAGGGCAGAGGAGGATATTGTAGTGTGCTGCAGTATTCAGGGGTACAGAGAGACACACGATGATGTCCAGTGGAGTTATGGAGTGCTTCCTCCTGGGAGACCTCCTGATAGAGACCTCTAGCATACCCTTGAGTTTGGTTTACCCAGAATTAATGAGTGGATGGTGCGCCTTAGAGAGCAGTAGATTCTTCGATGGTCTATCTAGGATGGCATCAGATGAGGGATAGGGAGCATGATGCTCACAAGTCTGCTTCCAGACTTCATTATGGGATCTAGGTCATTCCTTTGGGGTTGACCAATGCACTAGCTACTTCCCAGTCGCACATGCAGTGGCAGAGATATCTATTGTTGTTATACAGCAAGACTTTGGAGGTCCACTTGAGTCAGTTGCATGAGACTGGTCACCTTATGGCCACGACAGAGATCTTTCATTGGGACCATGGGATTGCTACACAAAGTGCATAGGAGAGATTGGTTCACAAGGATTGCAATCGACCGAGTAAGGGATGACATCATCTCCTATAGAGATGGCCCATGTGTGGCCATCAGTCCTCACTGAGGGAGAGGATCATGGCAGCTATGTGGGATTCACATTTGGCAGGTGTTACGGGTTGAAATGGCAGACCTAGCCACCGATAAGCATATGTGGGAAAAGTGACCACTGTCACCTTAATCACTTATCCCCAACAACTTTGGAAGTCAAAACCTCCTAGGGGAGAGCCCTATTAAGACCCTGAAAAGACACTAAGGCACAAAAATATCTTCTTTCGAGGATTGTCAGCTGATCAGTGCCTAATGGAGTCTAAATATGAGAGAGAAAGTGTCGTGTAATGTGGGTGTGCAATTCCTACAATGATAGGCAAGTAATTAATAAGAAGTGCAATATATCATGCAACCTTATAAGTCGCTAAATTAAGTGTAACCACCATGCATTCATCTCATTAATATGCCAAGTCTAAAGATAATGTAGTATTGCAGCAGTATACCCACCTATCTCATTCTGCTACGTTGCCAACAAAGCATAAATGCAATTTTGTATCAAGTATTTATCACTGTACAAAAACATAAATATAGCAGTACAAGCATGAAGATATATAGTTATGAGAGCAATAAGTGCAGAATCATGAATGCATATATTCAGTCATCCACCCAACTATTCATTCTTATTGATCACTTGAAACAAAATGAATAGCAGCACAACAAATGTGTCACTTATATATGTGTATAATTGGTGACAGCATTGGTCTTATTTGCACCAACAGATAGTATCAATACAGCAGTGTGTGATATATAAACATAGGCCCAGATGCCAGTCACTAATATCTTTGAGTGTAATAACGAACATGACAGCAGAATGTAGTATCGGTGCAAGCGTTAAAGTAATCGATATCATTCACTAACATAGCATAATCATCATCATCCTAGTATGTAACCATGGGTTTCAGACTCGGATTAAAATAGAATATGAACAGCAGTATGCATTAGTATTATGACAATAGCAATCTCATTTATACCAATAGGAGTATCAGTATACCAGCAGTATGTCCAATGTTACTTTAATAATGTAGTTTATTCGATGACAAGCAACTTCACAATAAATATCATCCAACTAATAACCAATGACTTGTAAGGTGCAATGTCACGAGACAAATATTAACAGTACTATGTTCATGAGAATTAAACAAATTCGGAGTATAATATACAGCAGTGTGCACCAGATGCTATGACATAAGCTAATACATTAGTACCATGTTAGCAAGTTACTTGCACCTTAATGACAAACAAGACAGCAGTATACATGAATATATCAGTTGTTATCAGCAGTAGTCATACACTTATGTGATCGTTGACTATGTGTGTTTAGTTCAACAATGTAACGATGTTTCAGTGCATAAACCAAACACTACACATACTGTGTCCTAAGAAGATATTTGTGCTTGAATCAGGGTTAAACCCAGATTGGTAATATGTAATGATCTAACCACTTGTCGGCTTGTTGTGTGTAGACTCTAGAGTGCAACGACTGAACCAAGGAGAGAGCAATTATGAATAGGAAGGAAGGCTGCCACTGTAAGGGCAGCCTTTGGGCTAAATGGGAGGCTGGGAAAACTCGGAAAAGAGCAGTGACAGGTATGCATCAGACCTATATAAAGGCAGCAGTCGATGTACAGGAGTTTGGAAGAGAGAGGGAGCAAAGTTGACACCCGGTTGTGTGGTGACCGCGGGTAATGAGGGGTTGCCGCAACACCTTGGGGAAGGAAGACTGCTGCTATAGCAGCAGCTGACCCAAAAGTAAGGGAGCAGCACTAGGCTAGGGCAGCGAGGATTTAGCCTGTTTAGGCTAGGACTTTTAGGTTTCTAAGGGTAGTTTTAGGTCCCGAAAGGTAGGCTAGAGCTTTTAGGGCAGAATTAGGACTGTTTTAGGGCCTTTTAGGGCAAATTTTGAGATTTTTGTATTTTAGGGTTCCCTATAATTCCGCCTTAGGGTTTTTAGGGCTTTAGATGCTAGGCCGAACTTTTAGGGAATGAGGCCGAAATTTTAGGGAGGTCAAAAAATGCAAAAAAATATATTTTTTTGATTTTTAGGGTTTTCAACATAAAAATGCAGACCTAATTATAACCCTAATTTTGCCATGAGAATGCAAATGCAAACTATCTAACCCTAGACTAGGTTTTCTGAAAGAAAGAATGTGTGAAAACCAAGGGAAACTAACTCTAGCAAAAGCTCTACCACAACCTAGGGCATCTAGGGAGGATGGCTAACCTAGAGAGGAAGAGTGCCTAGGTCAAGCAACTAGCCTAGAAAAACTAAGGAGAAACCCTAGGGAGGGCACCCTCACAAGAAGCCTGGCCTTTTTGTGCTTGTGTTCATACAACAAATCAAAACATCACCAAGCAAAGAACTTCACAAAAGAATTACCAAAAAACGCTTGCATTATCCCAGAAAAAACTTCCTCAAGAGGAGCGCATCCATCCAAAGAGCTCTAGAAGGGGTAAAACAAGTGCATAGTGTATTATCCCATAAGTTTTGTTTTAATATAAAAGTGAGAAGATCTATTTATATGATCTCACACTCACTTTTTACAAAATTTTAAATATCCAAGCCTACATGCCTTAAATAAGCCAATTTGAAATTATAAAATGTCAACTGAAAATTAAAAGAAAATAATAATAAAATATGGCCTAAGGTAGGCTAAGGTTAGGCTACCTGGGGTATTTGTATCCCCAGGTGCCAAAACACGCTCAAATAAACGAATCACTCTGAACGAAAGGCTGGAGTGAGTTGGAGGGAGGGCGTTCTACCCCATCTAACCCCTAGAATGTTGTAAAATCCCTCGACGCCCTCCTCAAAGCATGAAAAGTCTTGACATGGAGGATGCCTTTTCTCTAAGGAAATAAGGCCAAGGAGAGCAAGAACCCACAATCTGAGAGGCCAGGAGGGTGTCATAAGTGACCGTGAGTTGAGACGAAGGTCTCGCTGCTGAAGCAAAGACCACCTGAGCATGTAAACAGGAGATGGGGCCATGTGACCCATTGGTGATCCCTCAGGGGCCCCAGACACCAACCCTGGGTTAAAAACCTTATAAAGGGAAGTTAGCAATGCCATTAAACCATAGTACCCCTAAAGGAGGACCAAAGGGCCCATCCATGACCACCAATGCTCAATAACACCCCTCCTGGTTGAAAAATTGGCCCTCTCTCCCTAGGGTACACCTGAAGGTGCTCTGGGTACAGGTGCAACGTAACAGTTGGTTATTCTCGACATTTGCATAAGTATGAGGCACCACCAATGGAGAAGCTATTCTTTAGGGAGGTACTTAGACCCCATGAGATACTTGAGCACATTGATAGTATTTAGGTGAACAGATGTCTAGATACAGTTTGGCGGGAGCTAATCACATTAGCAAGCGCAGAGTCAATTCTTGCTACTTGGGTTCCACCAGCGGGTTGCATTTTGAGGGTTTGGCTTATTGGGAATCCAATGATTATCAACATAGCACAAGAGCAGTCAGCGGGAGATGGGTTTGAAGGATTTCTTGCTTGGTGGTGGGATCCAGGCATTTGTTGGAGCGATAGTTTGTTTCGGATCGAGAAGATGATCGACAAAGTTGTGACGATGATTGGTCCATTATATTTTTGGGATGACAGCCTTTCGATATGGCAGGACAACTGTCTCTTTTCGATATTTGGGATGGAGTGTGGCAGCGGCTTTGTATGATGTGACTTTATATGGGTACCTATGCGGACCATCATCCAAGGTGGTAGGTTCAGTCCTTGCAGGTATTTTAGTTGGGAGTTTTGGGTGAGGGGGTGTCGAAAGGGCATGACAGTCGGTTAGTTATGATGAAAGTGACATAGCATTAGCATGGTGGACTCTTTTTGAGATTATCTTGGGACCTTGGGGTTGTCGTATTGGACAGTACTATAGTTGACATTAAGGCGAGAGCCAGTTTTTGCTCTCATAAGGTTGGGTTCCTAGTAGAGCAATTTCATGAGGGGTTGATTGAGTTGCTACAGCAACAGAGTACTTTACTTATTGATAGTATCCAGGAGGATTCCTATGTCTTGCGAGACCACATACCGAGCAAAGGAAACTTCACTCCTTTCTGATTGATTTGGGACCTTGGTATCATTTCCAGCCTCAGTACAGTTCAATCAATGGAGGCGTCGGGTTGTAGTAGCATTGCTTAAGGGCAAGCAATCTGGGGAAGGGAGGGTTGTGATGCCCCTTTTCAGGTGATCAGTCCAGGTGGATACTTGATGTCACTCAAGCCTAGATTTTTTTTTTTTAAGTGACATTTTGATGGTATTAGCCATTTCATGGTATTGTCCATGGTATGGGATCTCAAAAGAAGATAAAAGAGGAAGAACACATCCATTAGGAGATATGATTGATTGAATACTAATTATTGTGACAGTCTAGAGGATCCAGAGTTTTCGAATGGATTTGGCAAAACCCATTCACCTTTGTTTAGTTTCGGTGGTGCAAATTGCAATATCCACCCTAGCTAAACCATGTTCATGATAGAAGTCTTGCATCTACCTTGGAGAGGACCAAATTCAACTAGAGAGCAAATCCATTGCAAGTGGGCGCAACTATTGGAGAGAAGACCGAATTGCATTGCCAGAGAGGAGGTTGATTCCTTGAAGGCCGAATGCATTTGTTGAGATGAAGGCCATGCCCATAAAGACCAAATCTTTCTGCTGAAAGAGGAACCGAATACACTATATGGCTGTGGACAAATGAGAGGGGCCGAGCATTCTCTTGAGTAACCATAGTTGTGACTCACCTGTTGCAAGGGTCATAGCTTATGGAAACGAACGTGGGCCCCTTTTTTAGGGTCGTAAACTGCAGGAAGAGCCGTAATTGCAGAGCATGATTTGTGGAGGAAGTCGTGACCTCCTTGTGAGGGTCGTAACCTGTAAGAAGAGCCGCAATCACAGGGTCAAGTTTTACCTATGGAGAGGGTCGTAAGTAGAAGAGCCTTGCAAGAGTAGGGCTGCCAGGCAGCCACTATTTTGGAGAAAACCAATACTTAAAGAGATAGCGAAGCTTGAAGGGAAGTCCGTGAGGGAGGGTGCGACTTCAAATGGAGCGAGGCGTCATCATTGTTGAAGAGGAACTCTCAAGCAACATCACCGTCTAGGAGTCGTGGCATATTCCTGGTATTTGACATTTTCTAGTTCGGTTGTAGCTGCTATAGCAGCCATAGAATCTGGTTGTTCATCCATAATAAAATGCCAATGATGTTCCGACTATTTTTTTGTTCACTTGGGTCGTTTTCAGATGTTTGACAAAATGTTTTTTAGAATGCAGAATTGTTAAAGAAAGTTATTAATCAATGTAATCATAATGCAAACTGTTTGACAAAAGCATTCAATCATAAACAACAATTGCAGCATTTCTGGCCTATCCTATTTGGGGACATCACAAACTGTAGTTACAAAAGTGAAGTAACATCCACAAATAGCTGATTGACTGTAAATTGCAAGAACAGTGTTGAAACTTGATATGCTAGAATATCTAAATAATGCCTCAGTTTATCTGATTAAAATGCTAAGGAGAAAATACCTTTATTAACAAAGATATTTTTTTATTGGGACACCATAACAGGCCAAATCTCAGAATGCTGAAATTTCTAAGCTATTAATTTTCGTTTAAACATCAAGATATCAAAATAGCAATGTCAAACAAAATATAGAAGACAACAAGCTGACACAATCTATTCAGCAAAGAAAGTCCTGATTTGCATTAATCTATTATTATGATCGCTCATTCAGAGGATGATGCTCATTTGTCTAGAAAAAGCAAAGTTATGACAAACACTTTGATATATTCTTTATTAAATATATCAAAAAAAATTGGAATTACAAGGGTTTCCACAATATGAATAAATGCACTGCATTGCACCTACCAAATTCAGTTGAATAAAAATTAAAATTCTCACCTGAAATAATGGGCTCATCGACTCCAAGCTCCTTGACAGTTCTATTTACAAAGCAAAGTAAACAATTTCAATCAGCAATGCATTTTCATTTTATCTCATCATATAAAATACCTTTGTATGCAAACCACCAATTCATGTGAATGAAATCCTGACCTTAAATGTAGCTCCTTTATGAATTCTAACTCCTTAATATCAGGAACCAATGATACACCACAGGTGACTGCTTTCTCCCCGGCCTAGAAAACCAAACATAAAAGTCACCTTGAGTATTTGTAAAAGGTTGCCATGAATTGAAAACCTGGGATATAATCCAATGAGATATAACCAACATAATAAAACGCATCTCAAATACCAAAATAATGGATGAAGGCTAACTCCTTAGTAGATGCCAGTGCTCGTAATAAAGGATTTATCTAAATCAATATTCTTTGTTTTGTACATTTGACAAATCCTAAAACACTATTGAAATATGAAGTGAAGAATGTAAGGACTTTCAATCCTTTGTAGTAAATTTATGCCACATGAAATTACCAATCATAGAGAAAATGAAAAGTAGGGTTGCAATCCAAAAATTGCATCCTGCTTCATAATACATATATATGAATTCACAGCATTCAAATATGATCTCCCAATATAGATTTAAGCTTGGATAGGAATCTTCGGAAATATATTGACTCTCTTGAACTCAGTGAAAATCGAATATGCTAGCACTCCTTGAATACTTGCCTATGTAGAAAGGGGTAACCCACATGTTCATGCCTTGGCCTGCTGATGTGTGGTTATCTGATTTGTTCTTTGATGTGCATTAATGAAATATAAGACAGATTTTTTCAAAAAAAAGAAGGTTGCAAGATTCTCTGCCAATCCATGTATTAACATGCATAGTTCAAAGAGGTAAGGACCTTTATTTCAGACCTTGAAAGAATGGTACCAAGTACCAACAACTTGGAACTGACTCTCCCAGTAGTAGGAACTGACTTTGCTTTCAAAGTATAATAAAGACCTTATCCAAAGAAACTGTGTTACATGTTGCAGCCCCTAGTCCATGTCTTAAAATTAAGCTGTAAAATAACACTACAATATAAGTAGGTCCATAAGAATGAATGTCACAGAATCTTGGGTCCTGACTCCTATTAACTGGAAAAAGTTATGGCCAGTTGTCTTGTATTATTAGTTATATCTGCAGGTTCTCCAACCATAGATTCATAATAGATTTCTAATTTGCACAAATCGAGGAAATGACAACACACTGGAAACATGACCCCAAAATTTGGAAATAGGGAAATGCAGTGTTAAAATTACAAAAATATATTTATATTTCAAAAACTAGATTGTTTATAAATAGCATATAATCTTGAACAAAAGAATCAAAATTTCTGGAGGTTTCCTTTATCTTGTCATTAAAGTCAAATTAGTGTCTAAACATCGTTAAAAGGTTTAATAGAGAGTTCCATAGTTTGGGTGGGTTCCAGCATTCATTTCCCTAGACAAAACATTGGACTTTAGAAGACGAAATGTGCCCAACATGCCACATGGCATTTCCCCTAGTATTTCCAGATTGTGAAAACACAGGTGAAACCAGTGTTACCAACATCGGCCGAAAAATCGGCGATGTCCGAGAAATCGCGAGATTTCGAGGACAACGATTTTTCAGCAAAAAATCGCCGAAAAAATCGGCCCGACTTTTTGCCGAAAAATAGCGAGTCAACAACAAAAATCGCCCGCATGGACTGTGGGTGAAAAAAGTGGTTTTAAGATGTTTTCTTTATTTTTTTCTCTCATTTTCTCACTGCAGAGATAGAGAGGAGAGCTAAGGAGACCAAGGACACTTTCTTTGTGCTTAAGGACGAATTTAGGCAACATTTCCTTCGCCATCAACCATCAAAATTGAAAATTGGATCTTGTCATTTGGAGTTTTAACTTTTTGTCCACAATTATCACATCTGAAGGTAAGTAAAAAATTTGCCCATCATTTCTCATTTTTCCAAGAGGAATTCTTGTTGATTTACATTACCAATTAATTCTCTATCTTCAAAATCAATTTTTATAGGGTTTAAAGTTTTTTGCACATGTTATGTATTTTAATTTTTGCATGCCAAAAAACGTTTTGCATTTTTTTTCTTGCCCTGGATCCTTCTAAATCCTCGTAAAAATGTTTATTTATTTTCCCTCATCAAAATAGTGTTTGAATGCCCAATATATCTTGGATTTCTTCTTGTGTTTTACATTTCCATCAATCACATATGCTAAAAACGTTTTTTTTGCTTACCTTAGGTTCAAACTTCAAGTTCAAATTTCAAAGCATCAAGCTTCATTTTGTCCATATACAAGATGTCGAAGGCTTTGGATCCATTTTGGGAGTGGGGCACACCTGTTGACCAACTCAATCGACAAATTCTCACTTGCAATCTATGTGGGAAGAGAATGACAGGTGGGATAAGTAGGTTAAAATACCACCTTTTACAAATAGCAGGGCATGATGTGGGTCCTTGCAACCAAACAACCTTAGAACTCATTGCTAAGGCCACAGAAGCGATCCAGGGCACTGGGCTAAGGAAACAATACAAGGAGGTCGTGAGGAAACAAATTACTTCAAGATCCGGGTCCACAACAGGAATGGGGGCTAGTAGGACGAGTTTAGATACCAATACCCATTCCACATAGCAGTCCACATCGCCTTTCATTGTATCTTCAGCATGTCAACCTGGTGGACAACCTTGGATAAGGTCCATGGTGAAAGTAAAGGAAAAAGCAAACGCAAACAAACTTAATGGTCGATGTTTTCTATGGAGTGCTATTCCAAAGAAGCCATTTTATGTGTCCATGTTTGAGGCGGCTGCTATAGTTGGACCTAGGTTTAAGCCCCCTAGTTATGAGGAGTTAAGAGGGCCCATCCTTCAGGATTAAAAGGCTAATTGCACTCACAGATTGGAAGAGCTTCAAAAATCATGGGACTTAACAAGATGCAGTGTTATGTCAGATGGTTGGACCGATATGAGGGGTAGGACACTTCTCAACTTCTTGGTTCATTGCCCCAGGGGGACTACGTTCATGAGATCTGTGGATGCATCCGCACATATCAAAGATGTGGCTTTACTATGTGGCTTGTTCGATGAGTTCATCCAAAAGATTGGGCAACAACATGTTGTCCAAGTGATAACGAACAATCCTGCGAACTATGTGGTCGCTGGTGGGATGCTCATGGTCAGGTATCCTACACTATTCTGGACTCCTTGTGTCGCGGCATCGCCCATTGCCTTGATTTGATCTTAGAGGATTTAGGCAAGATTGATTGGATCAAAGATACTATTGATTCAGTGCGGAGCATCACAAAATTCATATACAACCATGCATCGGTGCTCAGCTTGATGAGAAGTTTCATAGGTGACAAAGAGTTGGTGCGTCCTGCCATCACACACTTTTCCACTAGCTTTATTTCAGTCTCTCTTGAATTCTATGCGAGACTTGCAGGCGATGTTCTTTTCACCAGAGTGGCGTGCTTTATCATTTAGCACTAGAACAGAGGGGCAAACCACATTCAGGCTAGTTGCATATGATGAGAGTTTTTCGGTTGCGGTGAAGGAGGTGTGCACCATCACCAAACCTTTGGTAAGGGTTCTCTGCTTGGTTGATGGAGAGAAACCCGCAATGGGCTACCTATATGAGGCCATGGATAGGGCCAAAGAATCCATTTGTGCTTATTACGAGGACAAGGGAGATCATGGGCAGGAGAGACAACATAAGATATGGGCGGTGAATGATGCGCGATGGAACCACACACTCCATCGTCCCATTCATGTTGCAGGGTTGTACCTCAACCCTGCGTTTGCTTAGTCCTATGGCTTTAGATTTAATGGGGAGGTTATGTTTGGATTCTATGAGTGTGTCCAGAGGATAGCACCTAGTGCAGCTGAGCGTACACAACCTTCCCAATAGTTGAAAATGTATAAGAGAGCCACAGGATTATTTGGGTTTGATATAGCAATAAATGACAGGAACAACCTGATGCCAAGTAAGCTTCACCTAGTTTCAACTTTCAAGTTTAAAATTTCATTTTCTCTTTCTAATTCTTTGTTTTAAATTTTATTTTCGTTTCTCATGTTTATTTTATTCATAATTTCATTGTAGATACCTAGTGGGAGAACTATGGTGGTTGTATACCTATTCTACAGAGGCTTTACATTCGAGTGCTCAGCCAGACATGTAGCTCTTCTGGTTGCGAGCACAACTGAAGTGTATTTGAAAAAGTACACTCCAAAAAACGCAACAAGTTAGAGAATTTCAAATTCATTATAAATTATTAAATTATTAAATTCTAATTTATAGATTTATGCCACTTTACCTTCTAATTTATGTATTATAATTTATAAAATTATAAATTTAATATTTAATATTTATGATCCTCCTCCAGGTTGGATACTCAACGCCTTAATGATTTGGTCTACGTCCACTACAATCTCAGGTTGTGGGTGAAGCAGCATGAGAGAAAAGTTGATGCGACGGCCATTTCATTGGATGAGATTGACACCACTACTGCATGGAGGGCAGAGTGTGAGGAGCCTGTTATGGAGGTAGCCCCTGATTGACTAGAGGATGATCATGATATTGATAGTGATCATGGTAATGATACTCATACAGAGGCTTTGGATGAGCATGTTCCAATTCTAGAGGAGTTTCACACCGAGTCTGGGAGTGTGCCACAGTCAGAGCTAGAGGGAGATGGACTCGATGGTAGCACTAGTACTGGTAGAGGAGCAGGACTACCTCCTCGACCTTCTCATTCTTCAGGACATCAGTTTTATCCACCTTCTCCAGTTTTCAGGGGACATCATTTTGCAGGGTCTTCTTCTAGAGGACGTCAGAGTCAAATACAAGGCCCATAGGCCTCAAGGGCACCTACTTCTAGTTCTAGAGGAAAGGCCATTTCCACATTGATTACCTTTGCCCGTAAAAGGGGTAAAGGGAATCGATAGTTTATTTACTTTATTTCATTATAAAATGACTCGTGAATCATGATGATGATCATGAGATACATTTGTTATATTTTTTATGACTCAAGATTCAAGGACATGATCCATTTTTTATGTGTGATGTATCTTTAGACATCTTATATATTGGTTTTATTTCCATATTCATGTGGCAATGTGTTTATTTGATGTTATTGTTGCTTTAGATGTTTAAAATTTTGAAAAAAAATGGATATTTTTGTATTTTTTTAGTTTGTCAATTTTTTCTCGATGTTTTGTCGAGATATCTTGAAACGATGTTTCCTGGACCCTACCGATTTTTTCGCCACATCGATGTTTGCAACACTGGGTGGAACATTTCAGTGTGTTTCCAACATGTTTGGTATGCATCACCACAATTTCTAGTGTTTCAGGAGGTCAGACATTTCCTGCAATAAAGTAACAAATCACCAAGGATATTTAAAAGTTATGTGGGGGATAGAAGAACCTTTCTGGTTGTTGTGCCAGCCATAAAGTGACCTCCTGCACCTCCTTGTTGTGCTTCTTCCAATATCATTTCTCTTTGAAGTCGACCCTCCAGGACTCAAAATTGATGAGGATAGCGGTCTGACCATATTTCTCAATTGAATTGTACTAGAATTTGCAGCTAGCATCCTTCCTGACACCATTGGTTGCAAGTTCCCACCCTAGCAAGTGGGGCTTAAATGGCTCACATACAACCACCTATGGTCGGTCATGTTGCAGCTCGAGAGTAGGAAAATCAAACAGAAGAGACAGTGAAATTAATCCAAAGATTTAAGATGACATAATGAACCTGAGTCGTGCAGTGCCTTGTTGAAAACACCCCCATAACAACTCAGCCCAACATCTTACAAAATGTACAAAAACAAGAATTAGAAGTAATAAATACTGCAAAACCCTATTCGGATAGTGGTTTCTCCCATTAATCCTCCTCCGGAACCTGATCCTGGGGAGTCTGCTTAGCTTATTAACAAGGCCTTTCCAACTTTGGTGGCCTCCTTGTGCCCCTCTTCTTCTATGGTGGCTCCTTTGGCACATTTCATGAAATTCACTTCAGTTCTAGAAGTTAAGATATCCTCCTCTGCTGCTAACCATAAAGTTGTGGCCATCTCCTAGGACAATCGAGACATGGCTAGACAAGAACTAGAGGGCCCCTTATCTCAAGGGTTTGCAACACAATTTCTGTGGGAGAGGGTATTATGTTTTTCTCTTTGAGAAGAAGGAAGACAGAGACCTCATATTCAGGAATGGCCCCTATTTCATGGGGCCAAGGAGAATGTATTTGAATAGATGGGATATGTCTTTTGATCTGGAGTATCCCTTTCGCAGTCCCAACGATGAGGATGCAGCGGCTATGGGAAATTCCCTGGGATGTTATATTGATAAATCGGAGCCAACACCCCCAATGTTTGCATGTGCTCATATTTGCATGGAGGTAGACTTGGAAAGGGAATTCCCATAAGCCATAAATCTGTCTATGGATGGATGGACTCATCTGCAAAAATTATACTATGAACAACTCCCATTCAAATGTAAGGAGTGTCATGAATATTGTACACTTTGCTTGAAATTGCCCCAAAACCCCTTGCAGAAATTAGACTATGAACACCTATCATTCAAATAAAAGGTGTGTCATGAACAATGTTATCAAAACCAAACCGATGATCGAACCGGCAGAGCCCAAAATGTGAACCGGACCAAAAACCGAACCGAAACCGGAAAAAACCGAGAAAAAAAACCATCAACTAAAAGATAAATAAAATATTCATATTTTGTAAAAAATATATATATATATTCATGTGCATACATATGAATCCAAACCATTAATACACAAATATGCAAAGTTTCTCATATATATAGCAAGTAAGGGTGCAAATAACTAAAATAGCGTCGTGTGCAATACATCTTGGAAGATCTTAACCAAAATACATCATTAATGAGGCTATAAAATTTCATAAAGAGGATAGCAATACGATGATCATACTGAACAACCCAATTAAGTGCATTAAAATGAGTTTGTAAGATCCTTCAGTGATCTTACTACTATAGATCTCAAAGTTAGACTTGTGTTTGATCTCAAAACAAGAGTGAGACAAGAAATATAAACCCCATGATATAATACTTATATTTTATATTCAGATTTTGCCAAGATAAACTCAGTTTTGTGAAAAAATACTTACATCAAATTCAAAGTACTCAGAATGTCAAGAATGAAGCCACAAAAGGGTTTGTAAACCAATATTACTGAACCATATGACACCTACAAAATTAAATCTTCGATTGTATACATCCAAATGACAATGGTGGGTAAGAGTAACCCAAAGATGATTTATGAGTACATTGAAACTTCAAGTGCCTTAGCAATAGCAACCTGTTGAATCATGAATTTGGTAAGCAAATTTACCTTGAGATGTGACAAGTGAAGACTTGTTACGGAAATAAGAAATGAATCAATGACTCAAACTAGCCTTCAAACACAAGGTTCACATTCCGATTTGCAAGAGGAATTATTACAACGATAAGGCTTATGTTGAAAATGTTTCATGTCAGTTCGACTTCAAAACTGTGATCCTTCAAGATTTGAACCATTAAACAAATGAAAACCATGTCACATAGGCATCTACCAAACAAATAGGAGGGTCGAGTACGGACTTACCGTTTCAAGGTGTTCTGAATCAAATTTCTGTTTTTTCCAGTTCAGGCTTGTGAACCATTATCCGATTTTTCCGGTTCCGGTCCAGTTCCGATAACACTAGTCATGGATATGGGCATTTTGCTTGAAATTGCCCCAAAACCCTTGCAAGGGTGCCTAGCAATGCGAAAGAAGGATAGCAACATGTAACAAAAAAGGGTAAGAAAGCTCTTGTCACAGCTCCACCCGAGACTCCAAAAGTGCCTTCTTCCTCCAAAAAGTTTCAAATTCTATCAAATGAGGAGGAAGGAGAAAGCGAAAGGAACGACCAAGTTAGTTCAACGTGATAGCAATCCAAAAATCTCAGAGTTCTACAGATTATCTAGGCTTAGAAGAGAGAGATATGGAAGACAACTACATTTCCCTCCTTCCCTCGGAGCCATTTCAAGAAATTCATGAATCGCAGGGTAGAAATACAAATACTCCTAGAGGTAACTTGAACGAGAGTGTTATCCACTAATTTTGCACTTAGTGAATTTCCAGTGAGCCGTCGAAGTCATGAACAAGCAATTGTTCATTGTCAATGCTCAGAAGGTTCCACGGTTCATCAAGGCCATTTTTTGGCCTCTTTTTAAAAAATGCAAGTTCATACCCTATGGGGATTTTCGTAATAAATGTGCTAGCATGGCAAACTTTTTGTAAAGGACTTGGCTTCCTAAGACTTAGACACCAATCTGATCATTCCAAGGTGTTTTTTCCCTTGTCAATTATGTAATGCTGAATAAGCGATGTATAATTTTCAAGTTTTTCACCGCTCCTCCAAAGTTGGAATTTTCGTCTTGGTGGTTAAAAACTGGGAGGCTATTAAAGTCCACGTGTCGATGTATATAAGCATGCTAGACATGGTTTTGAGTCATTATGAACATGTACTAGGTCCCCATTAGGTTTTTTTTAAAACCAGAAAAAATAAATTTTCCCGCAAAATCAAGCCATTTTTTAATGGTATGAATGGAAATTTTCAAAATGTAATAAAAGTGTGATATGTAGTCTGATTTTGGTGTGAGGAGGCTCGTTTTCACACTCAAAGCATCCTCTTTACCCCGAGACCCACTTTTCCCATGCTCTAGGTGACTAAATTATCTCGTATGGCACTTTTATCCTCTAAGGGTGCGGACGAAATGACAAAAAATGCTAAAAAGTGACAAAAAGACACCAAGGAAAAAAGTCATAAGTCAAAGAGTTATTCTTGGTCAAACGACATGGAAGTGGTGTTGTTTATGTTTGTTAGGAAGGGACGTTTAAAACTTAGGATAAAAGCATCATTGTTTATTGATATATGATGGCTAGCAAATCAACCTTGGATATACGCCCCCTCTTCAAACTCACGTGTGGGTGTTATGGCATTGCTTTATTGGCATTGATGTATTGAAGTAAGGTGGCGAGCTCTACTAACGATAAAGGCAACCTCATTCCTAACAATAAACGTGTGTTTTCATGTTGATTGGAAAGGTGGCGAGTAGATTGAAGATGAGGGATGCGCTCCCCTCACGTCATGTGTTATGTGGCAACTCTTGAATGGGTTGGTTGGAATTTGGTGGGGGCGCATCTCCTTATGGAGATGTGGCGCCTCCACATTAAAGTTCAACTCAAGTAAACTCCAACCAATCCCCCCGGGATTGGTTGTTCTATTTAAGCGAGGCTTTACTCCTTCATTTGGGGAGAAGCAAGGAAACTCTACTCTTGTATCATTGTTATTTGGTGTTTATGAATAAAATTTGAAAGGCTTGGAGGCTCATGATTTGTGGCAAGTTATGCATGTGGTAATTTCTTTGTGAGGTAATATTGTTCAATTATTTTGATTTGCATAAACTAATAGCCTGGGTTAGAGGGCTCTCTGTAGTACGTAGGATAAACATTTGCAGTTGTCAATTTGCTTATTTACTTTCTTGTTATTAGCGATCTAAGAGTTGATGCTTTAGTCGGTTATATTTCATAATCTTTTGGTTTTCTAACTATGAGGTGTACAAGATCTAATTCGTCTTGTACAAGCTTGATAAGTGTGCAAACTACCATCCCAAGTGAAAGGTTGAGCTAGATTGCATCTCCTTTTATTTGGATTATAGGTTGAAACGAACACATAAGCATTCCTTGCCCGCATCAAAGATCCTTCAAATCTTGCAAGAAAGATACAAGACTTTAGCAGTTTTTCTTCTTCTTAAAATTTTCTCTCTCTCTCGGTTACTTTATGCTCACAAGCAAAATCAAATCTAAAGTGTTTATCATTCCTCTTTACTTTCATATGTTTAGATCTAAAAGATTGCAAGTTTTTATCTCTAAATATTAGATCTAAATCACTAGTTGCTTTCGTACTTAAAAGTCCCAATTATTTTCAATTTTTACAAGTACTTAAGCAGTGTATTTTTTTATGTATTTTTAAAGCATTAACCCACTAACTTTGCTTCATTAGCTTGCTGGTTTTTAGCAAGTCGGAGGAAAAACAAAGGGAGGTGCTGCCAAAAAATCAAGTTTTTGGCCATCTGGAGCACCCACGATCCATCTACCTTCCCTGTCCTCCATTCCTTTTCTTCCAAGCACTTGTGAAGTTCCTTCTGGTCCATTTTTCAAGGGTCAAAAAAGGGCTTTTCCTTTTCAACAGTATTGTAACTAATTTGAATAAAGAGCAAGTGGGATTACGGCTCCCACACCCCTCTACCCCCATTTGGGAAAGCCTGTATCTATACTTGAAGTGGTGTGATTGTTTTCTATAGGTTAGCTTTAGTCATTCTAGATCAATCATTTTTTCTTTCAAGATTATAATTTCTTTTAAAGCAACCAAGTACTTACCCATCCTTGCTTTCCCGAGTATGGCCTTTAGGCCTGAAAGAGATTCTTGGTTGTAATAATTAGAAAACTCATCTTTTTTCATGTTTACTTTAGGTTTGGAATTAAATTTCTTTAACAAGCACACAATCCGTCCTTGAAGGTTTGTACATTTGTTATTTGCTTTCACTTATCGGAACAAATGTTTGCCTCTACCGTGTATGCTCTATCCCTCGCAGCTTAGTCTGAGACTTGGGAATATCAAATGCGGTATTGTGCATTCATTAATCCCTCGCGTCTAATTAATCAACTCTTATTAATAAAATTTACAACCCTTAAAACATTACAAAAATCCGGCGTAACGAACCTAAGGAACGGCGGGCAAATTCTTCAAGGAAGGCGGGAACAACTAGAAAGCGACAGTGGGGTCTCGTTAGGCTACATCCTTGTTAGTGTAGTGTTGAACACCCCCACACGACTCCATCTAGCCCACATTTTCCTGTGCATAGCCACTCTTCTCAGAATCCGGTCACACTCCTACCGTCATGAAATCTGGAGTTCCCTATCCCTTTTAACTCACTCATCTAATTCACCTCTAAATTAAAACAAACCAAGACCCACAACAAAATTTTTCCACTCTTTCAGCAGCACTCAATCCTGTGTAACCCCATTGGCACTGGTCATTCTACATCATTATTATATCTTTCAGTATCTTTCGTATTGTGAATCTCATTGTTAAATGTTATGTTGTTGAAGTAAATCTTTTAAATACCGTTACATCTTGTTGAGTTCTAACTTTGTCATCCATAAAAATTCCTAAGAAACAAGTCTTGTCCATCTTTTACTGAACTAAAAACCAAAGAGCCTTAAAACTCTTTTTTAAGGACTACCCCCCTTGGCTCCGTTAAGAGTGGCCTCAACGGAGGAGTTAGGATCAGGTGACAGCACTTGACTCGAGATTTTACCCCAAGGATGCACTTAGCAACTTGAAGATTTCTGTTGCGCTAACCCCGAGGTGTGTATAAGGCGGCAACAAAGAGTAAAATAACCTCAAGGAAACTCCACTGAAAGCACAAAGGAGGGAAGACTAGTACTGAAGAAACCAGGAAGGAAAACGACCAAGCAATAGAGAGAAGAAGAAGTAGCTAAGGACGAAGCTTTCGGCAGGCAAGCCTTACTAGATAAGAATGTCAAAGTGACACTTCCTGCTAGGACTCCAAAGGGCCAGAAAGAAGGAGAAGATAAGACGGGCCCAACTTCAAGCAGGAAGTACGGAAGTCGATCTCCTAGAACTGTAGGGGCATCGGGGATGAGCAAAAGATTGAATCAATTAGGGATTTAATTTTCTAAGAAAGACCTTCTCTCCTCCTAATCTAGGAGACCAAAATGGAGGCTAAAGAAGCCAGCAGTCAGTTATCAGAGATATGGAAGAATAATGAAGGTTGTGCACTAAGTGCCAGGGGTGCATCAAGGTGGATTGCCACTCTCAAGGACTCCAAGAAGTTCAAGATGCTTAGGCATATCTAAAATCAAACTGGCTCATGATTGAGTTAGAAGACGTGGCTACTTTGGAGAAAATATAAGTGTGTTACATATATGGTCTTGTTCAATATAGGAACAAGGTAGAAATTTGGAGATCTTTAAACTCTTTGCATGAAAGTGGACTCTCCCATTATAACATTGTGGTTGTAGACTTCAATGCCACAATTTCACACAAGGAAAGGAGAGGTAGAACCATGTTTATAGATCCATTTGCAGAACAACTAGAGGATTTAATGACAAATTCGGATCTTGTAGACAATCGTCCAAAGAAGAAAGATTAAACCTAGTCTAATCGAAGGATAGGCCCGAGGCACATAGCAACCAAATTGGATCAATTTCTTGTCCATAGTTCTTACCTCCCAGAAAATTTCATTCTCTAATCCAAAATCATTATGTCCGCAGCTTCAAATCATAAGCCCATTGCTTTGTCTATAGAAATTCCTGAGGATCGGTGTCCCATCCCCTTTCTCTTCAATCAGTTTTGGTTAATGGAAGAAGAGGCTCAGCATCTCATTCAAAGTGCTTGGTATACATTCATAAATGGATGATCGGCCTTTATTTGGAAGTCAAACTCAGGTTGGTTAAAGGGGCTTTGAAAGCATGGACCAAAAGCAAGTTTTCGTCCCTTGATTCAAGAAGTAGAGAAATCCAAGCAGACTTGGGGGCCCTCCAAGAAGAAATGGAAAAGATAGAAATTAAAAGTGAAATTTTGCAAAAATAAAATAGTCCAACCTACAATTGTTGGTTTCATGCAGACAAGAGGAGTTATGGCGCCTCAAATCCAAGATTTAATGGTTGATGGTGGCAACAAAAATATTTCATTTTTTCACAATCAAGTAAGACAGAGACTAAGCAAAAATGTAATATGGGAGATAAGTGTTTCAAAGGGAAAGGTGACTAGTTTGACTGAGATCAAGGAAGACATCCTTAATCATTTTAGGAAATTATACATTGAGCTTGGCAATTCAAATATAACAAAAAAAAAGAGGAAATGTATGCTAACATTCCAAAATTAATCGTCCTCGAGGATAATCATTCATTGGACAATCCCATCTCTAAGGAGGAAGCATTGGAGGCTATCTGGAGTCTAAACCTCGATAAGACCCCTGGCCCGAACGAGTTTTCGAATAGCTTCTTCAAAGCAAGTTGACATAAAATTAAAGCAAACTTATGTTAGATGTTGAATTGGACTAAAGGGAGAATATAGGAGGGGCTACTAATTCTTCCTTTATTGCTCTAATTCCCAAGGAATCTAGGCCTTCTTCATTTGTCTAGATTTTTCCCTATTTCTCTTTACAATTCAGCATAAAAAAATTTCACTAAAATCCTAGCAGATAGAGTTAAGAAGTTTCTCCCTAAGCTCATTTCAGAGAACCAAAGAAGATTTCTCTCTAAGAAGCAGATCTTAGACAAACATCATTCTTACCCAGGAGGCCATCCATTCGAGCGTCTCTCGAAGAGAAAAAGGTATGGCTATCAAGCTTGATCTTGCTAACACTTAAGACAAGGTAAGGCACAAATTTATTTTCGGGGTGTGGATGTTTTGGATTCTCTCCTCTCTTCATTAAATGGATTAGAGCATTTATTAGGAGGTCATGGATTGCTCCCTTGGTTAATGGTAGGTCAACTTCCTTTTTTCAAGCCTCTCGAGGGATTCATCAAGGATGATCTCTTTCCCCTCTTTTGTACGTCATCATGGCATAAATGCTTAGCATAAAACTTTATAAGGAGAGGGAGGAAGGAACCTTGCTGGAATTCTCATCACTTGAGGAGTCAAGGTTGTTAATCATGCTTGTTCGCAAATGACACTAGTTTTGGAGAAGCCTCAGGGATTAATGCTCAAAGATTCATTACAATTTTGGACTCTTTCATAGAAGCATCGGGGGGGAAGCTTATTGCTAATAAGAGCAGAATTTATAGTTGGAATATTTCTTCTAGTCTATTGCAATGTATTTCCCATATTTTTGGCTCTGCTTGACAAGAAAAGTGGTCATCCTTTAAATACCTGGGTATTCCAATATCAATGAAAAATGCTAAAGTTGTGGACTGGCAGAGCATCTCCCATAAAATCAAAGCTAACATGTAAGCGTGGCAAGTTCAATGGCTTAACTCGGCAGGCAAAATTACTCTTCTCAGGTCGATTCTCTCTTACTTTCATCTTTTCCAATGCTCCTCCTTATTAGCTCCTATAGGCATAATGCAAACAATTTGCAAGGATAGTCGTAGATTTCGTTGGCAAGGAGGAAAGTACAACCAAAAAAGATCCATCTGGTAAAATGGGAAATTGTAAGAACCCCCTTGGCTTATGGGGACATTAATTTTAAGGATCCAGAGCTTATAAATATTGTTGTGGGGAAAATTGCTTTAGAGGCTTGTCTCAGAGAAAAAGGAGTAATATAAGTAAATAATCCCAAAAAAAAATCTCAAGAGACCAAGACTGAGATGCTTGGATAGTTGCACCTAAGAAGGAAAGGGATCTAGTATATGAGGACTACATAAAGTGGTTGGCAAAACAAATCCAAGATGGGTTGTATTGGATTCCTGGTAATTGGAAGATCAAATACTTGGCAAAGCTCCTCTCTCCAGTAGGATTGGATTGTCAAAGTTAAGCGAATGGCTCGTTGCCAATCGAATCAAAACCTTATTTGATCTCTCAAAATGGGATCAAACACGTCTTTGAAGAAATTGGAAGCAAATTAGAGTTCCAATCTCTTCACAATATGAGTTTGATATGCTTTTCTCTACTCTTCAATAAGCAACTCCGATTAATCTTTATGCAAAAGACAGCAAAGGATGGGGTGTAACTAGCAAGTACTCAGTCTCAAGGGTTTTGGCAAGGTACTGACGACATTATGCTCTGCTAGGGTTTTGGAAGAATTCGGCTGCTAAGGTTCGCGGTGGTCAGGGCTCCCTCCCCTCGGCCTCAGCGGCTGCTCTGGTCATGGATCCCCTTGATCCTGACCTCATCAATTTCAATGATCACTTTCAGAATATTGTAGCTTCACTTGGCCCCCCCTCGTCTAATGCTACCCCTCCTTCTTACTTTGTAAAACGCTCTGAAATCCCTGAGGTGAAATTATCTTTAGCAGCATCAAAGCAAAAAGCAGTCACATTATCAGAGAAAGGACTCATTGGACTGTTCACAGGACTATGGTCGTCACCCAGATCGGTGGAAATCTGGCTCAGTAAAACCTGGCGATCTCTCATCCAAGGAGAAGTTTAGCAAATTTTCTATGGTAAGGGCTACTTTGTTTTCATTTTTGAGAAAAAAGAAGATCGAGATCTCATCTTCAAAAATGGCCCCTACTTCATGGGCCCAAGAGTTATGTACCTCAACAAATGGGACCTTTCCTTCGAACCAGAAAAAAGATATCCCTAAAGCTATCCCAGTATGGGTCAAGCTCCCTCATCTCCCCCTTCACTGCTGGAATGATGAAGATTTACGGGCAATAGGAAATACCCTAGGCAAATATGTTGACAAATCGGAACTAAAAGCCCCCATGTTCTCTTGTGCTAGAATATGTGTGGAGGTTGATCTAGAGAAAGGTCTTCCTGAAGCCATTAATCTATCCATTGAAGGATGGAATCACCATCAGACAGTTGACTATGAGCAAATCCCCTTCAAATGCAAATACTGTCATGAATATGGACATTTCGTCGAATCCTGCCCAAAAAAACGAGAAAAACCAAATACCAAAGACGCTCAAGAAGAAGGGTGGACCGTTGCAAGCAAGAAAAAGAGTGTCAAAACCCCTCCGACACAGCAGCACCATTCACCGACAAAGAAGGAAACCGAAAATAAGTTTGAAGCCCTTGCTATGGAAGGGCCTGAGATAGAAACCCCGGAGGCAAATGAAGAAGAAATTGCCCCCCAGGAACAAGAGATCCCAGATGAAGTGCCATCTCCAAAGCAAAAAGACTCTAGGTTGTAAGTCGTGGTTCATCCAGTAGCCAGAATGGAAGGAGCGGCCAACTCTGAAGGCTCAGTCACTCGCTCCAAGGCCAAATCAAGTTCCAAAGAGACCTCAGAAAATACCAATGAAGAGCAGGAACCCCAATCCAAAAAAGGAAGAAGGTCAAACGAGACATTAAGGGAACAGGAAGCAGGCAGAGAAAAAGCAGCAGGGAAGCAATCCAACCTCGATTTCCTAGTAAAGAACTCACAAGCAAGCAAATATCTCCTCAACGCCAAAGAAGAAAGAAAGGAAAGGGAAAAGGCGCTTCGTCAACTTAAGAAATAATGAAGCTGGTCTCCTGGAACTGCAGAGGGTTAGGAGGTTCCCAGAAATCCTAAGTGATTAAAAGAATCAAGTCAATGGAACAAAACTCAATCCTTCTAATCCGGGAGACTAAAAAGACTGCGAATGACAGTATCTCATCCATGAAACATCTGTGGCCAAAAGGAGAAGGCTTTGCTATTAGTGCAAGTGGAGCCTCTGGTGGCCTTCTCACTTGGTGGGATAATGAGAAGTTCTCTCTGCAAACAGCCCTTGAGAATAAAAATTGGTTGTTTGTTAAACTTGTGAACAGGGAAAATAAGGAAGCATTTTGGGTCAGGAACATATATGGTCCCGCGGCTCAAGCTTAGAAAGAAACCTTTTGGAATTCTTTGGAGGAGCAAAGTGAGGGAAAAAAGCAGACTCTTTGCTTCATTGCTAGCGATTTTAATGTAACTATTTCTGCAGATGAGCGCAGAGGAGTCGTCAAAGTTAGAGACCCTTTTGGAGAAAGGCTGTAGGATTTGGCCTCGAAATGGGGTTTAACAGACATCAAACCCAAGAATGGGGTTTTCACTTGGAGCAATAAAAGAATCGGTCTGGTACATATAGCAACTAGGTTGGATCGCGTGCTTGTCAGCACTCATCTACTCAGGAACCTTCCCTTCCCTGAGTCTAAGCTTCTGTGTTCGGCGATTTCAGATCACAAGCCCTTATGTCTCTTCTTCCCTCCAATGGAGAACTTGGGACCTCTCCCATTTAGGTTTAATCACATATGGCTTGAATCGGAAGGAGTTCGCGATATCATTTTCAAGGCCTGGCAAGGCTTCATTATCTGGGACCAAAAACTCAAAAAGGTAAAAGCTGCCCTTAAGCTTTGGGTAAAGCATCACTTTCAAGAGCCATCTATCATGAAAATTGAATTAGTTAAAGAAATGGAATCTCTTCAAGAGAGTATGGAAACAGCTGAGATCTCTAGAGATCTTCTTCTGCGGGAAATAGAGCTGGAAAAACGCTTGCAAACCATTCTAAGGAAGAGGAAGAAAGCTGGCGTCTTCGCGCTAGAATCCTCTGGCACAAAGGGGGCAACCAAACACAAAATATTTTCAAAATCAATGCAAAGAAAGACAGCGGAGGAATACCATGAGGGAGCTAAAAAAGGAGGATGGAACTGTTATATCGAAATAAGCGGCAATTAGCTCTGAGGTAAGAGACTTTTTTGAAAATCTTTATAATAATGAAGAAGATGTTACACAAGAAAAAATGGAGGAAATGACCAGAGACATCCCCTCCTTGATTAGCCCTGAGGACAGTCAACTCCTAGAGAAACCTATATCCGAAGAGGAAATCAAGAAGGCTATCTGGACCCTCCACCCTGATAAAGCCCCTGAACCAGATGGCTTCCCCATTCGTTTCTACCGGATATTCTAGTCACTAATTAAAAAGGATCTCCTTCGTCTAATCTCTTGGATGTCCAAAGGGAGAATAGGTGGAGCCACCAACGCTTGAGCTGGAAATAGAGCTGGAAAAACGCTTGCAAACCATTCTAAGGAACAGGAAGAAAGCTGGCGTCTTCGCGCTAGAATCCTCTGGCACAAAGGGGGCAACCAAACACAAAATATTTTCAAAATCAATGCAAAGAAAGACAGCGGAGGAATACCATGAGGGAGCTAAAAAAGGAGGATGGAACTGTTATATCGAAATAAGCGGCAATTAGCTCTGAGGTAAGAGACTTTTTTGAAAATCTTTATAATAATGAAGAAGATGTTACACAAGAAAAAAAGGAGGAAATGACCAGAGACATCCCCTCCTTGATTAGCCCTGAGGACAGTCAACTCCTAGAGAAACCTATATCCGAAGAGGAAATCAAGAAGGCTATCTGGACCCTCCACCCTGATAAAGCCCCTGAACCAGATGGCTTCCCCATTCGTTTCTACCGGATATTCTAGTCACTAATTAAAAAGGATCTCCTTCGTCTAATCTCTTGGATGTCCAAAGGGAGAATAGGTGGAGCCACCAACTCCACTTTCTTAGCCTTGATCCCCAAAGAACACAACCCTTCTTCAATTAAAAGATTTAGGCCAATCTCCCTCTGCAACGCCTCCTATAAAAAAATTTCCAAAGTCTTATCTCTGAGGCTCAAGGTAATTATCCCTTCATTGATATCTCCTAATCAAGGGGAGTTCATCTCTGGTCGCCATATTAGTGATAACATCCTTTTTGTTCAGGAGGCGATTCATTCCAGCTCAAAAAGGGGTGAGGCAGGCATGGCCATTAAGCTAGACCTCGCCAATGCTTTTGATCGACTAAGACATGCTTTCATATTGCTGGTGTTAAAAAAGTTTGGTTTTCCCCCCATCTTTATTGATCAAGTCCAAGCCTACATCAATACTCCCTGGATCGCTCCTTTAATAAATGGAAGACCCACTGATTTCTTCAAAACCAGTCATGGGATCAGGGAGGGATTCCCTCTCTCTCCCTTTCTTTATATCCTAGTCGCTGATTCCTTGAGCAGAAGGCTAAACAGACTTCAAGAAGAAGGTCTCCTCCCAGGTCTCTCCTTTAAAACCGGAGTCCAACCTATCAATCATGCCCTTTTCACTGATGACACTATCCTTTTGGGCATTGTCTCCCCTCAAATAGCCAGAAATTTTCTCAACCCCCTTGATCTCTTTCTTCAAAGCTCTAGAAGTGCAGCAAATCTGGATAAGTGTCAAATTTATGGTTCGAACAACAATGTGATTACTCTACACAACATATCTCAAATTCTTCATATCTGTGTCAACCATGATTGGACTCACTTCATCTATCTGGGTATACCCATAGCCAAAAAAGCCTTTGCCTCCACCATGTGGGCCCTTGTCATACAAAAGATCAAAAACAAAATTCTCTCATTGGGATCTAGATGGTTAAACCTGGCTGGAAAAGTAACCCTCATTCATTCTATCCTCTCTTCGTACCCCATCTACATTAGCTCGATGATTATGGCCCCTAAGTCTGTCATCAACAATATCTGCATGGAAATCAGAAAATTTCTTTGGCAAGGAGGAAAAGTACAGAATAAAAAGTTTCATCTAGTAAAGTGGACCATCGTCAAAGCTCCAAAAGGCAAAGGAGGTCTTGGAATTAGAGACCCAGAGCAAATGAATAAGGCTTTGGGAGCAAAACTGGTATGGAGAGTTGCCACCGGCAAAAAAGAATGGTGGAAAGAAGTTCTTAGGAAAAAATACATCAAGAAGCCGAGATCCAAGATATTGTGTGGTCCTTGGGGTGGCAAAGGGCACCTCCCTCTGGCTTTTGTGCAAAGCCTCGCTCCTTCTGATTCAATCAAACGATTATTGGGTCCCAAGAAATGGGAAAAAAATTAGATTATGGGAACACAGGATTATGGAATAACCCTTACTTTCTTCGTCACAAGAGTTGGCAGAATTCTCAGAGTAGGCCCGAGAACATGGTATTACTTCCCTCTACGATCTCTCATCCTGGAATCAGAACGATAGCTGGAAAGGTTGGAAAACACTGCATTCTCCTAAGCACTTAAAGGCTACCAAAAAAAAATACCTCTCTGCAAGGCACAGCTCCGAACAGTAAATCCTCCAAGGACGTCCTTGGTTGGGGCAAAAATGGTAACTACACAGTCAAAGAAGGATACAAGAAACTGATCTCTGAACTACCAGCAACAAGAAGTATATGGAAAAGGGTATGGCATTCGGACTATATTCCCAAGGTAAATTCTTTCATTTGGCTTTTGGTGCACAATAAATTACTCACATCTGAAAATCTCAGGAAAAGAGGGATTGCAGGCCCATCTAGATGTGCTCTTTGTAACTCCGACTCAAATTCTACGATCCATATTTTTCTTCAATGCAGTGTATCTAAGAAAGTTTGGATGTCCATTCTCCCCCCCGGGTCTGTGTTTAGGCCTTCAGACTCCTTCAATCAGCTCCTTGTAAATTGGAACAAGCAATTCCCAAGCAATCTCAAAAAGAAACCCACTCTCAAGCGGCTATGGAACACCATCCCAAAAAACATCTGCTGGCAGTTATGGCTGGCCAGAAATAAAGCAATTTTTAAAGGTGAGAAAGTCATCCCAACCCGAATAGTTGCCAAAGCAATGGGTATGATATCTGAAAAGCTCGCTGCGAAAGGGATTGACTATCCAGACTCTGAAGACTTACCGGAACCGATATCTTCTTGGTGCAGCAATTTTCTTAAAAGGAACTCCCCTCAGTCCAATTTCACAAACCCTCGTTTGAAAAAGCCCTCTAGTTACTTTCCTTGGGAAATAAGAAAAACTCCTGCTGAGTTTTCGGAATGGCTTCATGAAAAGCACTCTTATGCTTTATTTTTTGATGGTGGATCAAAAGGTAATCCAGGGGTGGCAGGCGCAAGGGGGATCTTACCTGGATCCCGGAGGACAAACAGAAAAAACCTTTGCTTGGGGGTTGGGTCACAAAACAAATAATGAAGCAGAATGGATGGCTCTCATCCAAGGTCTTGACCTCTTAAACACGCTAGCAATACCCAGGCTAATGGTTTTCGGAGACTCGAGACAAGTCATCTATAAAATGATTCATGGTTATTCCACAGGATCCATAAAATGCAGAAGGTTGTTTGATAGAATCACCTCCCATCTCTCCACTCATGTTCAGTTTTTTCACATCCTCCGAGCAAACAATGTTCTTGCAGACACTCTGGCTAATAAAGGGACCTTGCTTCCCCAAGGCTATATAAGTATAAATGACCTTCATATGGTCTTTAATCCTATACCCTAATGCACTTTGCTCTACCCTTAGTTTTATGCATAACCCAAGGCAGTGTTGCCAGAGCGTGGAAGCGAAGCGGGTGCGGGTGCGGGAAGCGTGTTTTTCAAAAAATGGCCAGAAGCGAAGCGTGGTCGGAAGCGTTTATATATATATATATATATATTCAAAAGAAAACATGTAGAATGTCAAACTAGATGCAAAATTTATGAAACATGTATGTTTGTGATACTTCCAAATTTAGATTGAGATACAATTTCATTAGAAATGGCAAATGGACCTTCAATTGTAACTATATATGTAGGTGTTGCTTTTGTTGATT
>LPNX010700486.1:264241-296433 GCA_001517045.1 Pseudotsuga menziesii | reverse complement strand
AAAAATGTCAAAATATGACTTTTCGTGACTTCATTTCAGGAAGCTTCGGGGAAGCTTCTGGAGGAAGCGTGGTGGAAGCGTGGGGGAAGCGTGGTGGAAGCGTGGGGGAAGCGTGGTGGAAGCGAGGTTCGGGGGAATCGAAAGTGTGAAGCTTCCAGAAAGGCAGGAAGCGTGGATTTTGGGGAGGGTGCGAGGTTCCAAGTTTAGGAAGCGCGATTCCATGCAAGCTTCCGGGGAGAACCCGCTCGGAGCGAGGTTCCGGGGTCGGAACCGTGGGGGGGGGGGGGACGCTTCGGCAACTCTGACCCAAGGTCTAATTCACCCAATCGCATGATCCATGGACAAAGATTTGGTTTTCGTTTTTGGGAACACGTGGCCTCCCAGTTCCTCCACGCATCTCGTCATCTTAACTCACCATCCTCTTAGGCTTTATTGCGAGCTCAGTCGGCACGCTTCTCGTCAGCCACAGCAAAGTACCATGGCCTCTTCAGGAAAATTCGCTTACCCTCTAGTCCTTCTTGATAGTCATTTGGGTTTACACCTTCACGTTGCTGCTCTGGAGGAAAATCTATCAGACGACAGGCTCGATTTTGAAGACTGTCCCCCCCCCTTCAACTTGGTTTTCTGCAGGAATTTCCCTGGGAAGCTTTGCCCTAGTTAAGGGGTTTCGTGAAAGAAAGATTGGCTTTGACAGCCCTCCTGAATTGCCATTGTTCTTCTCGCTGCGTCTCTGGCACTCCTTGGTGTTCAGCTTCAGGCTCTGTTTCAGACTCCCCCTTCGCACAGCCTCTTGGTAATACATTGACCTTCGGGTGTGAATGTCCTGGCTGGGAAGAGGACGCGATAGGCACCATTTCTTGTTGAAGCTTAAGGGAGTTTGAAAACCTCCAGCAAGAATTTCTCATTCTCAGGTCCTCTTTCTCTAGTCTGTCCCCTCGAAGCAGGTGTTGTCTTTTCTATTGTGGACAAGTCTCTGTTTCGCCCAATCCGGTGCTCTCCCAGCTCTCAAGTTTAAGCATTAACAGCCATAATCTGGGTCGTGACCTTCATCAATTCGAGGAAATGGAACATGCAGGGAACAACGAAGGGATTGCAAAACTAAAGGTGAACATTCGGCGCCTGTATGAGATGGTAGCCATTGGGGATAATGGATGCTAGAGAGACAACTAAGGAGGTCAAAAACCTTGTTGATATTGTGGGCTACACCTCTTACCAGATTAGTAATCATGATGCCAGAATTGATGATAATGAAATGAACCTGAAGGAAATATTGGGGAAGGTTGATCGTATACAGGAGGATCTTCAGCACCTGGTGCAAATGAACCAAGGAAGTCAAGTCCTGGAGAACCCGGAAGGTGCAATTCAGAATATGGAAGAGGAGTCAGTCATTCAGCCCGTGGGGCATCCAGGCAACCCTTGATGTGTCTCATTTCAGTCTATGTTTTTGTGTCTTTCTTAATCATCAGTTTGTTAAAGTTTACTCTTCGTCTGTAATTACTGGAAACATAAGAATCTTATGCGGCATATTAAGGCCTATCATCTGGCCTAATTTTGTCTTTCTTCTCTCTGAACAGCATGAACTCTTAAGCAGTAGTATTTTTGTAATGTATGGCTAATAGCTATGCACAGCCTGTTTAATATAAATCTTCTTTCAGTTTCTGTTAAAAAAAAAACTAGCAAGTACTCGGCCCCACCTCTCTCTTCCTATTTGTCAATTCTAGATAGCTCATTCGGTTAAGGTGTGGGTCTCGTCAGCAAGACGACCCGAGTTCAATTCCCTTTAAGGGTGAGCTAGTTGGGAGGAGACACCCGAAATCCAACCAATTGAGGGTTGATGTGACCCAAGCCGAGTGCGATCCCCGGGGGATTTTGACGGCTTAGATGCCCCTCGGTCATGGTTTCTTAGACCAAATGCCACTCCCACAAGTCAAGGAGATTCTAGCAAACAAAAAAAACTAACAAGTACTCGGTTAAAGAAGGATATGATAGGCTCATCCACGCTCTCCCTCTCCCTCCTTCCTCTTGTTTATGGAAAAAACTTTGGCAAAATGACAATCTTCCTAAAGTGAATGCATTCTACTGGGTATTTGCTCATGATCAGGTTCTCACGACAGAGAATCTTAAAAAAAAAGGCAAATTAAGGGACCTTCATGGTGTGTTCTCTGTAAAAAGGAAGAGACTGCCAAACACCTCCTTCTTGCATGTGAGTATTCCTGCCTATTGTAGGAGAAAATTCTTGATGAGTTAAATCATAATGTTATTTTGCCCTCTCAATGGAGCGGTTTTTTTCTCAATTAAAAGGAGTATTACCCAAGAACTCTACAGAATAACCCTTCCCTCGCCATAATATAGACGGCCCTGCGTAATACATCTGTTGGAAGATATGGGGGTCACCCCTCATCGTTGATAGCTACTGGCTCCCCTAAAATTTTGAACGATATGAAATCATGAACATCACATCTTTGGTATTGATGAAGGGTCATAGTTTGTGCACCATCGGGCATGAGTTGAATACCTTAGGTAGCCCCTCCTTGAAATTAATTCAAAGCAAGGGAGCTCTATGCCCTCATGGATCCTCCTTCCTCTTTGCAATCTCAGGCTTGGCCTATCATTTTATGGAGTTGTGTTTGTGTTTGGCAATTGCTTGTGGGATATCTCTACCAACAGATATCTGTTGTGCAGGTTTGTGTGGTCTCAGCACTGGAGTTTTTCTCTGTTTTATGGATGGTCTACTGGCCACTACTCTAAAGAATTATGGCAATTGTTGGAAGGTAAGAGGTTTTCTCCAGGGCTTATTTATTGTTCTCAATTTGTACAACTTCTATGTGAAGCTAGGATGGTCGATTGTTTGTCTTCTTTTTAGCTCGTCTTCAATTGTTATCCTGGGATTTTGAATTGGGAGCTGGCTATGGACCTGGGGATCTGGAAGCCATCTGCTGAGCAAACCATGTCACATCCCTTAAGCTTGGCATCAGGTTTAGGCAAAGTGAAGAGTGAAATCAGAGAGCTCAGGAGCATGACGACGAGGTTAAATTCGCAAATGGAAGGTGTTAAAAGAAATATTGACCAAATTTAATCTCACATTGCTCATCAGCAGTCGGGACACAAGATTTGATGATTCGGAGAGGAAAGTTAGGGAGTGGGGGGCAGATAGAAAAGCTACTCAATGATTTTAAAGTTCACCGTGATATGCTGTTGGCTGTCACTCAAGCGAGACATTCGCAAAACTACCCGTCGGTAGGCACCAGGCTGATAGAGGAGGAATCTGTCCAGCAGAATACAATGGCAAAGGTGGACATTCCAAGCTCTCGGGGTCTGTTGAATAAAGAAAAGGAATTGGATGAAGCATTCAGTTGTCATACATTCCATTAATTCTGTATATGTCCTTGTTTTGCAGAGTCTTGTTAGGGCAGTTTATCCAAATATATAGTTTTAAGTTCTGTCAAGAATGTCATACCCGCTATAGTTTTCCCAGCTGAGGAGAAACTTTGTGACACAGCACTTCTAGGACTAGAGAAATTTTGTAACAATGGGACAATATATAAATCCTCAGCTCAGCCATTTATTATAAATCTCTTACTCATTTCGGTTATAATAAAAGAAGACATAATGAACCTGAGAAAGACCTGATTTTTATTGATGTTCATTGTTGATGAATATAATTATATTTGTGACAATCTGAATCAGTATACCTTGCTTGTCCACTTTGTGGGCTGGTCACATAAGAAAATATTATTCAGGCTTTAGTGCAAGATAAAGGGAAACCCCATGGCTTCCATGTGTATGTTGGTTGAAACCGTACAAAGGCTTTTTCCTATTTGAATTTTAGGATCCAGCTCTCATTGCAATCAGGTAATAAGTCAAGGTTTGTGGGTCTGTTAAAACACCTTAGTGGTGTTTTCCAGCTGGGCTTAAACTTTTTCACCTAATAGAGCAGCAGGGCTGCAATACTTAGTGTGGGGTCGAGTTTTTCAGTATTCTGCTGCATTTCTGGTCTTTCCTGGAATGGCTTGCCCAACAAAGAGGCAAGGTCGTCTATCATGAGCCATGCCATATATTTAAGCCTGGGCCCAGTAGAGAAGCTGTGTTCAAGCCGATCTCTCTCAAATTCTTAAGAGAGTTTGTTGAGATCAAACTAGGAAGTAAGAAAGTTGTGAGCCAGTGCAATATCTTCCAAACCAGAGTCTGGACCATAGATTAAGAGGTCGTTGGTTTTATGTTAGGGATGCTAAGATGCAAAACTAGCCTCCTCCAGCTCCTCAAGTACCTATGTCTTGTGACATTCACTATAAAATAATGTCACAAAGTAACTGCAGGCTACGAGGACAGTGCAATCCCAGCAATTCCGAATCACAACAAATCAAGGAGGTAAACTGACCAAGAAAATAACCCCAAATATCGGCTAAGACTATTAAAGACACATCTAGCCCCCAAGACATGAACCCACATGAGCTCATTGTTACCCTATTGGAACTCCCATGAGAAGTCCTCCACCAGAGCATCAACAGCTCAAATGTATAGCAATTACTATGCATGTTTTCTTAAATAAGAGTGGCAATCCAAAATCCACCAACCATTTCAAGGTTCTGGTAAATATGGAAAGAGGGAACTTGAAAGTACCCTCTCTGAATCATTCGTATGAAAATTGTTTCCTGGAACTTTTGGGGGCTGACAGACACCTGCAAAAGAGAGTCAAGATATAGTTAGAAGGATTAAAAGTTCCTCCGAATCTGTTGATATTATTTTTTTAAAGAAATTAGAGTATCTAGTTTTAGAATACATAGTACTCTTTCATTTATTTGCCCAAATATAGAACTTTCTTGTATTTAAATTTTACCATGAAGAGGATAAGGGTGGCACCACCACCCTTCTCTTGTCTAGCTTTGCTAGTATTACTACATATTAGGGAACTGGTCCCACTCAACAGCTAGTGTAGATTTTAATATTTTATTACATTTTGATGACAACATGCTTGGGCTGTCCAGTATTTATGCTTCTAATGGCACAAGCTGAATGTACACTTGGATTATAAGACCCTAATATTTACAGAAAGAAAAACTCTTAAGATTTTGTAGTATAACTGTTCTAATTTTGAAAAAAGACAGCGCTAAATCACCTGTGGAGAGCCATGTAGACAGACCTGGAATATTGAATGTGAGTGGTGGGCCGTGGTCAATGCCATGTCTCATATCACCAATTGATTGTTTTCTTGGTTCATAGTGTGCAAAACAGCTGTGCATAGCAAGATCTCATAAATTGCTGTGTTTCCCATTTGGCAAGGACCACCCACCCCTCCCCCTCCCCCCCACCATTGCCTCCTAAATGTTCAAGGGTATGAAACTTGATTCCAAAGCCACAGGAGGCTTACAAATGGCAACCATTGGGAGACATTTTAATAAAGCCATGGATAAGAAAATTAACCAATTAAGCAAGTTGCTCCAACCCCGACCCTATGATGAAGCCCCTACAAAATATCTACTAAGCTAAGGCATCAAACCAAAGTAGACGAGATAAGGAAAGCAAAGGGAACTCAAATCCATGCCTGCCTTCATTGGTTGTGAATGAGGGATGGGCTTTTTGAGTGATTTTGCAACCTTGGCCTCTAAATAAGATTCAAAGTGATGCAGGAGCATCTCTGGTATTGGGCAATCGGCATCATCCACGACCAGTTAGCAGTATTGTAGCTAGAAACCGCAGGAGTTCAACCACAGCGTGGAAGTGGCTGCAAATCCCACTACTTTATTCCATAAATTAAAGAAGTGATTGTAGATCGTGTTGCTAGCTAAGGAAGTGAAAATAATGGCTGCAAATCCAATTGCGGATCCTATGGGAGCTACATATCAAGCTGCAGAAGGTGGACCATCAAGAGAATTTGAAGGATGCATGAAGAATTGAAAGGGACAGTAACCATTTGACTTCTGTCCGTACGAAGAGACAGCTTCAGGGGATATAGAAGGGTAAAACCAAGAGGAAGGGGTTTGATTTCTCCAGGAAAACAGAACTGCAGAGAGAGAGCATGAGTCCAAAAGAGAGGCGTCTAGCTATAGCACCAGCAGTGGATGTAATCTCTTTCTTAATAAATAAATAAAGTTCTCTGATTTCAATTCTGTTGTTGTTCCTTCTCGTGTGAATGACTGCTTTTGAATTTGCTCTTTGTATAGTTAATTTAGCCCACGTGAATCAAGATTGTGCTGCTGTTGTTAACTCTGTAAACAAACCCAGTAGTTCTGTAGTTGCGGAAGCTTGTGGCCACAAGTCACCTGCATTAAGTGGTATCAGAGCCGGTTCAACTCCTGAGGACAGTCTCCTAAATTGCTCCTGTAGAATGTGATAACAGAAACCTGTTTTTGGTGGTGGTTCATCCCAGTTGCTGAAGTGCGAGTTGTGGGGAAACAGAGCCAGATTGAGCCCTGTGATTGTTAGTCAGATTGAGGACTACAAGACAACTGGTGAGAATGCTGAAACGGAGAAGAGGAGCAACATGGGGAGGTGCAGGGAACCAAGAGTTGGAGGAACTAAGGAGGATAGAAGAACTAGAGAACAGAAGAAATGGGGAGCTGAAGCAGACTCATGTCACTCAACATAGAAGAGGAGATTGAAGAAGAACGAAATGATGGTGAAATAGACCCAGTTGTGTGTCTGATATCTTTTCTGAAAGATAGCAGTGCCAAAGTGGAATTGTCATGCTACGATGGCAGTCTTACGGCTGACTCTCCTGGACTAGATAGGGGAGCTTGAAAGATACTTCGAGTACAAGAATGTTCAAGACCCCAATCAGGTTCGATTTGAAATGACAAAGCTTAAGGGACATGCTGCACTGTGGTGGGATATGCTACAGAAAGATAAGACAAACAACCAACAGGAGAAAATTAAGACCTATAGGAAGATGGTGACCAAAATTAAGGAGAAATTTCTGCATGTAGATTACCAGCAGAATTTATGTAAGCAAGTACGAAACTTGAGGCAGAGAGAGACATATGTCTCGGAGTACACTGAAGAATTCTTCAGACTGTCACTCAGGTTGGGGATAAAGGAACCTGAATTTCAAAGAGTGGCAAGGTATGTGAATGGATTGAAATATCAGATCCAAGACGAAAAGAGCACGCATTGTTTCCGTAATGTAGATGAAGCTTACCAAGTTGCCTTAAGAGTGGAAGAAAAGATTGATCGAAAATTGCAGCAGAAAAATAGAGGAAGGGGTCCTAGAGGCGGAGGCAAAGTAAATGTTGCCAAGGGCAATGAAAAAGATGACGAATCCACCAGCAGCCAGAATGGAAGAGGTGGAAATAATACTGAAAAAAGGGGATTTGGAAGAGAAAGACGTAAGTACCCTATCATCTGCTACAGACATGGAGTGGAAGGACACAAGGCCTTGGAATGTCTTGAAAAACACAACGCAGCGAGACGAAATGAAGCCAGGGCGCAAGTCGCTCAAGCTAACAGGACACCCATTGTTGGGGAGAATCTGATAATACTCCAGCAAGAGCAGGGTGAGAATTTGATGGTCCGAGAGTGTTACTTCAACCCGAGAAGAAGATCGCAGAGGAGCCTGAACAAACAAAAAGAATATTTATAACAAAGTGCAAGGTGGAAGGCAAGTGCTGTAATCTGATCATTGACGGTGGGAGTACAAAAAATCCGGTATCCACGGAGGTCATGGAGAAATTAAATCTAAACTTGTTTCCCATCTAAATCAATACCGAGTTTCATGGTTAAAAACAGGACAGCAAGTGATCGTGACTAAGCAGTTCTTATTAAATTTCCAGATTGGGAATTTTAGTGAGCAGGTTTTGTGTGATGTGGTAGATATGGATGCAGGCCATGTCCTTCTTGGAAGGCCGTGGTTTTTTGACAGGAAGGTTCACCACGATGGAAGAGAGAACACCTATGCATTTACAAGGATGGACAACGTTACATGCTAGAACCAATGGTGGAGAGTGAAGTGACTGCGGTAGATAACAATGGCAGCAAAGGCACTAGAAATAGTAGTAGTAATAGGGTCATGTTGTGCTCAAGTAAAGAATTTCTAAATGAACAGAAGAAGGTCAAATTTTGCTTGGCGCTAATGCCAAAGGGAATCCAAGAGGATGAAAGTACAAGCAGCGTACCACCTGAGATTCAATCTTTGTTAAAGGAATTTAAGGAGATTACTGCAAGGGATTTGCCAACAGAGCTCCCTCCTATGAGGAGTATTTCACACCAGATTAACTTGATACCAGGATCAAGTCTGCCCAATAAGGCACCTTACCGAATGACCCCCACAGAGAGCAAAGAGATAAATAGGCAAGTGCAGGAGCTGCTTGATAGAGGACTGATCTGTGAAAGTTTAAGTCCTGGTACTCTACAACAATGTTGTCTCCGAAGACGGGTGTTGAGTGGAGAATGTGCACTGACTCGCAAGCTATCAACAAGATCACCATTAGGTACAAATTCCCCTTACCATGGATGGACGATCTCATGGGCTATTTGAGTGGCGCTGCATATTTTACGAAGATAGATCTGAAGAGTGAGAATCATCAAATTTGGATAAGAGAAGTGGACAAGTAGAAGACAGACTTCAAGACAAAGGGCAGACTGTTTGAGTGGCTAATGATGTCATTCAGATTGACCAACGCTCCCAACACATTTATGATACTTATGAATGAAGTCCTGAAACTATTTCTGGGGAAGTTTGTTGTCATGTACCTAGACGACATATTGATCTCTAGTAAAAGCAAGGAAGAACACTTGGAGCATGTTAGGAAGGTGTTGAAGCGGTTGAAGGAAGAGAAGTTGAACTTTGAAGCAATTGAAGGATATCTCTTTGATATTCAATGTAGCAGACTTGTACGAGTTCCATGAGGGAACAAAAGATGATGGAGAAGGCAACATAGATGGGTAGAAGGCTCAGTTACCAGCCAAACCAGTCGAGGAACTGGAGCAAATATTGGCCAAGAGGGCCAGCAAAAGGACGTGAAATGATAATTGTTTTGAATACTTAGTTAAGTGGAGAAACCAAGGTATCGAGGACGCATCTTGGGTCTCCAAAGAAGAGTTGGCACACCTATGAGGCTCTCCCTCCTTTACAGACACTACGGTCACATCCGCATGAGCTAGAGGCTCATGTTTTCTTACCAGGGATGTCTGATGCAGGAAAATCTCTGGCGTTAGGCAATCGGATCATCCACGACCAGTTAACAGTATTGTAGGTAGAAACTGCAGGAGTTCAACAACAGTGTGGAAGTGGCTGCAGAAGGAACACTGGCTGCAGATCTCACTGCTATATTCCAGAAATTAAAGTAGTTGCAAATCATGTTGCTAGCTACAGAAGTGGAAAAACAGTTGCAGATCCGGTTGCAGATCCTATGGGAGCTGCATATCAAGCTGCAGAAGGTGGACCATCAAGGGAATCTAAAGGATGCGTGAAGAATTGAAAGGGACTATAACCATTTGACTTCCGGCCATACAAAGAGACAGCTTCAAGGGTTATAGCAGGGGAAAACCAAGAGTAACGGGTTCGATTTCTCCAGGACAACAAAACTGCAGATAGAGCACGAGTCCAGAAGAGGGGCGTCTAGTTGTAGCACCAGCAGTGGATGTAATCTCTTGCTTAATAAATAAATAAAGTTCTTTGATTTCAATTATGTTGTTGTTCCTTCTCGTTTGAATGATTGTATTTTAATTTCCTCTTTGTAGAGTTAATTTAACCCACATGAATCGAGATTGTGCTATTGTTGATAACTCTGTAAACAAACCCAGTAGTTTTGTAGCTGCGGAAGCTTGCAGCCACAGGTCACCTGCATTACAAAGCATATAACCACTATCAAAAAGATGAGACAAAGAAGCCTTAGGCTATCACTAAAATCTTTTTTTCAATAGCAAGGAAAAACAGAGGTTGGCCATAGAGACCTGTCAATGTGGTCCCAAAAAGTTGACAAAGGCACAAAAACAACATTAACAATCAAGCTCTTTCATTGGACAAGTTGTATGTCACCCTGCTGTAGATGCCACACGAAAAATCCCTAGGCATAACTAAACTTCCTAGGAATTCTACAAGGTTACTTTGGGAATTGTCCCATGAACCTAAGGCCTTCTTGCACCAATAATTGGTCCCTTGTTATTGCTCGTACTTCTTTAGTCCCTATAGCTCTCAAACATTTTCTAACATGTAACCAAGGTTTAGGTTTGGTAATGAACATTATTGCCAAGGTCTAGTATTAAAAAAGTATAGCTGAGGTCTTAAGGATTTACTGTGTTCAATGACCTTAAGATGGAATTCATGCAATGCTTTAAAAATATCACATTGTATTTCCTTGAAGTAGTAGTATGCTCATGCAACAATCATTGACATTATTGCAATAAAAATTAAAGAGGATATTGCATATATTGGCAGTAAAATCTAACTTCCCTAGTTCATTTTCATGTTTGACAACCATGAAGTTCATAAAAAATTCGGTAGTGAAACAATGTGATAATATTTGAGATAGAGTTCCATATTAAATGCAATAAACTATATGATTCGAAATTCGAATTTTATATGAATGTACACCAGTTTATTGGATTTAATCACCAAATTTTAAAATTAAATAAAATTAAATCTTGAATTTAAACAAAATTACGCCTAATGTATTTACTCAGCTACCCATGAAATTTGACAAATCTAGAGCTTGAGGAATTAAATTCATTGAACAAAGTGACTTCGAGTACAACAAATGTAGATCCATTTTAAATTTAGATCTATTAAGCGATCCAAAAAATGAGATACAAATGTCTTTGCTTAAAGACCTTGAATTAAGATGGATGGATCTACAATGGTGTGCTTATATATATATATATATATATATATATATGCATACCAATTATTATTTATTTCAACATTAAAATTGTTTTTACTTTATTTTTAGTCTTATATAAATATTATATTTAGCCAACATATGCTTGATGTATTTGTTACTGACGAACAAATGGGAGGGGATTGATCATATGAGAATAGACATGCAATTAGGGGTTGGATTGAGTATGGCTCCTCCTCAATGTTGGGCTACCTTCTTGATCTATGCTAGTCATGTTTAACATGTGTTGGTTTTACACCTCCTACAGAGAAAATACAATGCCCATTTTTATTCAAGTGCCCTACCTCTCTATATACCTATTGTGTAATTGCACTTGTTGAAATTTTGAGTCCCATTGATCTACTATTTTAGTCATTCATTAGACACTAATGAATTATTTCATCTTATCATAGGTAGCTATCGATTTTTGGAAAAAAATCCAAATTAGACAAGTTTTTCACAAAAATCTCTTTACTTCTCCATGCATGTGCTAGGAAAAATCCAACACGGTATCATTGTAGTAAGAGTGAATAAGGACCTATGATGATACTAAGAGCTTTGCTAACTCTCATCCCAGGTACAAAAAACACTGTGTATTTCCAGGATCTCACCAAGGTCTAGTTGGAACCTGATTGTTCCAACCCCTCGTATCGCTACTTATGGACTGTCAATATTTGTCTGAATGAAGTGTCTTGGCCCCAACTCTGTGATGATCTGAAAGATATCATAGATTCCAGTCATGTGTCTAGTTGCACCACTGTCAACAAACCAGACATTCTCAAAAATTGAGCTCCCTACACTGGAATCAATCGAGACAAGAGAAAACTCTTGTTCAAACTTCGTTGCATAGTCTTCTACTGTTGCAGACGCTGCAATGTCTCTCTCTATCTTTTGTTTCTTCTTCTCAAGCCACTTCGAGGCATAATGTCCCATCTTACCACACTGGTAACATCTAACCTAATTGATGTCTTTCTTCTTCTTGTTAACTTTTGTTACAAGTGCCACGTTCTACTCTACCTCTTCATTGATTTGACTACTCAAAGACCCTTCTCGAATCTCCTCCTGAGTAAAGTCACCCCACAGTCTGGACCAATTGGGAAGCTTTTCTCGACCAACAATGCACTTCACAAATACTTCCCACTTCTTGGTGAAACCCTTCAAGGCTATCCTCACCCGTTCGGGATTAGGGACAATATCTCTTACAGCTGCTAACTCATCTTTGACTTTCACCACTCGAGTTAAGTAGGAAGCCACACCCTCATCTCTGTTCATCTTGACATTGTGTAACTTGTCCTTCAGTGTCGTCTTGCGGTTTTCATTCTTGGCTTCAAATAACTGATTCAGAGTATCCCACATGTCTTTAGCAGTTTTCTTTTCTGCCAAATGTGGAATAAGATGATCTTTCACTCCATCTAGGATCGCTCTCTGGGCTTTGGCTTCAAGGGCTTCAAACTCATCTAAAGCATCCTGGACTGTAGGTTTGGTCATCTTGGTGTTAGCAAAACTCCATATCTTCCATTCTTTTAATACGGCAATAATCCTTACTTTCCATGGAAGATAGTTGGATATTCCATCCAATCTATCTTCATAACGTATACTCATCATTGAAATTACTTACAATAAATCTTATAACTTGATTGACAACACAATGTCTAACTGTGAATCACAATCTTGAACCCTACTTCAGTTCAGCTCTGATACCATGAAGAAAATAAATGACATTAACATGAATATTTCATTCACACAATCTGTCAAACACTTGAATATCTAGGGTTTTTTATTAAAAATTTACTCATAAACTTGAAATAAAAACCACCACTTCAAGATCTTCTCAAATACTGAAGTATCCATCAAACACATGAAAACACAGATATTTTGGTCAACAAACCGAGCAAAACCCCAGCTCTGGGGAAAACCCTAGAAAGAAGAAAAATTTTATTAAGAATACTCCATAAATTTTCATCTACACATGAAATGATTCCTTCAACCCTCAGTGACAAAAATACCCAAACTGGAACAGCAGCAAAATACCTCAATTTTCGTGCCACTAATAGTTGTACAGCATGTTGTACGGCCTCCACACAAGCTGTTATATGGCTGTACTTTTTGTTGTACTTTTCGGCCTCAAAAATCATACCAAAATTTATTGTTTCCTTTGGAAATGTGTTGCTCCTTGCCTGGGGAATTGCGCCACTGCTCTAGGGCATTCTTTCTCTCTCCTCAATCTTCTTCTTCCTCTCTCTTCATTAATGGTGTGTTCAATTTGTACTCTCTGTTTTATACTTTAAAAATTTAACCACCTATCTTAACCACCTAATCTAGGGTTGAGATACTTTTACAAAATCAAGGGTCATCATTTAATGCACTTACATTTAATAATTAATTCACTTTAATTATTAAATAAACACTTAAGTGAGACCCATTCTATAAAGTATGAAACATCACTTTATTTATATAACATTCACTTATTACATAAATATACAGAGACAAGTACTTCGAGTACTTCGAGTTCTGCCCTTTATTTCTACTTGCCTCTGTTTATTTTTTGGGGAATCTGGCTCACACGAAACTTCAGCCTTTTTGAAAATAAAAAGCCTTCCCTCTCAGCTTTGATTGCTAGAATTGAAGATCTGCTAAATACTTTCCCTGTGCCTATGAAATTTCACAAAATTCGTAATATTGGTCCAGACCCAATTAAATGTTTTCGATGTGGATATTTTGATGGTGCTACAGCAGATTATAATGGAGGATCAGGTTACGTGATTTATATCAATGATTCTCATTTCTTTAGTTTTTCCATGGGCTGTGGTAGAAGCTCGAATACTAGAGCAGAGTTATTGGCTTGCTGGGCAATTCTTAGAGTCAGCTTTCTGATGGGTATTCCTGTACAGCTGATTTATGGGGATTCGTTGGTTATTATCTCATGGCTAAACAGAAATTCTGCAATTGATGTGCCTTCTCTGATGCACTGGTGTCCCGACATTAGACTTTTGCTTCAAAAGGCCCCGCCAGTGACCTTTAGACATACATATCGTGAGCATAACATGCAGGCAGATGCACTCTCCAAACAAGGCATGAAGTTGGATATGGGCCTTGTTACTTTCTCAGAATCTTTGGATGGATTGATTGTGAATCAAGGATTTTCATATCTCTTTTAGAGTAGCTGAATATCTCTTTTATTTCAGCTTGGTTCCAGCTATTGATTGATTACTTCTTGCTGTTCCATGTAGAGTCCTTCTTGCCAGCATGTATTGCTCTGATTTTGAATGTCTGAAGTTCATCTTCGATATTTCTCAGTATTTTCTGACCTGTTTATCAGGGATGATGAGAAAAGTCTGCTATGATCAGACTTTTTACTTTTGCATTTGCTGCGGTTAATGTCTCTTATATTTGTTGATGTTGGTATTGGGATCTGGCAATTTCATCGCAGATTTGTATATGAGATATTTGTTGATCTGTATGTTTATCTACTATGGTAGATGTATGGACCTGGGAACTGGCAATCATCATACTGATATTGTAAATGATGTCTTTTGATTCATATGAATAACAAAGACTGGTATTTTTTCCTCTGAAAAAAATATACAGAGACAAAGTATATAAGTCTCCTCATCACACCACACCACACCAAAAATATGAGTGAGGACCTTCAGAGTTAAGTTTCCAACAGCTGCAAGTCCCAGGTAGGTTCAATGTAATAGTACCCCTTGTCATGGCAACTTAGCCAGAATGTAGCGCTTGTGTTAATGACTCGTCCCTCACACAAGTCTCTACATGTGGTTCCCAACCTCATTGAGAAGGTTGTAATGCCTTCAAGCCAAAAGTATTGCTTTTATTGAATTTAAAGGAAGCATTTTCCAAAGGAAAAAAACATTGTTTGAGTCAACATGCAAAGAGATCAGCCTTGTGAAGAAGCAGCAACCATCCAAAAGAGAACAAAGAAATGAAGTTGCTCCACACCCTTAAGAACGATTTATTCAAAGAGGATGTTGATAATTGAAGTGCCCTTGATGAATAAATCAGAATTTGCTTTTAATGTTTTACAAGTTAATTGAAAAAAACATATTCTAGGCATCTTCCACTTTCAATTGAACCTCTTATTTTCCCTTAAAATTGACGTGTGGTAGAAGAAATTTAAAAGTGTTGCTTTTAAAAGAGGAGGCTTTATTGGATCATTAAAACACCTAGACAACTTTTTGAGGAAAATCTTTTATTTCATTCACAACATTTAAAGCAAAGCGACTTCTAAGGACTCTGATTGATATGAATCTTCAATAAAATCAATACTGACCAAAGTGTGATTCATTCCACAAAAAAACTATTGTTTCATGCAAGGACCAAGCACATTGGGATATACCATCACTTAATTAGAGAGTGATGGTATCATAAAATCTTAAGATGAACTTGCAAAACTCTTCATGAAGTGTTGAGTAGCGAGAAATTTTAAAATTTAGAGAAATGATTCTTGTAAACAAAAATAAAATGTTATACCCATTTTTAACTGGGCACCTTACTTTTCTATATAGGATTAGCCCAAAGGAATAGCTCAAGTGGTCATGAGCCAGACGTGAGATCTCTCCCCAAAAAGTTGGGGAGGTCACAAGTTTAATTCTCTTCATCCCCTCAGGGTTAGGCTCCATAATTAGAGCCAATGATTTACCTCGTTTACCATCCATGGATCATGGGGAAGTATTCTGAGGATTTCCCGCGAGATCATTCCTTGGAAAAAAAATTAGTAATAGGATCAAGTCTAGAGTGTTTAAAAAAGTAGACACACCCCAATTTTGGGTCACCCTATTTTTGGTTGGAGAATGATATCAAGTTCAACAAATTTCACCGTTTTAGAACTAAATTTGTCGAACTTCAAGTGAATTCCAATAAAAACGTTTAAGTTCGCTAGACTTCAAGACAACCTCAAATTCAAATAAGTTCTTTACGTAATTCGTGTAAATTTTCCTTTAATATTCAACTAGGGCTAAACAGTGCATGCAAAATATCAACTGATAACCACACATGAATATCTTTTACAGTATGCAACAGAATATAAAACTGAGAAATAACTCACAACATCACATCACAATATTTACATTATTATTTTGGGTATGGAAACCCCCAGAAAAACCCAAGATGGGAAAACCGCTGCAGCAGTCAAATATAGATTTTATTATGAAAAAATATGGAACTTTTACAATCACTACAAATTCACCCAACCCTGGCGAATGAAGTACCCGACAAAATCACTGGGCAAATCCTAGCTAAACCTCAACACCCTCATGTGTGAGAGTACAACCCAGATGTACAAAGCTCGATGGTCCTGCTGCTTGCTCCTCCGTCTTCTCAGCTAAATCCTCTATCTAACTTTCTCTCCATGTCTCTGTATCTTGTCTCTGTCGGAATACAAGTGTGTGTGTTCTCTCCACCAATTGATCTCTCTTTTATAACTTTAGGTAAAGCGAAAACCCTAATTTCACTTTCACTTTAACTAGTGGTAAAGCAAAAACACTAATTTCACTTTCATTTTAACTAGTGGTAAAGCAAAAACCCTAATTTCACTTTCACTTTAACTAGTGGTTCACTAAAGTTAATTTAGATCACTTTAACTTATTTTCCAAAGTAAACTTAGGAAAAGTAAATTAAATACAATTGGTTTCCTAATTTAAGTCTTTTGCATGCAAGAACACATGCATGCAGGAAGACCTTCCTTGTTGCTACTAGTTTAACACTCCCACTCAACGAAGAAGGGATTCGGTAGCAACCCCAACTTATCCCTGAACTTCACAAAACTCTGTCTGCAAAGTTCCTTGGTGAAAATGTTCGCCACGTGCTCATCTGTCTGTATGTACTCCAACCAAATGGTTCCCCTCTAAACACAATCTCTCAATAAGTGGTATATGATGTCTATGTGTTTGCTCCGGTCATGGAACACTGGATTCTCAAATAGCCTGATGCCACTTTGATTGTCACAGTGAACTATTGTAGCCTCTCTAGCTCACACTCGAACAACCCTGCAAGTAACTTCCTCAAAGGCTGCCATGTACTCAGCCTCTGTCGAGCTCAATGCAACTGACTTCTGCTTCCTACTGAACCAAGAGACAACCCCTGATCCAATGCTGAAACAGCAACCTGAAGTACTATTCTGGTCCTCTACACGTCCTGCCCAGTCAGCATCTGTGAAACCTGCTAACTGTACACTCCCCCTGTGCTCATAAACCAATCCATACCCCATTGTACCTCTAATGTAGCGAAGTATGTGCTTTGTAGCAGTCCAATGCACTCTCCGAGGGTCCACCATGAACTGACTCAAAGAGTTGACTGCAAAGCTAATGTCTGGTCGAGTGTTGACCAGATACATAAGCGATCCGATAAGCTGACGATACAAGGTAGAATCAAATCCGTCTGATCTTGATGCATCAATCTTCCTCCAGTTGGAAACTAGAGGTATGGCCATAGGCTTGTAGTCCTCCATCCTGAATCTCTTCAGGATCTCTACTGCATACTTACCCTATCCGATGAAGAAGCATCCATCACTCTGCCAAACCTCCAAGCCCAAAAAGTAATGCATCAACCCAAGGTCTTTCATCTCAAACTCTACTGCAAGGTTGGACTTACAGTCTCCAATCAGCCTCTCATCTCCTATCAAAAAGAGATCATCCACATACAGGACCAGTATGAGAGGCACCTCACTTGTCAAGAAGTACAAGTTGTGGTCAGCCTCAATCCGCTGAAATCCCATCTCCCATAGATAGTTGTCAATCCTAGAGTACCATGCTCGAGGTGCCTGCTTGAGCCCGTAAAGAGCTTGATGCAGTCTGCATACATGCATCTCCCTGTTCTCCACATCAAACCCCTTTGGCTGCTCAATATACACCTCCTCCTCTATCACTCCGTTGAGGAAGGCAATCTTAACGTCCATCTGATGGGCACGCCAACCCATCTCAGCCACTAGTGAGATAATGGTCTGAATGGAAGAATACCTGGCAACAGGGGTGAAGGTCTCCTCATAATCAATACCCTCCTTCTATGAAAACCCCTTTGCCACGAAGCGCGCCTTATACTTCTCCACGCTTCCGTCTGCTGCATGCTTCACCTTGTAGATCCATCTGGATCCCACCACCTTTTTCCCTTGTGGCCTTGGCACAACCTCCCATACCTAGTTTTTCATAATGGAGTCATACTCCTCAACCATAGCTTCCTGCCACACATCATGTTGTGCAGCCTCCCAAAGCTGGAAAGTTCAGAGTTAATCAACTCTGTCATCAATGCCGTATAACTAAACCTCTCTGGTGTACACTCCGTCTAAAAGATGTCTGTGGAGGATCTACCTACCTGGAATCCTGCACAGTGGATCTAAACCACTTAGGCCTTGGCCTAGTGTCAACCTGTTGCGGCTGCTAGATATCCGTCTCCTGCTGCAGCTCATCCTTCAAGTCAATGACTGAAGGATCCTGTCCACCTGACTCCCTCTGACCACTAGAAATTGTGCTCTGTGTCTGTACCTGTACCTACACATCTAGCTCCTCCAACTTGACTCTCAACTCCTGTGCTGGTTGCTACTCTCAACTCCTGTGCTGGTTGCTGCTCTACCTAGTGTCAACCTGCTGCGGCTGCTAGATATCCGTCTCCTGCTGCAGCTCATCCTTCAAGTCAATGACTGAAGGATCTTGTCCACCTGACTCCCTCTGACCACTAGAAATTGTGCTCTATGTCTGTACCTATACCTATACATCTAGCTCCTCCAACTTGACTCTCAACTCCTGTGCTGGCTGCTGCTCTGCTGGTAAGTCCAGAGATCTCCGTAAGGCCCTGTCCTCATCGAACTGGACATCCCTGCTCACAATGATCCTCCTACAAGCAGAAATGTAAACTCTATATGCCTTCGAAATCTTGCTGTAACCAACAAGTAACCCCTTCTCTCCAGAAGGGTCCAACTTCTTCCTATTGTCAGCATGAACATGACAATAGCAGACACTGCCAAATATGTGAATGTGACTCACATATGGCCTAGTGCCTGTGAAGACCTCCTCCGGTGTCTTCCTCCCTAAGGTTGTGTGGGGAAACCTATTCTGAATGTATACTGCAGTCCTGTATGCCTCGGTCCAGAGGAATAGTGGTAATCCTTGATCAAATAGCATAACCTTGGCTGCTCCAACCATAGTCCTGTTCTTTTGCTCTGCAACTCCATTCTACTGTGGGGTATGGGGCACAGTGTGCTCCTTCTTGATCCCCTCAGTCGAACAATACTCCATTAACCCATTGGAAGTGTACTCACCCCCGTTTTCTGTCCTCAACACCCGAATCTTCTTTCCTGTTTGGTTCTCCACAAGAGTCTTGAACTCTCGGAGCCTCTCAAAGACCTCTAACTTGGCCTTCAGGAAATAGATCCAGGTTTTCCTGGAATAGTCATCAATAAAGGTTACGCAGTAACTGTAACCACTGAACGAATGGACACTCATAGGTCCGCATACATTCGAATGCACCAAGTCCAAGGGCTCCTTAGACTTGTGCTCACTCTGTGGGAAAGGCTTCTTGATGTTCTTCCCCAAAGCACAACCCTTGCAGTGGTTATGCTTTTCCTCCTGTACCTAAGGAACTCCAATGGTCGCTTGTCTCAAATGCTTCAATGCTCCATGGTGTAAGTGTGCCATCCTCCTATGCCACAACTCACCCTGACTGTTGTTGCAGCTGCTAACTAGAGCCTTTGCAGGCTCAAAGTGTAATTTGTACACTTTCCCGCTCCTTCTGCCAATCACCCAATCCAAGCTCCTATCTGACCCCTTGGGCCTAATATACACTCTATGGTCACGGAACTTCACCTGATATCCTTTGTCCTCCAGAGTGGAGACTATTATAAGGTTCTTGGACAGTCCTGGAACATATACCACATCAGCAAAAATAAGGGGTTTGCCAGACTCCCCTCTCAAATCCCTGCACCCGATACCGCGCATCATCACCCAGCTCAACGTGGATCCCTTTTCCACCCTCTTGAAAGTCTTTGAAGAATCTCTTCTGTCCAGTAATGTGACTAGATGCTCCACTGTCAATGTACCATATGTTGCTCCCTGTGGTGCTTGCCATGCAAGCTATCAAACAAAACTCCTCATCGAAGTTCCTGCTGAACTCATCCACCTCTGCAGATCCAGCCATCTGAGTGTTACTCTTCTTCTTCATGTCTGGGCACTGGGACGCAAAGTGTCCCTGCTTGTGGCAGATAAAACATTTGACCTTTGACACGTCAAGGTTCTTCTTACCATCCTTCTTCCTCTTTGCCTTCCCCTTGCTCTTCCCTGTAAGGGTTAGAGCCTCCTCATCCACAATCTGTGGGGCACTGCTGGATGAGCCTGATCCTTGACCCATGCAGGTCTCCTCCTGCACAAAGTCATCCCATAGTCTCTACTAATCAAGGAGCTTTTCCCTAGCCACAACACCTTTGACAAAGGTGTTTGATGGCTTAGAGAAGCCATTGAGGGCTATCCGAACTAGCTCCTCATCATCAATTTTAGAGCCAACAACTCCAAGCTCATCCCTGATCTGTGTGAGCCTCGTGAGATAAGGCACCACTCCTTCTCCCTTGGTCATCTTGGTGTTGCGCATCCTCTCTTGCAACACCATCCTCTGGTTCTCGTTCTTGCTCTGGTACAAACTTTCAAAAGCCTTCTACATCTCCAATGCGGTCTTCTTACCAGAAAGGTGAGGGACTATATGGTCCTTTACTCCATCCATGATATTCAGCATGGCTCTGGAATCAATCTTCTTCCAGGCTATTAGATCTGTCGGATCTGTGGGTGCAACTTTTGTGGAGTCAATGTGCCTCCTCAGCATCACTAACGTCCAGGATCCTTGTGCTCCTCTCTTTCCATGTAGGAAAGTTCTGAGCACCCTAGAGTCTATCCTCAACTCTCAACTGCATGGCCATAGTGAAGTGTACCTTTCAAACCCTAGATCTGGAAGTCTAGGTTTGTGTCTTCCTATAGATCTGCCTCTGATCTATCACTACTGCTGCAAATCTCTCGGCTTTAGCTCACCAGTGCTCTGACACCATGTAAATTTTCCTTTCATATTCAACTAGGGCTAAACAGTGCATGCAAAATATCAACTGATAACCACACATGAAAATATTTTATAGTATGCAACGGAATATAAAACTGAGAAATAACTCACAACATCGCATCACAATATTGACACTATTATTTTGGGTATGGAAACCCCCTAAAAAACCCAAGATGGGAAAACCGGTGCAAGAGTCAAATATAGATTTTATTATGAAAAAATATGGAACTTTTATCATCACTGCAAATTCACCCAAACTTGGGTAATGCAGTATCCGACAGAATCACTAAGCAAATCCCAGCTAAACCTTAACACCCTCATGTGTGAGTGTACGGCCCAGTTGTACGAAACTCGATGATCCTGCTGCTCGCTCCTCCGTCTTCTCAGCTAAATCCTCTGTCTGACTTTCTCTCCCTGTCTGTATCCTGTCTCTGTCAAAATACAAGTGTGTGTTCTCTCCACCAATTAATCTCTCTTTTATAACTTTAGGTAAAGCGAAAATCCTAATTTCACTTTCACTTTAACTAGTGGTAAAACAAAAACCCTAATTTCACTTTCACTTTAACTAGTGGTTCACTAAAGTTAATTTAGATCACTTTAATTTATTTTCCAAAGTAAACTTAGAAAAAGTAAATTAAATACAATTGGTTTCCTAATTTAAGTCTTTTGCATGCAAGAACACATGCATGCAGGAAGACCTTCCTTGTTGCTACTAGTTTTTTAACAATTCGCCATAAATTTGTTAAAGTTTGATGACATTTATTGAAGTTCATTTTTTGGGTTTAAGAAATTTAAAAAGTTAAAAAATAAAACTAAGTCTAATCCTCCCACCACATAGCATTCCTCTGCACAATGTCAAATAGCATTCCATAGTAAATTCTTCGAGCTTTCACCCCTCAAAGACACTAGTGCTCTAAGCAATTCCTCACCAAGCTGCAAGTCCTCTTAGCAATCCTTCGAGCAATGTCTCACAAAAACACTAGACATTTGAGCAATCATCCAAGTAGTTCCTCACAAAGACCCGAGTCCTCTGTTAATTCCTCTCACAGAGTGGCAAACCCAAAGTTGAGTCAACGCAACCATACCCTCTCTTCATAGACTCAACACCGAGTCTACAAGCCCATAGGTTTCGACAAATCGTTGATACAAGTTAAGACTCTAAAGTTTGGACTTTGAAGGGTTCGACAACAACAACTACAGGTATAAAGGCTAAAGGTTAGAAACTTCAACAACAATAACTTAGGTCTACAGGCTACAGCAATAAGCTATAGCCTCAACCACAAAACAATCACCACACCATGGACCATGAATTTTGTACTAGGATTTTTCTCAAAGTCCAAACCATAGTTTCAGTACTGCAATCTACACATAAATCACAAATCAACATCATTTCTCTACAACAACAATCTACAAGGCACAAGCTGCAAAGGTGAGCAAAGCAAAGAAATAGTCTACTGATCACCGCCTACAGCAGTGGGCAATGCACAATCATCATTCAAATGCATTTTAATATTTGTATTGAATTTATAAATTTATAATTTGTAAATTACATTGTAGTCACGCAATTGCAAAGCACAGAGATTATAAAGTATAATATTAAGCTATTGTCTCAAAGAACTTGCCTTTGGCATTTGCATATGGGCATTATTTAATTCTAGAATCCAAATTACTAAAAACAAACAAAAATTAACAATGCATAAACTTAATTAAATGGTGCCTCAATAATCAACTATTGAGTCGTTATATCTTGTTAGTTCCTTACCTCATTACTACTCGAGCCCACAAGGACGTGGATCATGTCTCCATATTGAACCAGAAAATATGTCAAGAAGATAATGGATGTTGAAATATTGTAACTTCAAAGAATATTCTAAATGTATTTTACTGATGTAAACCTATGGAAGATGTTTTATTCCTCCATCGGGATGTTACTATTATAATTGGTCATCATAGAGTCATGAGGTAAAACCTTCGTTGTAAGTCAGGTCAATACAACCCTCCTGAATATAATATAACATTGTTTTGTGACTTCCTAGGTGAAGTCGGCCCAATAAGTTTGTTGGGGCCAACTTGTTAGGGAAAAAGTCAATTGGAAGAAGAGTATAAATAGAGGATGTATGTTCCTCATTTGACACACACTCACTTGTGTATAACGCATAAGAGAGATAGAGAGACATATCTGCAAGGAGAAGGAGCACCTGTTTGGGGTCGTCTTTGTACTTTTGATACATCTAAATAGAGGAAGTTTTCCTGGGTTTTCTTCCCCATGAAGGTTTCCCAGGATAAATCTATGTGTTCTTTTGTGTGGTTGTGCTTGTCTTTCTTTCAGTGATCCTTTTGTATATGGTTATGATGTTATGATACTAAATGTTATTAGATATTGTCTAATCATTAAAAAATTAACAGTGGACCACCTCCTTAGTATCAGTAATGGTAGTGGAGGTGGAGTGGAAGGATGCCCAACAATATATGATGAGCAAAAAGATGCAGTGCAAAAAGAGTATGACAAATCGAAAGCAGAGAGAGGAACAGAGAAATTGAAGAGGCAATGAATTCAAAGGGAGATCGTTGTGTCTTCTTTAACCAACATTCCTTCTTTCACCTCAAACATAGATGGCTCAAGATCCATCACAAACAAAAAAAGGTGGAGCATCAACATTAAATGCATTTTTGAAACCTGTAGAAAACAAGAAGTTGAAGATGTTGTCATTTAATTTTTTATGCATGTGTGATTCTGTTTAATGTGGTCAGAAGCCCAATTTTAAAAATACATTAAAAAAGGTTGTTGATTTTGGCAAGGGGTATGTTCTCCAATATCTATGGCTTTTAAGGACAACTCTACTAAAGAAAACAAAGGAAATAGCAACAAATAAGTTGGTTGATATTAAACAATTGTGAAAGTTAAAATGTTGCACAATTAGAACATTGACCATTAATTAATGTGTTTGTTTATTGTCCTGAAGGGGATTTTTTTCAAGGCAATTGATATAATCAATCAAGTGAAGACACTAGTTAATTGGATGATGCAATTCAACAAAATGGGGAGAAAATGGTGTCCAAGTGGTCACCATGCCTCAAATTGTGTCAATGCAAGAAAGATGCTTATAGAGAAGTATAAAACCATTGATTGGACCCCTTGTGCAGCTCATTGCTAGTATTTATTGTTGCACGATTTTGTCAAATTTCCATATCTAAATAAGACAATTCGAAGAGCAGAAACAACTAAAAATATTGTCATTAACCGTCAACTCACTTTGAACATATATAAGAAAAATGCATCTAGAGAGTTGTTGAGGCCTTATGATACAAGAATTGTCAAATTTTATAGTACTTTAAAAAAGTTGTTGAGGAAAGAAAAGTCTAAGAGTTATTTCCTACGATACCGAGTGGGAGAGATCTCATCTTTCAAAAGAATCAACGATAGAGAATGTTGAACAAATAATGCTAGACAATATCTTTTGGGAAAATGGTAACAAAGTTTTAAAAATGTGTGGTCTAATTGTTGATGTGTTCCACACGTTGACAGTGACAAGCCTTGTATGGGTTTTGTTTATGAGGACATGGATCGTTGCAAGTGAGTCATTACAAGTGCTTTTGATAATGTGAAACTTGATTATAAAGAAATATGGGAGCTAGTTGATCAAAGCTGGAAGATGATGCCTAGCCCTTTACATGAAGTGGCATGCTATTTGGACCTTAGATTATTTGTTTTAACGAGACATCGACATGAAGTCGTAAGTAGATTTTATGAGACTATCGACAGGTTGAATCTAAATCCATCTATTGCAACTTTGGTTCTATCCCAAATTAGGGCATATAGGTTAGGAAAAGGGATATTTGAAACCAAAGCAATGAAGTATGATAGGGTCAAAAGTGATCCCCCAATATGGTGGAATTTTTATAGATTAAAGGCCCCTAAATTGCAAAATTTTGTCATCAGTGTCTTGTGTTAGGGATCAAGTGCGTCGGCTTGTGAAAGGAACTGGACCACTTTTGACATTATTCATTGCAAGAAAAGAAATACATTGTTATCTAGAAAATTAGAAGATCTTGTTTAGGTTTACAGTAACTTGTAATTGGATTTAAACAATATGGCTGGAGACTTATTCAATTCTTCCACTCCATGGTTCAAACATGCTTTGGAGATGAAAATGATCTTGACATCGAGGGTGAGAAAGTTGGCCATGAATCCAATGGTCAGCATGCTTCCAATGGCTTCACTGCACTAAGCGCTCTTGATGACTTGGAGATTTTTTATGTAACAAGTAGGCCATGGGAACACCAAAAATTAAAAAAATGTGTTCTAATTCTAGTTTTACTTTTGAAGAATAAATTTTTTAAAACTTTTTAATCTTATGTTCCTTGGATAGGTTTTTTAATTTTGAACAAAATGCCATGTTTTTTTAATATATGTTTAATCATTAATGTTGGCATGTTAATTTCATTTATACAATGTGTTTAATAAGTGTGTTTGATTTTATTAATATATATTTAATTTTCAAATTTTAGTCTCTCAAACTTAATGTTGAATTTTATGCCGAATTTTATTACCTAACCTTTCAGTATCAATTTTTTGTTGAACTACAAGATCGTCGATCTCGAAAACCAAGTGACTTGGGATATTTGTTCTCTACTGGCCATTTTGGGACTCTCTACTGGCCATTTTGGGACTACCTTTCAGATAAGAGATAATCTATAGATACTATATCTAGACTCAAGCAAAGAGTTACCTACTTTAATTAAATTGAAGTTGGATTGTTCGACAAAGCAACAAATTCAATATGAAAATATCCCTTTCAATTGTAAAATCTACTCCTTTGCAGTCATTTGGGTGTAGCTCGAGTGGTCGAGGAAAGTTGTTACCCTCCCCCACCTGGATTCAAATCCCACTTTGTGACATGCTTGTTCTCTTCATGAACCAATTGTTGGTTATTGACTCGGCCTCAAGACCTGAAGAATTTGGTTTGCCCTAGGTAACATCCTCAGAATGAGGATAAATACCCTATGGGTTTCACAAAGAAATGCAATACACAAAATAAAAAGATCTCCTTGGTTGGACCTTTGACAAATATGTGCTCACAATAGCAAAATCAAAAGGACTTGGCAAAACCAAGAGAAGATCAACATATCAAGTAAGTAAAGCCCAAAACCCCTAAATCTCTAAACAAAAAGAAGAAAACAGACCATAAAACTTCAACAGCATACCTGAATAATTTTCATGTCCTTGAAAATACCATATTGGAAGGATCTAATTCCAAAGGGTCCTTAAAGAATCTGCACTTGGAAAGGAACTAGTAAAAGGGAAAGGAAAAAACATCCAGTTTAAGCAACAGGTCATCCCAAAAGTTCAACTTGCAACAAACCTTCTAGCAAAGATGGAATCAACATGACAGCACTCACTGAATTCAAATCCTGGAAAGGAGTTCAAGGACGCTTAAAAATAACAAAGATAAAATATAACTTTCTTAAGGACACTACCCAAAGATATCTTTCTAAAGAGTACTCTCAAAGATAATTTTCATTACAGTCTCCAAGAACACTATGGATAATACCATTATACACTTGACCAACGATTCAACTTTTTATATGCTACCTACAACAAAAGATTCAACAGAATGCTTTGCAGTTAGGCTTAATAGCCTATTTGAGTTTTCACTTCCACTTCTGCCAATTTGTCTTTTGCAGGCTGTATAGATTATTTCAAACAATGAACTTGGCTTTATTTCATAGGTCTTTATATTCTACCAGTCTCAATTAATTTATAATCTTGATGGTGTTTCTTTCTTTTCAGCCTCCAACTATCTGTAGAACACCATGAGAATAGCGGCCAGACCATTTTTTATATCTAGCACTTTTGCAGTTAATAATGGTAAACCAGTAAATGTTAAAAAGTTAAACAATGTCTGAGCCCTAATTGACAAAGTGAAGCTCTTAAGGCAAAACTAGAAACTACGAGAGTTTAATAGCATCTAAACCAAAACTTGAAAATTCTGTAGTAAAAATTGAAATAGAAAGTATAAATTGTGGTTAACAGCATTCTTAGCAGATGCATGTGTTAAGCTCTAGAAAATATCACTTTGCTTAATCTAAACTATCGATGCAGATGTTGGAACATAACAGAAAACAATACAGCCAGTGCACAGGCGCTGATGTATAGGGCAATGTAATCATGGATGGAGGAACAAACATTGGATTGGCCCAGGATACACACTGGAAGAACATTTAACCTCAAACCCTACTATGCTTAACTAATATAAACCTCTTCCAAGGAATTATGCAGTACATATATACGCCAAAATGATTAACCAGGTACACTACAGCTTTGTCTTCCTTGAGAAGAACAGTCGGTTAGAACACTAAACTGTACCTGTATAAGTTATACCAGCAAAAATTTGCAACAAAACAAACCCAATGTAAATATTTGACCATGGCAGTAAACCAATAGCTGATGTTACTTACGGTTAATATAATATGAAATAAAACCTACAAAATTTTTAAAATGTAAGCGTCGGCATATATATATATAGTACCTGGAGGAGGTTATTAGTGCTCTTTCCCATTGCAGATAAAACCACAAGGGGTCTTTCTTGATCGAAGCTGAGAATCAGATCTACAACTTCCTTCATCCTCGCGGCTGACGCCACAGAAGAACCACCAAATTTCATCACGCAAGTAAACTCTGGCTCGCCGCTCTTCTTCTGATCATTTTCAGCCTTTTCCACCACGGCTACACCCCCGCTCTCGCTTCTAACAACAGCAGTTTTCCGTCTAGAATTACAGACTTTCACCGCGCCGTAAAATCCATCAATTGATGGAAACAATGCAGAGAGGCTAAGCTTCGGAGAGAGGTCGGTTCGAAACGAAATGGCAGTTGAGTTAAAACCCGAAAGACGGCTAGTGGCGCCAAGATTCGAATGGAGCGAAGCCAGAGGAGAGGCCGCAACGCGGGCGGCCATTTTCGAACAAATGTGATCAAAATAGGCCTGTAAAAACAAACCGTAAGAACTAGAAAATGATTTCTGCTCAAATGTCCTGCAAAAATCAAGACTTCAGCTGAAATTTATGCCAGTAATTAATTTTTTTGAACATCTCGTCCAAAATATCAAGGTAAAAAAGTAAAATTAATTTGAAAAACGGAGCATAACATATCAAAACCGTCTAATAATCCGTTATATGACAGACTTACTTTCCGCTTAACTATGTTACAAAAACTAGAGATTTTAGGAGTTGATACAAAAACATTGATTTCAAGTTAACGATAACTAAAAAATCTGTGTACGAAAAGCCTTCCGATTAAACGATTTCCGTGTAAGTCCTAAGGATCAAGCTTTCAACCTATAAACATACAAATATTTTGTTTTCAGAGGCGCTTTACGAAAATTTACGTCAAGGTGAGAAAAAACACGAAGAAACAAGTTATCAAAACAGCGCAACTTGAAGCATTTGCACACAATACCTAGATTTAATACACCAACTAAATCAGGTCTCTGCGGCCCCTGAAATTTACGCCGAAGAAGAAGCTGAATTCGATATCAAACTCCGAGGGCCGGAAGATGAAAGGAATGACTCTCAACCGACCCCCGTCCGAGCTTTTGGTCGCCAGTTCGAGTTCTCGGAAGCTCTCAGCCGCCTTGGCCTTCCGTCGCAGGGTCCTGAATGTAGGGGTCGTTAAACTTTGCGCATCTGGTGGGGGTATATGTGGTCAGATTTCTCCTAAACTGTAAGCTGCGATCTCAGTAAGTTTCGACCAATTAAACACGTGCATGTTTTGTTTAATTTGTCAAAATTACTAATGACTGTATCTAAGTAAAGCAAGTGTAATTTGTGAGCATTAACCACTAGGAAATGGACACGTGTAAAGTTATAATAAGTGACGACAAGCAACTAGGTATTGCATTGTGCATTTGCGTCTAGTCGTTGCATATGATGAAATCTTATAATATGAAAGCGGAAGATTTGTGTTTTTACCACGGAAAATGCATATGGTTTTTGGATTTTGGTGGAACAGCCAAGGACATGTATTTAGCCCATAGTTTCACATGATGGAAAGTCGTTTTTGTGGGGCCAACTGCCAAGTGTAGACTCTCTTTTGTTTTTGGTTTTCTGTCTCCACAGCTTTGATTAATTATTATATTATAATTATAAATTGTTATGGGAAATTATATTTTTATATATTATTGGAGGTTATAAGTTCAAATTTGGAGAAGTATGGTATTTAGATTTTTGTGAAGAAGTTAAATAATTTGCATGGAAGAAAGGGGTGTAAAATGCAATAACTTCCGGTGATGATGGGTCTTTTGCTACTAGTGGTACTGGTAGATCAATTTGGTTAATTGTTTAAACTATTGTTGCTACCTCCACTCTTTACACATTATGTGGATCTAGGTGAGGCAAGGGTTGGCTATAGAATGTCCACCTGGTTTCAAACTCAATTTGGTATTTAGCTAGAAAATATTAGTATTATTATTATTACCATATCTAGAGTAGGGATGGTTATATGGATGGTTAAGCATGATATATAGATGTTTATTATTTTTATTATATCTAGATTAGGGATATTTAGAGCCAAGCATGATATAGATGTTGTAGCGTACGTGTTTTGTAATGTTTTATGAAATGAATGTTTATTGTTATTATTACACCTAGAGTAGGGCCATCGAGAGCGAAGCAGAGTAGGGCCATCGAGAGGGAAGCATGATATAGATGATGTAGCTAACGTGTTTTGTAATATTTTATGGAATGACTTTATTCATGTTCACTTGTCTTTTTAAGGGAGCAACCTCTTATGAGCTAAGCTCCAAATATGATATACTTCACACATGATCCATGAGGACTCCATCATTATTCATAGATAACAATAGAATTCTTATGATAACAACCTTTTAACTACCTAGTGGACCTTCTTTAACAAGGTTCCATTACATTCTTTCCATACTAATTAGTATAGTGGGCCTTTTTTAATAATAACAATTATATTGGACCTATTCCACCTTACATTGAATGGCCTTCACTGTTATTATTCAGAATGACCCTTCTTGCCTTCCCCCCACTCACATTGCACCAATCGGGAGGATCATAACACTCCACCCCCCTTAGAAAAGTGTTGACATCAATGCCTGATGCAAGGAAGTACAACCATAAACCAAGGTTTCATGGACAAGCATTGACCCCAATATTAAAGAAGGTCGAGGCACTAGGGTCCCATGTACAAGTGTTAGACACCATACCAAAGTAGTACAACAACTTGCACCCTAAGCATGGGTCCCATGTATGAGTGTCGATCACCATGTTGAAGTAGTCAATGTCCATGTGCAATGACTAATTTCAATGCCAAAGGAATCCAAGGAACTTATTTATAAACTTGGGTCCCATATCCAGGTGCTCATACTAACGGCCATCCTTAACAAACATGTACGTTCAGTCCATCCAACGGACCAACAGCGAAGTCAATGGTTGACTTCGATGTTGGTTCGTTGGATGGACCGAACATACATGTTTTTTAAGGTCAGGCCATACTAACACCTAAGCTCCATGAGTGCTAAGTGTTATGCTTCTTATGCCCACCTTTGTCATGTTGATCCAAATAAGTATAACTATGAAAGTAAACAAATCCCCCATGTAGCAGAAAGAGGATGGCTTTAAATTAAACTCTATTGTTGTAGAAAAAGCATACTACAAACTGGTAGGCACCACCATTGTCTTTTCTCCACGAAGTTCTCTTCATATGGTGGAGAAGAGTCATCAAAAAGAAGATGTAAGTAATTATCTTTCTAAAAAGTATAATTGTCCATATATCAGTCATAATAAGCATCTTCTATACCATATTATGTAGCTCTTTCTTTACTATACTCTTCAATGATGAAAGAATGTGCGTTATCAATAATGCGTTTCTCCTCAAATTTGCGTCTTAGTTAATTCATTACTTCCAAAGTTGCACATATATCCTTTAAATTTTTTGTCCCCGACTTCCATTCCTCCATTAGCATGTTCCAACACCTTTTCATTCTTAAATTTGTGTTTAAGGGAATATTTTTCCAAATGGGCTATAGCATAATGGATATTGAGTGAAAATATATCATTAAAAATTTCATATCAAAGCCTTATAAATTCTCTATCCAATGGAGTTGATATGGAAACAATTTGAGCACTCTGCCAAAAATTATCTCATCTACAAGACCCGCAGTCATCACCGGAAGCCCTAACAAAGAGTAAATTTCAAATTACAATATCTTCGTCATCCAAACTCCGACTTCGACTTTTTCTTTTTAAAATCATGTATTTTTGCAAGGAGAATGTAGATCTACAATTATTTTATAGAAAATCTATGAAAGAATATACTCAAAATTTGATATAAGTGTTGCGACCCTCTTTTTCCTTTTGAAAACTTAAAAACAATAATAATAAAACAAGTGAAAAAGCAGCAAGGCTGCTTATACCTTCCACTTAGAAATATTTTAATGTCATATTGTATATAGTTTAAAGCTAAAAGTTGAAGTAATTGTGAAACATTAAAACTTTGCAACAATGTATTACTTGTTGCAATGTTGCATATCTTTTTATGTGATATTACTTGTTGTTTTTATGTTGATGTGTTACTTATTACTTGTAACTATGTTACTTATATTTCTATATAAGATTAGCAAGAAAGGTGCACCATACCTACCTTTTAAGAAAAGTGATAAAAAAAATAGTTGAAGAAAAAATGACAAGTAGATAAAAAAATGTACAAAACTACTTCCTTAATTAGTTATACAATAAGACCTTGAAATTAAAGATCCAAAATAAGTTTACTTGTATTTGTGAATAGAAGAACTCTTGTCACTACCAATTTGACAATTGAGTTATGATAGAAATTTTCATCTTAAAATAATATATCCTAATATGTAAACACATTAATTAGTTGGGACTTAAAAATCAAGGATCCAAGATATGTTTAATTACATTTGTGGATGTTTACTTGCATTTGTGGATAGGAAAATCCTGGACACTACCAATTTAAGAATTAAGTTTATAAATTTTTTCATCTTAAAATAATATATCAACCAATGCCTAAATATTTATTTATCAACCAAAATTTAAAATTTAACATTTAAAATAAAATATTTTAAACCCATATTACTTTATAATTGAAATAATATTCTTTTAAACTGGTCATATTAAAAATAAAATAAAAGTAACAAAATAATTTAGAAATTCAATGTAACATTATAAAAATTAACCAAACATTAAATGCCTCTCTCGTATTTCAAAAACACAAAAAAAAAATGGTTTTAACTAACTATGATAACAATGTAAATGGTTTTAATTAACTTCATAACAATGCATAACTTCAAT
>LPNX010700486.1:231852-263996 GCA_001517045.1 Pseudotsuga menziesii | reverse complement strand
ATTTTCAAATTGGGAAATGCAAATGCTATGTTGTCCTTTAGTACTCGGCTTGATATTTTAATTCGATCTTAGTTAAAGTACCGACCAATTCACTTCACTTGTCTGAGGCTTATCCAAGGGCGTGGCTGTTGCCAAAGCGCACTTTGCAAAAGGAATAGTGGTCGTGAAGACATCTATTACACGATGCATGAGTCAACAATTGTCTACTGTCTACAAAGTGACATGACACGTGTGGAGTACAAATTGACACCAAGTTTACGAGAGTGGTTGTGGTTTGTGCATGAGACTTGGGTTTCACCCACCGGTAGAGAGAGAGGTACACCTAGAAAACCATTTACTGAAGCGGTGTTTACTGAACCTACTGCAAAACATGCTTCTTAAATCTCTGAAGGAAATGGTGTGACATCATGTAGACGTGACAATTCACATGAGATTTGTAAGTTTTACTATTTATGTGCTTGGAGGCAAATGGTGCGAGTTTCACTTTATTTCATTGATGTTTAAGCTCTCAAAAATCCTTTTGAATTTGATAATTATTATGTGAAGGCTTTCGATATTCGACATATTTGCTGAAACTTTCCTTTCAATATTCGACATATTTGCTGAAACTTTCCTTTCAATATTCGAGATATTTGCTGAAACTTTTCGTTCTGAATTTTTTATTCTTGTTTTGTGAATTATTTGTCTTGTACCCAAAGTTAGCTGCTGGATTTTGTATTACAGTACTGTAAAAACCAAATGAACAAGCACTTACTTAATCATGCATGAAATATAGGTGATATGCATTCATGTTCACGTATATAACTATACCTGAAAATACATAAGCTTGAAAGGATTAAAGCAACGAGTGAGAGAGGGAGGAAACAAGAAGTCTTCCTGGCATGTAAGTTCTTTTGTTTTGATTTCAATTGGGAATGGCTCAATTGCATTTGTTAGAGATTTTGTATGTTAGTTGTACTAGTTTTACATCGCAAAACTTAAATCACTGAAAGAGTTACCATGCGCTGGATCTAATGCTATTTTCACCCTCATTTCCCAATTTAGGGTGAAATGTCCAGAATCGGGACCTGGAAAATGAATTTAAAATCAAATATAAGGGTTTTCTGGTTTATTCAACTAATTAATATGAACACCAGAAACTCAATCAATTATGTTGGTCAGCACTATATTTACCATGAATCCTGTGCCATAGGGATCCTCCTGACATGTGCTCGTAGATAAGCATTAGATTTTTGGATTCATTACAGAAGTTGACTAAAGACACTAATTTCTCATGTTGAGCTTTAGAAAGTACGTTAACCTGTTAATCAAAAGAAGCCGCCAAGGTGAATTTGTGTACATTTTTTTGGGTGCAGCAAAATTACTATCAATATAATTAAACAAGTGCAGATATAGTATGAAGTACCTCATTCAAGAACTATTGAAATGATGAGAGCAATTTCACTGCTATATCTTTCTCTTCCCTGCGCAGTTTACCAAAGTACACCGATCCAGAGCCCCCTTGCCCAATCAGCTGATTAAAGTTTTGTGTGGCATCCCTCGTCTCCTTTTTTGTAAAGGGACGGGAATTTGATAGCTTTCGCAGGATCTCAGCGCAGTCTGCAATCAATATAAAATTTACAAATTATAAAAGCAGTGTCTTAACTAATTTCCGAAACTCCCAGGTTGTGTCATATGAGTATATTAGTAAAATTCAAGTTACTTACAGACCTTCATTGAAACGTCGTTTTTCCATTAGGTTTTTCCAATATACAGCAAAAGATCTTGATCTCCCCAAAATTATAACTTACATGTATTTATGATGTCAAATATTCTAGGCTCCTCTGTTTTTCAAGATTCCATTAAGAGCGTTCGAAATCGCAAGCTCTCTGTCAATTCAGTTCTACTCGAAAATATTTAAATACCGCTGGCCAATTTTCACTGCTTTCACAAGCGACGTTCATTATTTCATTCTTCCTAATTTGGGATATTGTGCAGAGAATGGAGGCAGTGAATCAGCTGCTTAGAGAAGTAGGCGTTCTTGGATGCATTGTCAATGATTTCGATCCAGAACTTCAGTTGGATATAATTTACGGCGATATACGAATAAGCCCAGGCAACACTGTCCTCGCTGCTGAACTGCAACACAGGCCTGACCGTTTTCAGTACCTACGCGATCCTGCTCTTCCAGAGATACTGGAAACCTTCGAGGACCCCATATTTATAACAGTGGTGAGCTTAAATCATATTTCGTCATTATTTTTCCAAATATTTCTATTAGTATATTTGGGAAATTGAAATTCATATTACAAACCCTTTCTGAAATCCATAATAACTAGGTTATGACGGATCCTGACGCTGTTGGTGGCGAGTACTTGCACTGGTATGCTATAAACTTCCCGAAGTAACATAAAATTTATTGATTGTCTCGCACCAGAATCTATTAAATCAGAGCATTCATCAATACATTGTGCAGGTTATCTACGTCGTATTCAATGGCCGGCCCACAAGCGCCAGGTATCATGGTTGTGTTTCTTTTTTTCAGTTTGAAATTGATTGATCGAATGCGTTCCGTAGTGTTAACGGTGGTGGCTGTTCGTTTCTTTGTGGTGCAATATTAGGGACGCAATGGCAAGATCTGGTTTCGACATTGAACACTAAACATTAAATGCTAAATAAATAACATAATAATAAAATAAATGATGATGTCATAGTAGCCATGTGTCAAGTGAAAACCAGATACCAAACTCCAAAGCTGACATCATTCCTGATTGGCCAATTAGAGGCTGACAAAATAGCAAGGGCAAATATTTTTATTAAAATTTAAAATATTTTTTGGCAAACTCCAAAGCTAAACTTTATAAAACAGATTTTAAATTTTTGGTCAGCTGCAACTAATACAAAGGTCAAAGGGCAACCGATTGCTATATACCTGCTGTGGCAGGTATAAAAATTATCTCCTGCGGCCTGGAAAGTACTTTGATACCACTTGTTTTATACTTTAAAAAGGAATATGCAATCACATACAATATATACAATATGCTCCAACTTTATTAATATCAAAACCTTTATGGTAAGACAACACCTTATAATTAATCCTTTTATGGAAGATGTCAACTCTTATTCACTTGCCTTTTTAAGGGTGCAATTGTCACAACCACAATAACGCACCTAGTTTTTCGTGTAGTCTTATTGGACGTGTGGCACTGTATGGAAGCGTTATGAGGGTAAGATCAACTCATATGCACTCCAACGGACTACGCCTAACCTGCGGAAACCTTCCTTTAACACTTGTATAGTTTTATCACGTTTACTTATAAACTGTTTACCCACATACTTATCCAATTTTCATTACATAGTGCAATCGAGTAAAACACAACACAATGTAAAGGTGGGGTTGCCAAACCGACCAACCCCATTAACTTGTATTATATGAACAATTCAATAATGGAGTTGCCACAAACCGGTAGAGCTCTTGGTTCGTGCCCAAACAAGCTACCACACTGTTGTTACAAAAAAACACCAAAGATGAGTTAACCCCTCCATGGGTGTCTAGCTCTCAAGACTAACGAACTTGTCAACCCCTGTAGCTATCGCCAACCGTCTTCTAGACTGAACTCATCTAGGAGCACCTATTTGCCAGACCGATGCTTCTCTCTGCAACCGCTGCGTTTTTCGAGTAAATCATGTGTTAGCGACCTTCATTGTGACTCGTTTGGAAAGCCTCCCTAGCTCATCTTCCTTGCGACTTGTCACTTTCGCTTGTTTTAGTTTGCCTTCCATCAAGTGAGTGTTGTGCATTTTATAATGTCAAGTGAGAGGGCACTTCTCCTAGGTGGGCGCACTAACTTCCTTAGTGCGCACGCCAACTTCCTCATCCGACGTGACTCTCCTGCCAGGGTCCACTTCTTTCCACATCTGCGCACGATTCGCTCCATTTATCGATGGCGTTGTCATTGGGCGTCGGGCGCTCCTCCGCAGGCATCTTCCATCAACGCACTTCAATTGTGGGTGTCGTCATGTAAAGGTGTGCCTTCCAACGAGCGCTCGGTCCAACAAACCCCTCTAACCGGGCACTCCTATGAGCACGTCTCCCGGACAACCAAGGTGTTTTTTGAGCGCACTCCTCACGACGCACTTCACCGTGCGACGTCGTTCGTTCAGCTCCCTTAAGGCATTCCCTTTCTATCATCGGACGCTTCCACTCAAATGTGTTGTCAACCGACGAAGTGCCAAGGTGACGCGCACTTGGGCTTGCTAAGCTCTAAGGGGTGAGCATGGGATTTGTTTGTGGGAGTGCGTCCTTGCTAGGCCCACACACTCCGTAAGGTGTTCTGCCAACCAAACTGTCATGCCCATGTGGCCTCCCAAGCCAGCTCCTGGGCATGAAGAAGGTGTCATTAGGCTCACGTCCATAACAACAACCACCTATCAGCTAAGCTCTAAAGAAAATATACTCCACACACGATTCATAAGTATAACTCAATCCTTATTTTTACATAACAATAGAACTCCAACATAACAACCCCCTAACTACCTAGTGGACCTTCTTTAATGTGGCCCCATTACATTTGTTCAATACTAACTACCATTGTGAGTTGTATTTAATAATAATAAATATAGTGGACCTAATCCATTTTACATTTAAAGACCTCCACTATTATTACTCTAGTGGGCCCTTCACCCTCCCCATTAAATAATTAGGGAGGATCATAACACTCCACCCTCTTAGAAAAGTGTTGCCCTTGATGCTTAATGTAAGGAGGTATAACCATAAACCATGGTTCCATGGACGAGAGTTGACTTCGATGTTGAAATATGACAAGGAACTGGGATCCCATGTACAAGCGTTAGACACCATACCAAAGTAGTCCAACAAATTGCGCCCTAAGCATGGGTCCCACGTATGAGTGTTAATAACCATGTTGAAGTAGCCAATGTCACATGTCTATGGACTAATTGCAATGTTGAAGGAATCAAAGGGACTCATCCATAAACTTGGGTCTCATGTCTATGTGCTTGAGTTCACACCCAACCAATGACACCTAAGGTCAATGATTCACCTAGTGTTATGCTTCAAATTCCTATCCTAGTCATGTGGATCCAAATAAGTATAACTATCCAAAGCAAACAAATCATTCATGTAGTAGTAACAAGATGGCTCTAAACGGAACTCTACTACTGTAGAAGAAACATATTGGAAACTAGTAGGTAGCACTTTTTGTTGTCTTTTCTCCACGATTTTTTCTTCATGTGGTAGAGAAGAGTCATAAAAAAGAAGAAGGAATAGTTATCTTCCCAAAGTTCAAATTTCCCATACACCCGTCCTCATAAGCATCTTTTAAATTGGCCCAAAGAGGTTGGATCCATTGGTGAAGAGTGAGGAGTTTTTCACCAGTGGGAAAGGTTCAATTCTAATGAGGGCCTAACTTGGAGCCATGGGGGCACCTTGAGGTATTGGTAAATGTGTGGTTCCACCCAGATAGTTTGTATTAAATTATCTCGTGACCCGTGGACACATAAGTGGATCAAATCCCACCCCCATGTCCTCCTTTAAAAAGTGAGGCGACAGGTGCGGGTGGGGTGCTCCTTGACCCTAGAGGAAACATTGTAGAAACTTTCTCGCGGAGTCTTGGAAAGGAGTCAAATAACCGAGCAGATATGTTGGCATTGTGGATGGGGACTAATGTGCTAATTAAGGAGAGGGTCTATGATGCCATAATTCTTGGAGACTCCCAAACTGCAATCAAAGTTGCCAAGTTTTGTTCTCCTCTGCATAACTCATCCTTAACTAGGATGCAATTGAGAATCTAGAACAATTTGGATAATATCCAGTCTATGGAACTCTTTCATCTACTAAGAAAATAAAACAATCAAGCTGACACTTTGGCAAATCTTGCTACAAGAAGAACCGTCGAAAGTTACCAAAATCAGAAGGGATAGGTGCATTATGAAGCCATTCCATAGAATGATTAAGTTGAAGGATTATTCTGGGATTAAAGTTCCATATGATAGTAGTGATGTTAGAAAGAAGGAACTGCATTGTCTCTCCCTCCCAGATGTCAGCATGAACAAGGTTTTGCGATGGAGACATGTGTTGTTTTGTTGCATTTCCATATCAAGGCAGGTGCTCCTCTCCCACGTTAAGAGACATTCAATGCATGAAGAGGGACCAAGTGATTTAATGATTCCACCCAAGCCCAGGTTAATGATGGGGGAAAATGGAAATGACAGGATGGCGTCTACATTCAAGATCACCATCACATCTCATGAACAAATTTGCTCTTCTATGTATCAACTCTCCATGGGATCTGATGTGAGGCTCAGGTTCATGTATGGTATGGTTATTAAGGAAAAGGACAACCCTTAATGGGAAACATGGCACGATAGTTAGAGTTGTTTCTGTTATCATTGTCAGGTTCCTTGCATTAAATATAAATTATCCCCGAGTTGTCAAGACGAACAGAAAGAGCTCAATCTTGTTCACAAACAGATATCTTTTAGACAAAGAGTGCACAATCAATTATGTTGGTAATATGGGCAGGGATGAGGGTGCTTACGAGTCATTTTGTTGTGCTAAGTGTGGGATTCACAAGGCTAATTGAAATGTGTGTCGACTTAGTTGTCGGGTAATATGGATGGAACACAGTGTGCAGGATAGTGAAAGACATCGTGAAGAGTGGCAGGCTGAGGATGAGCAACAGAGGATGGAGGAGAAGAGGAACTTCCAGATGCAGTTAGACCTGTTAGCTGATAAGATGGAGCAACATCAATACAAAGGTGATGAAATGAAAACCAAAATCGAGGCTCTGGAAAAGGAAGTTGCAGATCTTAAGAGACAATTGAAAGAGAAGGATGAGGTAGAAGTTTTTTCTGTTATTCCTCTCCATATCAAAATGGAAGACCAAGTTCCTTGTTTTTTCAATTCTAAAATGTTTTAATTCCATGCTCTTATAGTTTTTTGCTAGGAAAATATGTAAGTCAATATAAGCACTTGAATTTAGAGGTAGGAATTAGAAGACTGATCATACAGTTAGTAGTTAATTTACAAGTTTCCTTTAGTTTCATGTTGGATTTTCATGCAAGATGCCAATTTTGGAATGTTATGTATATTTGTTTTGTTGAGTATTTTTCCTTCTTTTAATATAAAACTCCTACTCGTTCTAGTTAAAGAAAAAAACATATTTTAAATCATACAGTGCATATATTTCTTGGTTGTACTCTTCAACGATGAAAGAATATGTGCTATCAATAATATGTTTCTCCTCAAATTTATGTCTTGTTTGATTCATGGATTCCAAAGTTGCAAATATATATTTTAAATTTTATGTCACCCACTTTTGTTACTCCAATGGCATGTTACACCATCTTTACATTCTCCAATTCTATGAGGGTTTGACGACGGAATTTTGCAATGGGCTATAGTGTACTTAACATTGACTAGAAATGTATCATATAATATGTGATATCAAAGCCCTATAAATTCTCTATTAAATGGAAATGATCTAGTGGTTATTTTAGCACTCCACCAAAAGCTATCTCATTTGCAATACATGTGACTATCACCAAAAGCCCTAAAAATAACACATTTCATACTACAATATCTCCCTCGTTAGAACTCCAATTTGGATAGTTTCTTTAAACCAGGTATTTTTGCGAGAAGAATATGGATCTACAATTATTTTATTAAAATTTTACCAAAAATACTTGTAATATCCCGAATTTTGGACCTAAAACTTATAGGCATGTGCCTATTGATTATGATGATTATCTTGATGTTTTATTTGTATATATTAGGTCGAAGACCCCACTGCATATGAACATGATGATTTATTTTATATATTGGGTGTAAGCCAATTATTGATGATATATATATATATGCTTGTTTGTGTTGGGTGTGGACCCTGAAGCACATGATTGATGAGATGTTTTGTGTTGAGCAGGAAGCTCTGGAGCACCTGAGTGATTGATGATTTATGTTGAGCGAGGAGCTCTGGAGCACATGAGTGATTGATGATTTGTGTTGAGCGAGAAGCTCTATAGCACATGAGTACTTACCTTTGTGTTGAGCAAGAAGCTCTAGAACAAATGAAAAGATAATTGGAAGTGTTGGGCATAAGCCCTAGATCCTTCCATGTTGATGTTGAGCATAAGCTCTGGAGCATCGGATCCTTGGCCATTGTATCCCTAGGTGTATCGTACAAGTACATCCTAGCATTAGTGTTGAGCAAAGAGCTCTGGAATCACACTAAGTTGTAACTCCCTGTTAAAGCATGGAGTATGGGCTCTGGTAAGTGCTAGGGGTTACTGAAAAGAATTTAATAACTTATGAGTGAAAACGACTCGAGAAAAATATTGATCTCATCATACTTATTTATAAGTGATTAAATGAAATTTCAAATTTCTGTATTCTCATCAATTACTGAAGAACCACCACGTTATACGAGGGAAATCCAACATCCAAGGATGTTTAGAGTTTCCTAGCCTACTAGACCTAATCTTCTACCTATCTTAACCTTAATTAATAAGTGTCATTAATTCCAGGGATCATCGTATATGATGCCCAAAGACAAATGTTAACAAGTGTTATATTATTATGTATGTTATACATGGGATGTATAAAAAATAAATATAATAATAATATTAATGATGAAAGAAAGAAATAAAAGCTCCATCCATTATTATTTATTATGAAAAGATAATAAATAGTCAAAAACCTACAAAAGTCTAATTTGGAACTAGTTGAAAGTTCCTAAGTTAAAATATTAAAAATTACCCAAAGTAATTGAAAAGGGTTAAATCAAGAAACCAAGGTTTCTTGATTTAACTGTCCCTTTGACTGAAAAGTATGTCTATACAGACTCAAGTCAAGGAAAGGCTTGGGGTTCTGATCTATCATTTGGAGGGGTCATTTTTTGCCTGTTTTGCTCTCAAGAGAATTCTTGGAGAACATTTTCCTGAAAGGAAAAAGGAGAACTGATCCAGACCTGATATACCAGATAGGAAACCCTACCTTAGGAGCTCTAAGCTACTTGCATGTTGGAGTCCATTAAAAGAGCTTCAAGTTACAGGTATGATGCCCTAGACTGTCTATTCCATTTTCCTAGAATAAATGCTAGCTATGTTAGGTAAATGATTACATTGTATTTCCTAACCCTATGTATATGTTTCTTTGTTTAAATATGCTAGGGTTTGCATTTTAAAATATTAACCCTAGGTTGCAAGTGATTTTCTATACTAGGTTTACCCAGGGTTTATTTATTAGTTTACTTCTGCAAGTTTAATTTATTTACAAATGTTCATCAAGGGTTCTGCACCCTAGTCTTAATCCCTGTATTAGTTTTACTGTTGAAACTGGGTTAAGTACAATCTAGGCTTTATTCCATATCTTCTACTTATCTGCTCCTTTGGTCTTTATACTCTACTGACATATTCCATTTGTCAGCAGAGACATGTTTTAGATTTAAATAAACTAGTTCAGAGGTAAGTTATATATATACCTATAAGTATAAACTTACAACCTAGATAACCTAAGATATTATCTGCAAACTGAACTACTATATATATATATATATATATATAAACAAACAATAAACAAATCATAATACTATTTATAAGTATGCATTAACAATCATAAAATAGAATTATGAATCTAATCAATTAAGTACAAACTATAATTATTCCTAAGATAAATACACTAGTAAAGACCTTCCAAGGTCTACATTTTAAAAACAAGCTAACTACTAAATCATTCCATTAAAATTAAAAAATCATCATAAATAAAGAACATAGTAAGTATCGTGACCATCCTTTGGTCCAATATTAAAGCTCTTTTCCTATTTTTAAAATCCACAGTCTTATAACATAAATCCACAAAATTGAAACTTGTGCCATAAAAATTGAATAGTCTCATTTAAATATCGTTCACAGCCATAATAAAACAATTAACCAAAATAACACCATAATCATTAATTAATACACTCAGTAAAGGTCGTAGGAACGAATCCTGCGGACTATCATTTCTAATCACTACATAACCACGAAACCATCATATTAAAAACCCCAATATAATTTCATACACAAGAATCATTTTCATTTCTAAACCATATCGAAATCTCTACATAGTCGAAAGTAATTACAAGGGTGGACATGAATCGAATCATGTGGGCATCCAAGCCCCAACTCACATCCATATAAAAATACAACTCGTTACATCAACCACGAACAAGATTTGAACCTTGTGGGTATTTGTTTACAATAAATCACGACCAGGCTATACACAGAGGGTATGTGGGCTATATATTTAACCTCAATATTTTTAATAACAAACATTTACGCTACAACTAAGTCGTGAGACTTAAGCTCTGCCCCTGCGCTGTAACCACGGCCTCGACCAAAATTAATTAAAACACACAGTCCCTTAAAAGTCAGTCTACAGTGACAAAGGCCATCGTGGGTTTGTACCCATGGCTCTTTCACAATCCACACTATATTCTAATCAACGAAATAAGAACAATAATGCAACCATACGAATCTATCGCAACAACCTTGGGGAAGGATCATGCCACACATGGCATGGCCTCTACCCACACGTTGTCAACTATTACAACTAAAAAAAACACTTAATAAACAGTCCATCAACGAAGGCGAATGCCTCATTTAAACCACAGAGTAAACAAATAGCGCAGTATGAATTCATCACATCCACAGTAAAAGTAATAACCATTGCCAATTCATAAACACAGTATATACCTATATACACAATAAATCCAATATCATAAGTCAATTTATACAGTCATTCCAAGGGCTATGGCACCATTGCAAGCAATGGTGTAGCCCATGGCTTAAAAGCCCCAAATACAAGTTATAATAACATAAACATATACACAAAGCCTATAAGGGCACCAAGATTCACTCCATGGCTTAACAACCTTAATATTTATAAAAACCCAAGTCGGTTAACATAGGCCTGAAGGTGCATCAAAAACCCACAAAGAAACCCCAAACCAAACTACGAGTTGGAACTCAGTCCTACCCAAAAGGCCGAAGGGTAACAAGCGTGAGCTTGTATTAACAAGCTTACTGTGCATCATGGTATCCCCCTTGCACTGTCAACGACGCTCTGAACTATCCCATTCCTCACCAACCCTGGTACCTGCAACACAAACAAGGAACGAGAAGCATGAAACTATTAAACCACGAAACAAATACCAAACGTTCCCATAAAACCAACAATGCTTACCTTCACGAACCAGGGTGCCGTCTTCACCTCCTATGTAGAGCCAAGCCCAAAACAACCAACAACCAAGCAAAATGACAAACCATCGTGAAATCCAAACCCTATGTTGGGTCTGCCATAATCCCCGAGGAGCATTAATGGAGCCAGTCTGGTGTCCACTTCCAACTCAAAACCCACTCTTCCATAGTTTGTAAATGATTCATTATCATTGGTTTCCATGCATACCTTAAACCCCATCGCATAAGTCAAAACCTTATATTATAAACTCGCCACCCCAAGCTTGTTCACAAGGTAAGGTATAGTATAATGACAGTCCATATAATATAGCGCGTCAACCCATAATTAAGTATAATATATGTTATGCACCGTGAATCATAGGTTTAAGCTTCAAACCTTGTTGACCATGCCCTAAGCTTCAAGCTTAAGAACCATGGCATATGAAATATGCCATGGTAATAATTAACATTTATAAAAATCAAAGGTTTGATCCTTAACACAAGAGTATAATCTGCCAATCAAAAAATAAAGGATATGTTAATACTTAGTTTAAAAAGATAAACATGAAATACGAATAAGGTAGGCTAAGAATAATGGATTAATAATTACAACCTGATAAATAACAATAGGCTTTAATGAGCAAACTTCAGTTTTAAGTAACCAGATTATCATCACTAGGTAAACCTACATGTGAAACGAAAGAGGCGCCTTAGTTCAAACCGAAGTAAGTAAGCCTGCGTAACAAGTAAACACTTTACCTTTTAAACAGTCTTATGGGAGAACGAGTCCTGCCACTCCGCCCACTTTGTTTCCACAAACAAAATGAAGTGAGGACTTTGCAAATAATCAGTAAACTTACGTAGAAAGGAACACGTATATAAACAAGTGAATAACACATATACATCAAAGTACAACCATAAGAAACAGGTAGTAATCAACACCATGAATTCAAAAGTAAAATACAATAACAATCCTGACTAAGAGAAAGATAGTAAAATGTAAGAACCGTTTACGACCAAAACAGTGGTACTTTTAATGTACATATATTCCGCAAGTTAAATAATGTTCCGCATAGGTAGTTTTACTAGCCTAATAAAAAAAAATTATTTTCAATCTTTAGGGACATTACAATACTCATAAACTTATTTGAGTGTCATGGACCTCGTTTCCCTTTTGAAATCCTGTAAAATAGGAAAGACAAAAAAAACTCTCTTTTGGGCCAGAAAGAGATCTGATAACACTTGCTTTATACATTAAATCTAGATATGTAATCCCATACAAGATATCCAATACACTCCAATTTTATTAATATCCAAACCCTTAAGGTAGGGCAACACTTTACAATTGATCTGCATTTTATGGAATGAATCATGTTAGGATATTTAGACACTTAGGAATTAGTTAAGATCAACTTTTTTAATATATCCGTCAGGTAAAAGTGTGTTTCTTTAGTATGCATTTGTAAATATTCTAATCCGACGGTCACGATATGTTCTAGACATAGAGTGATCCGACGGTTCAACTTCTCTTAGATCATACCTACCATTGATCCGTGGCTGAACACCCAATTAGTTTATGATCTCTATTTAAAGAGCATATAGGGTCCTTGGCTACTTGATCGATTATGAGAAGCTCATGTAACTTTCTTTCTTTTGCATAATAAATTGCTCAAAGTAGCTATTTGGCTAGGGCCGTGGACTGTTTCCCTCTCGAGGGTTTTAACCACGTGACAAACATCGGTGTGTTGATCTGTGATCTATTTGTGTGAAGCGGTTGCTCAAGGTGTTCGGTCTTTTGGGAGTACCCTGTGTACCCGAACATGGTATCAAAGTGTTTATAAAGAGCCGCTTTTGATTTTGATCAAGATCTGAAACTATGTTGCCGAAACTTTGAAAGGGTTTATGGTTCTGGATTTTCTATGCATTTGTGGCCTGTGGGAGCTATTCCATTGCGTCCGGAGCACCGTTTCCGTTGGGAAATAGTTTTCGTTTCACCGAAAATCGTTTCCGTTTGTTCTAGAAACACCAATTTCAACAAATCTGAAGGTATAATATTACAGTGATGAAATTTTTTTTTAATCTCTCATATTTTATCAGTTTTATTATTAGATCTTTACTGTTTTAGTCTCGAACTGTTGCCTTCCATGGCTGCGTATGCTCTTTGCCGTGCACCTTGCGCAATCACGGCGAATCAGAAACAGAAAGGAAAAGTTATTTTTCTTGTCTTCTCTGCTACGTATGCTCTTTGCCGTGCATCTTGTGCGATCATGATTAATCAGAATCAATGAGAAAGCTTGAAAACGTAGACTTTCCTAGGTAAGCTAACCAAGATCTAACTCCATTATGTGAAAAAAGTTTTTTTTTGTTTTTGTTTTTCGTTTTTTTGTGATTTGCAGGGAAAAAAGGCAAGCACAGAGAACGAGAGAGAAGAGTAAAAAAAAAAAAACATCTTCCTCTTTCCATTCTTTTACGTACCTTTTAAACTTAGCTCACTTGGTCCAAAGTTGCTTTATTCCTTAATAAGTCTTGAGTTCAAGTCTTATTAAGTTACTTTTTAGTGCATGCAATTTTTATTTTCAAGTTACTTTATTGTAAAAGTGCATCTCACTTAAATAAAATAAAATAAAAAGTAAGTCACTTAAGTCTTTTAATTTATTGCCGTACTATTTAGAGTAACATTATTGTAAAAGTGAACATCACTTATTCTACAAAAGTGATTCATTTAAAAGTAATTTTATTGTAAAGTGATTGTCAAAGGTTGATCTTGGGAAGAGGGGGGTTCCTTTTTTTTAGTTGGTCAAGTTAATATCTGTCACGTCACTATTGGGGACATCTTCAACATTTTCTTTGATCAAGCATAACTTCATCATCTAGAATCAGTTTTCAGTGTCGTTTTTTTTTAAACCACATATTTTTTCGAGCTCTTTGCATCCAAACAGTTAGTTTCTGTTCTTCCAGCCATTATTTTATAGTATGGCCGCCCCTTGTGATATTATACTTACAAGTTCTAACTATTTCTCATGGAAATCTCGTATGGTGGATGTTCTACAAAGTAGGGGACTTTTCAGGATAACCTCAGGGAAAGAAACAGAACCCATTGACGATGATAAAAAAAATTAAATGGGCAAATAGATGTGATGAAGCTCGTGGATTGATTAGGATGTCATTCTCTATTGATTTGCGATTCCACATATCTGAAATTGATGAACCTGATATAGCTTGGGAAAAGTTGGAATCTGTGTTTAGTAGACACAATGAAATTCGGGGTCATCAACTTGAGAATGAGTTGATTTCATTGAATCCAAATGATTTTTCATGCATTTAAGACTATTTATCTAAGTATAAAACTCTTAGACTCTTATGTGCAGAATGCAAGATTAATAAAGAAGACAAATAATGTATTTATCATATTCTTTCCAAACTTAGACCTGCATATTCTGTTTTTGTATCTACATTCTACTCCATGAAAGAATCCTTGACTGCAGCTAGCTATCAAGAGCCCAGTCTTGAAGCCTTTTGTGATTCCTTAATTAAAGAGCAAGATAAGCTCATTCATCTTGGAATAATTAACAATGCAGTTACATTTGGGAAATCCTTATTGTCCCAACAGAAAGAAAAGTCCAAGCCTCCCAAGAAACATAATTTTTGCAATAATAAGCAAAACAACAAGGGTCCCAAACCCTCTCAATCAGCTCCTTCTTTAAAAAATGACAAAGGATCCAAGCAAAAAGGAAAGAAGACTAAGCGTCATTGCAATTTTTGTGGGAAATATAATCATGATGAATCTAAGTGTTTTAAGAAGAGGGCAGCCTTGGAAACAACAATGAAGAAGCACCACATTAGCCTAGATTCGTCTTCAGAATCTAATTCTCATGGACATGCACTTTGTGCTTCTGGTTACTCTTATACTACATCTTCTTCTTTTACTTCAAATGAATGGCTCATTGATTCTGGAGCATCTTATCATATGGCTAAGGATCAAGCCATCTTTTCTACTATGCATGAATGTAACACCAAACAAATATTTGTTGGTGATGATAAATCTCTAAGTGTTGTAGGATCTAGAACAGTTCCAGAAGAAAATGGTCATTTCAGTGATGTACCATGTGTTCCAAAAATTTCCTGCAATTTGTTATCAGTCTATTAAATTACTCATTCGGGTGAAGGTAAAATTGTGACGTTTACACCTCACCAAGTTGTAATCAAGGATTTTAAAAATCCTCAAAATGTACTTGCTACTAAAACTATTGATGATATTACCAGATTGTACAAATTTAATAACTTTGGGTCATCACCTTTTCGTTCAATTTTTGTTGCTCATAGTGATAACTTGAGCAAACTTTGGCATGAGCGATTTGGTCGCTTAAATTATCGCTCATTGCAACAACTATGTAAAGACAATATGGTGACTGGTCTTTCGATGGTATCTTGCAAGGATAGTGTTTGTTCCGGTTGTGTACACGGAAAACATCATCGGGACAGTTTTGACAAACGTGCCTCTTGGCACGCCTCGGTTCCTTTGGAGCTTGTGCATAGTGACTTGTGTGGTCCTCTTCCATCTGCATCTTTTTTTGGTTTCAAATATTTCTTAACTTTCATTGATGACTACTCCAGACGCACTTGGGTTTACTTCCTAAAACGTAAGAGCGAAGTATTTAACATGTTCTTGGCCTACAAGGCCCTTGTTGAAAAACAATTTGGTCATCAAATTATTAAGCTAAGATCTGACAATGGAGGAGAATATGTTAACAACAAGTTCACTATTTTCTGCACTGATTAAGAAATCCAACAACAACACACTGTTCCATATACACCACAACAAAATGGTGTAGTTGAACGAAAGAACCGTACTTTAAAAGAAATGGTTAATTGTATGATCCAATCTAAGAGACTAAGTCTTCAATATTGGGCTGAAGCCATAAATTGTGCAAATTACCTAGTTAATCGCACACCCACTAAAGTTTTACAAGGTATAACACTGGAAGAAGCATGGAGTAAAATTAAACCAAATGTAAGTCACTTTCGTGTGTTTGGTTGTGAAGCATGGGCTCACATTTCGGATGAAAAACAGAAAGCATTGCAGCCTAAAAGTGAAAAGTGCATATTTGTTGGATATTTTGAAGATGTAAAAGGTTATAGACTTCTTCAACCCCATTCACATGATATCATAATTAGAATAGATGTTAAATTTGATGAAAATCTCTTGGCTTGCGAGCCTAACTTGGCGGGTGTGCCATCTTTGGCCTGCGAGACTGATTCGACGATTGTGCCTTCTTCTTCTTCCAGCTTCCTTGAGAGGTTTCCAACTCCAGTTTCTGATGATGACAATGAGGATGAAAATCCACCTCCGCCTACTCATGTTCCTCCAATTGCACCAGCACCAATACTTCCTTGATGGGTCCGTTCAACATGTGAAGCAGCTGGTGATCTTGCTGGTGATCCTAGAGATCAACGTCGAACAAGTTCTTAGTTTCAGCGAGCCTCTTCTCTTTTGGCTCAAGTTTCCGAGAATCATGATCCAGAAAATTTTGCAGAAGCTTCAGGAAATCCAGATTGGGATGAAGAATATCGTTCCTTAATGGCGAACGATACTTGGGATCTTGTTCCTCTTCCCAAAGGAAGACAAATTGTCAGATGTAAATGGGTCTACAGAACTAAGTATGCATCAGATGGAAGTGTTGAAAGACTTAAGGCAAGGTTAGTTGCCAAAGGTTTTTCCTAAGTTGAAGGGATTGACTACAATGAAACCTTTGCTCCTGTCGCAAAAATGAATTCCATCCGCCTTGTTCTTTCCCTTGCAGCCTTACATAACTGGGAATTCCATCAAATGGATGTCAAATCTGCCATTTTACATGGTGATTTACAGGAGGATATTTACATGGAACAACCTCCTGGATATGTTCAGGATAACTCTAGCCTTGTCTGTCTTCTTAAGAAATCCTTATATGGCCTTAAGCAAGCTCCTAGAGCTTGGTATGCCAAAATGGATAGCTTTCTCATTGACACTGGTTTTTCTAGATGCCATTCTGACCCCAATGTCTATACCAAGAAAGTAGGAAACCATCTCATCATACTTGTTCTTTATGTTGATGATCTTATCCTTACTGGTAGCGACCCTAAACTTATAACCCATGTGAAATCCAGTCTTAAGCAAAATTTTGAAATGTCAGGCTTAGGACATTTGCATTATTTTCTTGGTCTCCAAGTCATGCAAACCAAAGAAAGAATCTTTCTTTCCCAGTCTAAGTATGCTTGTGACCTTTTTCGTCGCTTCCACATGGAAGATTGTAAACCAGCCCCTTCTCCCTTCCAATCTAGAGTCAAACTTTCTGCCACTTGTTGTTATAGCTGATTTTACCACTCCAGGTGAATCACACTTGTATGGCCTTCCCCTGTCCCTCTGTAGACTCCTTAGACCCCTTGGACCATTTTTTGTCCTTTGATGTTTCCTTGACCATCCCTAAAAACATGTGAAAATTAATACACACGACTTTTAAACCTATAATCGCGTATATACGCGGGTTTGACCCCTAAACCCGTGTACATCGGGATGTGTGCATAATCCAAATCCTTTTGGAGTTTTCCTTGACATGGATCCGACGCACTTGACTCTTGGGCTTCCATATGCCTTGATATCGCTTGGATTCGACCTTTCATTACCCCTTTGAAAAGCTATATAAGGAACTCTTTGGTACATTGAAGGCATAAGAGAGAATTGAGAGCAAAGAAACTATAGTCCATTGTTGCCAGAACTTGTCCTTAAGTCTGCATCCCTTTGTCCCTTGGAGCACTTTTGTGTTCTTCCCAAGCTTGCCTTTTGCTTGTGAGCTTGCTATCGAGAGATGGAGGATTGAGGTGGTGGAGGCCCAAGTGGGGGGATTCAGTTTCTCTGATTTGTAGACATGCTGACAGAGGTTGTATCCATTGTAATCTCTGATTTTATATTAATAGAAATATCTTTTTTTGTCCAATAATGTATGTTTGAATGAATATTTTATCCATGGATGATTTCAAATGCTTATACATTGTTGATTATATATGCTAGAATAGATCTAACACCAATATATATAGTATGCTTGTCTTATTTACTTGTTGTTGAGGAAGTGATTTATCAATTCAAGCTAAAGTTGGAAAGGTCAATGGGGATCTACTTCAACCGTCTGGAATAAGGTACAAGGTCTGATCCTTTAGTGTTAGATATTTAATTTCTATTGCATATTGGAAATGATTGATTTCTGGAGTCAAGCTGTCTGTTGTGGTACCCCAAGCCATAGGAATTTCTCTCCATAACACTTGTACTTCCCTTGAAGTAGATGCCACCTTGTATCGTCAGCTTGTTGGTAGTCTTTTATACTTGACTCATTCCCGTCCTGACCTTTCCTTTGTCGTTGGTCGTGTTGCCCGTTATATGCAAACTCCTCATGAAAGTCACTGGAAAGCAGCAAAAAGAATACTTTGATATATTCGAGTTACAATTTAGTTTGGGATTCATTACAGTACAGGGGGGAAACCTTTGTTGGTTGGTTTCACTGATTCAGATTGGGACGACGAGCCTGATGATCGAAAGTCTACTGCAGGTTATGTTTTCAGTTTGGGTTTTGGACCTATCACTTGGGCTTGTAAGAAACAACAAGCTCTTGCTCTTTCTTCAGCAGAAGCAGAATATCAAGCCACAGTTAATGCCAGTCAGTAAGCTTTATGGTTTCGACATATCCTTTCAGAGTTTGGATTCGAGCAGCAGCAGCGTACTCCACTTTGGTACGACAATCAAAGTGTCATCAAGCTTGCCAAAGATCCAGTTCTACATCAACGTAGCAAACACATTGAGCTACACATGCACTTCATCAGAAATCTTGTTCATGATTGTGTTATTGAAGTGCTCTATTGCCCTACAGATGATCAAGTTGTAGCCATCTTCACCAAGTCTCTTACAGAAGTGAAGTTTTCTAAACTTCGGTCTATGTTAGGAGTTCAGGAATGTGTCCTTAAGGGGGGATAGGCTCTAATGCCTCCTTCCTTCTCCTAATAGTGTCACTTTTGTAAATCCTTCAATCATATCCCAAGTTGTTCTTAAGGGGGGATGTTAGGATATTTAGACACTTAGGAGTTAGTTAAAATTGACTTGTGTAATATATCTATTAGGTAAAAGTGTGTTTCTTTAGTATGCATTAGTATGCATTTGTAAATATTCTAATCCGACGGTCACGATATGTTCTAGACATAGAGTGATCCGACTGTTCAACTTCTCTTAGATCATACCTACCATTGATCCGTGGCTTAACACCCGATTGGTCTATGATCTCTATTTAAAGAGCATAAAGGGTCCTTGGCTACTTGATCGATTATGAGAAGCTCATGTAACTTTCTTTCTTTTGCATAATAAATTTCTACAAGTAGCTATTTGGCTGGGGCTGTGGACTGTTTCCCTCTCGAGGGTTTTAACCACGTGACAAACATCGGTGTGTTGATCTGTGATCTATTTGTGTGAAGCGGTTGCTCAAGGTGTTCGGTCCTTTGGGAGTACCCTGTGTACCCGAACATATCCACTCATGTTCACTTGCTTCTTTGAAGGGGAAATCTCCTATGAGTTAAGCTTTAAAGAAAATGTACTCCACACATGATTCATAAGGTGGACTCCATCATTATTTGTAAACAACAATAGAACTCTAACCATAACAACCTCCTAACTACATAGGGGATCTTCTTTAATGACGACCCATTATATTTACTCAATGCTAACTACATGTAAAGTCCCACCCGGAATTAAGACATCATACTAGCCTTGAAGTCTAAAACTAAGCCAAACACGCACACACACACACACACATTACAATCATTGTCAATCATTTTAATACATCATATAATTATAATCAATAACTCAATCGTGAATAATATAATCACCTTTGAGATGTATCATATCTTCATGGTCTCATTTAACCGCATATTATTTAAGACACTTAGAGCCTAAGAATTAACCCATCCTTTGTCTCAATCAATTTGAGTTCCTCAACCCAGATTCAAACAACATTTTCCTGATGGATTCAACGCTTCTTGACTATTCAACCATATACATTGATTTTTAATCACACCAATGATTAGATTATTGATCATAAGTTAAGGACCTTTCAGTTAAGTAATTTAAGAAAAATGAATGGTACATGTCAATCCTATAGCCTACTACTATAAGTCAAATATTTTTAAGGTATTAATCATTCACAAAATTGATTTAGGATTTGCAAATGTATCCCTTTATTACATAAAAATTCTTATATCATACATGACTCAATACATTCTATAAGCATGTCCTCAAGTAAGATTATAGAATGCCTTCAAAAGAATTTTCCAAGGAGTGGCAAGGCATGCCTCTTCCTCAATAAAAGTTTGAATCCATCATTGCAATCTCGTGTTACATCAAACGATGTGCATATGGTTTAAATCCATAGAAAATATTAAGCCAACTTTACAAGCTTACTCCTGAAATATAGGTAGAGAATAAACCATTGAAGTGAGAAAGAGTTATTAATTGTAATTCCAATTTCCAATTAAAATTTCAAGTTATTGGATTTGATTGTCCAAGCAACATACCTAATAATGCTACCCAAATATTATGATTATTCCTTGATTAAAATTCACAACTAGAAGCATGGATGCTTCTTATAACAATTTGTCATTGATATCAAAGAGAAAACACACAAATGCATTCCAACCCTCAAGCACACAAACCAAATTACAAAACTAACTGACAACATTTTCTTGCGGGCAATAATAGCTACAACCCTAATAAATAACTCATGCATTTTGATATAATATTTGGGAATTAGATATTATTTTGTGAGTATCTATACCTCTATGTTTTGTGGCTTTATACCAAAAATATCTATTACCCACACCATAAACTATAAGAAAGAGGAAATTAACTAAACAGTTTTGAAAAATTATAGTTTTTAAATAATCACAAACTACTATGAGAAAAATAGCATATCTCGAGAACCACTATTTGGTTTCTTGATATTTTAGGTGGAATATTTAATCCCCATGTTCAAAAACTCTACAAAATTTAGTGATGACCTATATAGTAAATTTGTAGTTACATTTGAATCGTTGAATTAAACCAATCTTTTATTCATACATTTTTACAAACAATTAGTGAGCAAACTTCGGATTTGCAATTAAACATAGATTACATAAGCGAATTTCCTAAGACTTGAAAACGTGCATTCTCCTACAAAATTACTCTTCAGTTTCATAAGCATTCTTGTGATTAAGAAGGTCTAACTAATATTCCAATTATTTTCCCAATTTCACATACATTTCCCATTCAAGTATTTGTACAAACAATTAGTGAACAAACTCCATATTTGCAATTAAACATATTGACTATATAACCATATTTACCGTAACCCAATAAGAAGTCATTTCCTACAAAAACAATCCTTAATTCGATAAGGATATTGACATTAAGAATTCCTACAATCTTGTTCCAAAATTTTCTTCTTATTTTCCTAAAATAAAACTATATCTTCCTTTCAAGGATTTTGACAAACGTACCCTTAACCTTTCTTGATAATTATAGGTGATTATCAAATCTATGTAAAACGATATCACATTAACTAAAACATTTCACCAATAATTATATCAATTACCCTCTTGGCACTTACCCAAGCCTTTTCTTCCCCTGGGCATGCCATATCCACCATTATTTTGCATTTTGAAAGGTTGAGTATCCAACAAATTCTCAAGGAATATTTAGGGCTCTTCTCTATTCTTTTGCTAGTTGCAACTTAGCACTCATTCTAACAAATTTCCTCATATAAAACTATAGGATTAATTAAGGGATTTTTCCAAACACTCGGAAAGCATTCCTTAAAACATGTTATTAGCACGTGTACTTTTTCTACCAAAATTAATTCAGATGTAACATGAAGAAAATTAGTTGGACTAAGGTGCAATTCACATAATACACGTACCCACACCCCTTTGGGAAATTTTTAGTATATTTGTTTATAACAATGTTATCTTTGCTTTCTCCATTTTGCTACATCAACCACGTTAGCACAATAGACACTAAACCAATAATAGTTCAAACTTTTGGATATAAAAGTCCATATATAAACTATGTTTCATTTTTTGTCAAACAATAAATTTCCAAATAACATACGCTCATAACCAAAATTGCAAATTCACTAGCAAGCAAAATTTCCACAATTCATATTGAAATTTCAAGGACACTTGTGAAGTATACATGACTAGATTTCCAACGCCCACAATTGAAAGTATGCTCCAACTCCAATTTCCTTGTCAGTTCCAACTCATGTGATACCAACTTATTTCCTCCCATACATACTTAGGGAAAAATTCTTTCCGTAAGACCCCTAAGCTATGTGGGCTCATAACCAATTTATGATGTAGAATATATCTAGTATGGATCTCTCATTACACTGGAAAACTTCTAATTTATTCCATTATTTTTGGCATCATTTCCTTACCCTCTAGGTCACACCAAACCCATGGGGTACCTTCCCTATTTATAGACTTTGTGAGGGTTTCCACCTCATCCCTCCCCTACAAAATAAATTAATTTCTTTATTTGAAATTTTACCTAATATTCATTACTCTTAGGTGTCACTCCCATAAATTTCATTTTATTTGAATTTATTAAATAAGACAATAATCACCCCTATGAGGTGTTGGTTGGAGATAAATCTCTAAATATTTTTTCATTATTCATGATATCAATATACTTATTAAAATAATAATTTATCAAAGAGACCCCAAATGTGGGGAAGTATCTTAATGATTAATTAAATCTCAAGGTCTTTTTATCAATTACCTTAGCTTAGTTTTACATCTATAAGGGTTAGTTATTGGGGATGGAGGTTATTCCACCTTATTGCACACCCACCAATCATAGCCATCCCATATATTCTACAAATAGAGACTCCACACCTCCATTGAGACTCAACGCCTCTATCAAGACTCTAAGGCTCTGTTAAGAATTCATTAGTTATGACCCACACCATATGTTGGCGAGTTGGCAAGGCATTGACCCTATATCCTGCACATGTGAAAATCACATGCATATCAAGTAGATCGATATCAATTTTATTTAATATCAACAATTAACCTCCACATATATTTATTATTCAAATCCTAATTTGAAGTTCTCCTAAATAACCATTTCTACTTATGCCACCCTTTGTATTTTAAGGACTAGATGGGCCTTAAGGACAAAATTGATTAAAAACAACACTTCGTATAGCTATCTGGAATAAAATTCAGTTCCATGAGAAAACATAGATCTAAGATATTGCAAAGATATCATAATAACAATACAATGAAACTATGAGAAAACATACATGCAATTCAATGAGTTGTTGAAAGTTTTTACCTCTAAATATCCGCAAGCAATGAGGAAAAACAAGGTGTGGGGGATTACTCTTTACCCAACCAACCCATCACTGACACATTGAGAGGCCCCGTTCCCCCAACCAATAAATAGTAGCCAATTTTTTTCTCTTATCTTCCATAACCATTCCTATATCCCTTCAAAATGTAAGAAGAATGAATGTCCTTTCCCTCCAATCCTCCTCCTTTTTATAGGTTTTTTCTCATGTTCTTTGGAATTTGATTCTAGTAAATTCATATTAATTTTGTTAGCAATTTTCTTTTATTAATTTATTAATTTATTATTTATAGTTATCATATTCATGGTGATAAGTGTTTCATTTTATTTAACTTTATTTATTTATTTTAATATTTAATTTTATTTTTGTATATTTTTATTTACAACAAATTTAATAGTATTTTTGGGTTGTTACATACTTCCCTCCTTCAATAAACTTCACCTCAAAGTTACATTATACTTAGGTAGTATTTAATATGTCCAAGCATCACAAAATATGCACCTAAGTAAAAAGTAATATTGCACAAGGTAGAGTTACTCGTGTGGCCAGTACGAGTAATACTTAGTAATGTACTAATAACAATACAATAACCTATTTACTACATGCTCTTGATTTTTCTGATTAGTGCTTGATATGCAATCAATTCATACCATTATGCACCATTCAACTATGCATCAACAATTCAAAATTTTACGTATCATGCCTATCTATATATATGTTTTGCTTCCTCACTTACACACTCTCTCTCCGTGAGAATCATACGATCCACAACCTACATAATCCTCCACATCAAACTCTGGATGGTTCCACTTGCCATGACATAGGTCCTCTACTGCAACACTATCCCATAATAGGTAGCCGAAGTTACTGGGAAGTTAACACGACATTAACCAACCTCCCCTTTCGATTTTTTCAACCTTAAGGGTCTCATCTAAGTTATGCCAGTCATATAGTCATCAATACGCTGCCCTTGTGTTCTACCCGACATCTCGAAAGGCTGGCCCAACTTCCTCCCTATCCTCCCTAATGACATCTAGCCCCAGGCATCGGAAGTCGCTCTCTATATACCTCCCATCGACAAGTATGATTCTAGCCATGGAATTCTGGAATCCCCAGGAGTTTAAATAATCACTAACACATGTTTATTAGTTGAGTTGTCCCCAACCCATAAACTGATATTTGTAAGAATACTCATTCGTCATTATGGGATCCCACGAAATCATTGAATGAACCAACCTTTCAAACACAAGGGTGAATTTCCTGCCAATCACCACCTCACACATGCAACCAATGTATATATCATCATTATGAATATATGCTACCACATTCCATCAAAAGAACGCTACTTTATCACACACCATCCTATCCATATTAATAAACAATGACATGTCACCTCATGCCATCATATGATGTTAATGTCTAAATAAAATGTAAGCCCCACGTGAAGTATCATCATCATGGATAGCATATAATAACATGATTGAAATACCACCAGCATAGATCCAAATCCCAGGCTCTATCAAGCGCCGAGAGGGATCAAATCTTTGGAGGTGCAAACCTCTTCTTAAGTATTGCACTCAACTATCAACTTGTTTTGGTGTGATTCAAACCAAAAGACAAATATTTTTATTTAAGGTCGACATATACTACTTTTATTATTAATATTTAATACTATTTATGGTCAACATATAAAATTTTATATTATTTTTTATTTTGTTAGGAAAGAACATTACAACATCTCCCCCATACATGGTTTTAAAACCATGTGCAAGGCCCTCCTAAAACCATGAGTTGTTTAGGAGGAATTGCACACGGTCTTAAAACCATTTGCAATGACCTCCTAAACCATGTACAATAAAACCATGGGTTGTTTAGGAGGCCTTGCACATGGGTTTAAAACCATTTTCAATGCCCTCCTAAACCATGTACAATAAAACCATGGGTTGTTTAGGAGGCCTTGCACATGGTTTTTTTAAAACCATGTGCACCACCAACATTTTTTTGCGGATAATTCAATTTTTTTATTTTATTATTATTTTGTTAAGTAGGAGCATTACAACATCTCCCCCATATTGTGTTGTTTTTCTGACCGTCACTTTTTTTTTGCCGATAATTATTTTTATTTTTATTTTTATTTTGTTGGGTAGGAACATTACAACATCTCTCCCATATTAGGTTGTTTTTGTGGCCGACATTTATTTTGGAGGATAATTAAATTTTTTATTTTTTATGGCCGACATTTACACGAGGAACATTACATAACGTTACAAGATCTCTCCCATACTGGGTTGTAGAGCGCCTCTCGGTGCAATAAGCATTATAATATCATTTAAGCAATTCTACCATTATATCATGGAAAGGCACATTATAATAACATGATCGTTGTTTTAAGAACATATGTCATCATAAAGAAACACAAACCAGATGCAATCATAGTCATTTACCTCCTCATATTTTTATAAGTTAGAGAGTATCCACTTGCTAGGTATTGCATGCTATCTTAAGAATCATGTCTTGTCATCATATCATTGCATGTTAATCATAGGCTATCTTTCCACAAAGAACCACATGATGCCATGCCATCAATTCATTTAATCAAAATATACATGTAAGTGCTTCAACCTATTATTATGAAAGTAATAATAGTCTTAACACATAGCATATACAGAACCGATAATGAAAATTCATATCATGCTTAATTAACCATAGGCAAATTCACTAGTATACATGAATAGTCAATGAATACTAGATATCACATCTAATGTAAAAAATACCATCAAAACATCCATTAAGCAGACAAATCTATCATAATTAAGTTTCTTAACCCAGTTTGACTCCATAAAAGATTATCATGAAATACTATGGATGATGAATGTTATCATCAAGATAATAATAAGCTTTTGATTTTAATTTCTCCTCTCATAACAATAAAATTGATCTTTTATGGGGTATGTGCAACGTACTCATCAATTCAATGTTAGAGCTTTTCATATGCTTTCCTCATCTAAGTGCATAGCCAAAACTCTTGAAAGTAAGTTACAATCATACGAAGCTACAACATATATAAGGATGTATTCTTTTATGTTTATTGAATTTGAGTAATAAATTACTATACCAACATATCGATAATATAAATAACTTTCCGACCTAAAGTAGATATGTCCACGAAATAGAATTTGAAGAGAAAAAACGAAAAAACGAATGAAGAGAGATGGAATTTCAATGCGGATAGGGCCTAAACCCTAGCCACCTCTGGTTTGGTTTTTCGATTGCAGGGGCGCGGATCTTCATCTGTAGCAGCCGTTCAGGGTTCCCCTTAGTATACAGGGCCGCGGATCGGTGTTTTTCAGAGAGTTTCTCCTACGTTCTCCTAAGTTTTTGCATGCGTTTGGAGCAGTGGTTGTTTGCCTCTGCGACTTGCTCGTTCCTACAGCGTCTTCTTGTCCTCTGGTGGCCGCCGCCCTGCTACGATGGCCCCAGACCTGATTGCTGAGATGGGAAAAGATTCTTTGGAAGCCTTGAAGGCGTTAGTCTGTTCGGCAGGGCCTAAAGCCAAGCCTTCTCTCTCGTCTAAGTTTGTTAAGAAGATGGAGGAGATCCCTTCTCTGGAGCTATCTCCAGAGGAGCCTAGCAGTCTTGCCCTCCTTCTAGTAGATAAGGCCCTCATCGAAAAGTTTACGGGGTTATGGCCTAGCCCCAAAACGGTGGAGGCATGGATGGAAGACCGTTGGAAGCCACTAATGCATGGAATCATTTCTCTGTGTGCAGTAGGCAGGGGTTTTTTTGTCTTCAGCTTCTCGAGGAAAGAGGACCGTGATCTAGTTTTCAGATCTGGACCCTATTTCATGGGGTCAAGGGGGATGTTCTTAGCCCCCTGGAATCTTGAGTTCAATCCCGGAGCTGAGATCAACGCAGCCCCTGTTTGCGTTAGGCTGCCTCATCTTCCCTTGCATCTCTGGGGGAAAGGATCTCTGAAGGACATTGGAAATAAGCTTGGGCATTTCCTGGACAGTGCGGAGCCGAAAGGGGATCAATTTACCTGCGCTCGTATTTGTGTTGAGGATAACCTCAAGAAAGGACTTCTGGAAGCCATTCATCTCTCCCTGGGGGAATGGTGCCATATCCAAGAACTGGACTACAAGCATATACCTTTTAAGTGCCTCCGGTGCCATGCTTACGGTCATTTCGCAAAATGCTGCCCCAAAGCCTCTGAGGATGCAGGACCAGTCAAAGAAGATGACTTTCATCCAGTAACTAACCGGCAAAGGCAGCCAAGGCGTAAGGAGCCAATAGCCCAGGCTCCGAAGGCCACTCATTCAGCAGAGGCAACTCTAGAAAATAAAAATAGCTTTGATACGCTGAAGGAAGATGAAGCCCTAGATCCAGAAGCAACAACAGTTAAGGAAGATCCTCCGGCAGACGAAAGCCTTCCGGATCCCATCCACCTAGAATCAGTAGCAGCGAGAGAATCTTGGGCTTCAGATCCTGAACCCTCTGTCCCTGCAGGTCTGGCTGTTTCAGTCCCTTCTAGCGGCTCTGTGGAAACTTCTGAAACTGAAGACATTTCAGCCCCGTCTCCACCCCTTACCCGAGGGCGAAATACCAACAAAGCGCGGAGAGAAAAGGAGGCAGCTTCCAGCATTTCTTCAGGTTTTCAAAAAAAGTTGGATCCTTTCTTTAAGGGGCAAAATTCATCCTCCTTGGTTTAATGCTTTGCTTCTGTCTTCTACTTTGCTCACAGTTTGTGAGAATTTACTCATGTAAGCATTTTTTGTCATTCTCTCGAATTAGCTCAAGAAGCAGATGGGATTTGTCTCCCAAGACATTCACAAGAAGGATGGCAGCACTGTTAGAGGTCACCAACCTTCTTCAGATTTGTAAATTTCTGATTCTGGCTTGCCAGAATGCCGCTTAATGCAACATAACCGTTCTTGTTAATATATATATATATATATATATATATATATATATATATCTTTTCTAGTCTTGTATATTTAGAGCATTACACAAGGTTTTCTTGTTATTTTTTATTTATAGCCACTTAAGGAATGTTATACACAAATACAATATAAAGAGTGGGATACTATTATCATTCTTATTTTAGTTTTATGTTGTGTTTAATCCATCTTTATGAAAAAAAAAGTTAGCCTTAGTGATTTATCCATTATCACCATTATTTATAAGTTATTTATTTCTCTTAGATTATGTATTTTTACTATCTAATAAGTAAAAAAAATCACAATAATTAACATATTTTCATTGTTATTTTAGATTCATGTGAAATAATTATCATCACCAAATATATCATTAATAAACTTATTAATAAAACATTTTCACTTCTAAATCATTTTTAATCACAATTTATTTATTAGCTATAATTTTTTTCACGTAAAGGGAAAAACAGTCCCTTGCTATTTCTATTAGAAATCAAAGGAGACTTATCCATACAAAGGTTTCAATATACATCCATGATCCTCTCATCAACTTTCAACTTACTCCCTCGCTAACCAAAATTCTTCATAAACATTTTACAAAACATTTACCACAAAATACATATCAGTTCTGATATATGTAAATCAAAATAAATAGTTCTGAACTTCTAATCACAATCTGCATCTCAAATATTAGTACTAAGGAACATTCCTATTTCCATACTAATAGTATCTAGTACTTCTAACAGAACACCTACTTCCCTCCAAAAACTCTTCAATATAAATGTAACCTTCATTAATCCTTAAGCCTCTTTTGGATAGTCTATCAGCAGTAGTGTTATGCTCCCTATGTAGATGCTGAAAGTATATATGCTGAAAAGTATCGATGATCTCAGCAGTCCTGTTAAGCCATCCAGAAAGTTTGTTGTTTCGAATGGGATGTACCTTTCTGGCCCATCCAATGATAGCCATCGAATCACCCAGAATGCTAATGTTATCAATATTCAGTTCTCCCGCCAATCTGAGTAATGCCCAAAGTGCTACCAGTTCAGCCTTAGTATTCGTACCAGATCCCAATCCCAGCCAAAAATGGAAGTAATGATTGCTCGCCACAGTCAAAGTCCCCCCTCCTCCACAATATCCTCCCTACTCAGCTCCATCAAAAGTACCCAAGATTCCACTCGGAAGTAATGGAGGGTAATGTATGCCAACTTTCTTCCTACTAATCGAATCATTTGGATAATGGCTGAATAATCTAATGATCCAGATCATGATGGCATCCAATGGCAATTTACAGTTCTCAAAGATAAGTGAGTTCCTATACCTCCACAAAACCCAGGTGTAGAAAATGGGTAATGTTTTGTATAGAGAATGTGACTTCTGCCACTCATAGAGACAGTAATCTAGTGATCCGGCTCCCCAGTCATCATGAAAATCAAAATGTAGCATCAGCAAACTCCAAACCTTCAATGAAAAAGTACAATGATAAAAAAGATGATCAACTGTCTCAGCAGCTTCCATGCACAACAGGCACATGGTAGGTCCAGAGTAACCCCTTTTACAAAGTACTTCCCAAGTGAGAATTTGACCACTGAGTGCCAGCCAAAGAAAACAGATAATCTTTAGTGGCACATTCCACCGCCAAATAATCTGATGCCACCAAATACCAGTGGACGGACATACCTCATCAATCTCAGTACAGTAAACCTCTTCAGCAGTAATCGATCCAAATTTGCCCCTGTCCCACACCAGTGTGTCCTCACTATCCCTTAATCGAATTCCATTCTTCTCAAGTTCAGACACATAGTGATTCCAAATAGTAGCATCACTCTCGGTGATGCCTAACAGATTACTATCCATCCAATACTCACAGTTGTAATCCTCCACTCTCCCTGATCGGATTTGATAGAAATACCAGATATCCTGTGAGTGGAGCCACCTAATGATATGCAAAGGCAGGTAATAATCTATTTTACATCCAACCACCGGGTCAATACCTATCAAAGCTTTGTTTCCATTCCCCAATTTCCATGCTAACCAGTTTTTAATTCTATAAAACTGCTTGTTAAAACTCCTCCAGAATAATGATCCAGTCACCTTATCCTTCTGTTCATACCTGATCCACCCTTCGACCGAGTCTTCTTTCCAATATTTCGCCTGCAATATGGAGCGCCAGAGTCCCGGCTGTGAAATAACTCTCCATCCCGTCTTCAGAAGTATAGCCACATTAAATAGTGCCAGGTCTTTTATATTCCATCCCCCAGCCTTCCAAGGAGAACATAATCTTTGCCAACTGACCAAATGGATCTTGTTCCTCTGTAAACTGCCCGACCACAGAAATTGTGCAATCAAACTGTTCATACGGGATATAATGGACAACGGAATCATCCCCATAGCCAACCAGTACACCGGAATGCTCATGAGTACAGCTTTAATCAGTATCAATCTCCCACCTAATGACAACCACCGATTATTCCAGTTTCTAATCCTCTTCTCCACTCTGATCAGCAACCAAATCCAGTCTTTAGTTAAATAACCATTTGGCTTCAGTAAACAGCCCAGGTACTTTAAACCATCCCCAATAGCCGAAGACTTGATCGGTATGATTTCCTTAATAGCTGCCTTCACCTCACATACCTGTTTATGGAAAATGAAGCAAGATTTATCCAAGTTTAATTGCATACCAGATGCACGGCAGAAGAGTTTCAAGATTCTGTTGATCTCTGTCCAATCCTCAACGTCCCCGGTCCCATAAATGATCACATCATCAACAAAAAGTATATGAGTCAAAGCTAGAGCCGAATTGAAAAGTACACCTTTAATTATTTTAACAACTAACTTTATATATTTATATATGTTTTATGACGCATACATCCCACACATTCTTAGAAATGGTGATTTCAAATCCCTTCCTTAATTCCTTATAACCAAGCAATATATATATCCACTCTTATCCAAATATGCATGTTTTAAGACGAATGATATACACTTTCCCACAAATTCTTAAAAATGGTGATTTCCTATCCATTCCTTAAGCAGCCAAACAAAAAGAATGCCCTTTTCGTATACCATTCTGTTTAAGGTAATAAAAAATTCACGGTGTAAAAGACAAGTCATGGTATTAAAGTTTTATTAAAGAAGTCGTTCGAGAGTGTCGTTCGATTATTAGTTCCCCAACATAGAATACTATGTCTTAATGTTTGATTATTGATATTCGACATTAAATGTAATACTTATTTTATAAGCGGATTTTAAAAATACATTATTAAATAAAAGAAATACAAAAATGTGAAACAAGTAAACTAATGTGACTCATGGGTAACCCAACAACGAGAACCAAGGAAAGGATTAACTACTTGGGCTCGTCTTATTGCGTATATAAAAATTCCTGTAGATTGAAGGTTTTGGAAAGATTAGTTCCTTCTCCAAATTTGGATGCGGGTGCTAGCATGCCCCATCTATAGCGCATTGAGCCTTGATCTGGGAGCCGACCGTGTAGCACCACACATACCGGGACCATTAATCCCCCCGGCCCCCCATCTCTTCATTACGGGTGGGTGAGGACGTCCATTCTTGAGTCTGTCAAGAGTCAAGC
>LPNX010700486.1:201901-231623 GCA_001517045.1 Pseudotsuga menziesii | reverse complement strand
GGGGGGGGGGGAAGAATCTGATGGCTCTCTGTCGTGCTTGGTAGTTTTTGGCTGTGGGTTTCCTCCTTGGCTTCGCTCGATTGGTTCTCCTTGCAGCTCAAAGGCCTAATTCTGCTTCTGGTTTTGCAGCATCGCCACCCCCTTCGGCTGCATCTTCATGCTCTGGTTTCTACTATGTCAAGGAAAAGAGGAACCGCTAGGTGGGGCAGCAGCGATAGAGGAAAAAATCTACGCAGTCTAAGCTTGATGATGGAAGAAGGGTATGAATTCGGGATTTCGATGCCTGTCAAGGTCTTGATTGATGACTGGGAGGCCCGTCTGGTTAATGAACGACTTGCCACAGGAAGAGGGGGAGGTAAAATCAATCACTATTGGCTCATAAAAAACATGACGGGAACTCTCACGAAGGACATGTTGCGAAACTGGAGCTCGGCTCGCAACATGGTCCTCTTTGTCAAAGCTAAGCTGATCGACCTGGACAACTAACTTAGCAGTTTGGATGCCACCTTCGCCTTGAAATGCTTGGCCAACGCCGGTAGAGACCGGTTGGCACTACGAAGGTGGGGTGCAACATTGCAACGAGAGGAAGGTCAATGGAAAGAGGCTCTACTCCGGTTCGGGCGGCTGCTACCAGCACTCCCTTTTCCATTTCGACCACCATTGAACCTCTGTTCAAACGTGTTCGTGATAACGAAGGCCCGAGCGACAAATCTTCTCCTCCTCCAGCTAACAATCCTGCTACCAACTCTGAGGAAGGAGGATGGGGTTGCCCCATCCCAGAGGAGGTTCCCCCTCTGTAACTCATGGACATGTCTCCTTCGACGGCTAGGTCCCTCTCGGGTTCAGATTGCCATGTCAAGTTTTTTTGTTATAGTCTGTTTTTTAAGCTTATGTTAAATACTTTGTTAATTTGCAGAACTAGGAGGTATGGATCCAATTTTTTGTTTCCATGGCATCCATTGCCAGTGGACTTTCTTTGTTATAATCAACTCGTAAGAATATGTAATTTTGAATGGTTGGGGTGGTGGTTTCACTATCTTCAACCACCTGAAACTTTTCTTAGACATGTAATTTTTTACTTCTCAGTTTAATAGAATTTTCAACTTTACCAAAAAAAACAGTGCCTTCTCCAAACTATTAATACTAGCATTTGCACCGAGAGGTGGAAAGGAACGTCGAGAGGTGCAAAGGAACGTCGAGAGGGTAAAAATATCGTGTGTTTTTGCAACTTAACCATTTTGCAATTGAGTATCTCTGCAACTTATTGTTTTGGTTTTGCGGATTGTGGAAGGGCTATTTTTTATTTTATAAACGGTTGCATTTCCGCAACTTGCATTTCGCAGCCAAAAATAGGATTGCACAAGTCCTTTTTTTGGGGGGGGAGGGGGGTTGTGGAAATCAATATCCTGCAATCGGTTTCCAAAATAAGGTTTTATGTTTTATGGCTTCCGCAATCGGAAATCTGCAATGTGGGTTGCAGAATGAAATTATTAATCATTTGAAAATTGTTAAAGTTCTCCACTCCACAATGCGCAAGAATTTGCGGGTTGTGGGTGAGCAATGTTGCAAGTGTGATTTTTATTGATTTTTCGCAATCGCAATGCACTCATTGCGGAAAGCGAAAAAGTCTATTTTTACGTGTTTTTATATTTTCCTTTCTGCAACCCGTAATGCAAATTGCAGAATCGAAAAATAAAAACTTTATTTCGAAAAGGATTTCCGCAATTCGCAATAATTTGTGGGTTGCGAATTGCAGAAAGACAAACTTTTATTAAAAGAAAACTATGACTCTTGATCTATCTGGAGTTTATCTTCTTATCTAGATCTGTAAATTCTATAGCTTCATTGTCAACCCACAAAGAATGGACGATTTAGATTGAAGCGACAAACTAAAATGGATGATTTTATTGATAAGTGTTCATCACAACTCGACAGGTGTTTGTCAGCAACCTGCAAAAACTGGACAATTGAGATTGAAGCGACAAACTAAAATGCGGAGATGAAAAACAACCAAAACTTTAGATATTTTGATTTCCGCAATCCGCAATCCGCAATCCACATTTGCAGATTACGAAAAGGAAAAGAGAAAAACACGCAAAAATAGACTTTTGCACATTGCGAAATGCATAAACTCAATAAAAATCATGCTTGCAACATTGCTCAAGGCACAACCAACATGCGAGGATGAAAAAGTCAGAAAACTTTGGATTTTCTGGTTTCCGCCTTCGCAGAAAGCGGAAGTCGGAAAGAATTAAAAAGCAAAAAAAAAATTATTAAAATTTCGCATTCCGCATTCCACAAAGGTGGAAGGTGGAACCAAAAATATTGACTAAGAAAATTTACTAAAATTCCTCATTCCGCACTCCGCAAAGGCGGAAGGTAGAAATCGAAAAAATAAAAAACAAAAAAGCGCGAAAAAGACTTTTATGCCTTTCGCAACCCACCTTAGCGGAATGCGGAATGGGGGATCAGAAAATAAAAGTTTATTGCAAAAAGGGATTTGCACCTTTTGCAATCCGCCTTTGTGGAATGCGGGTTGCGGAAAAAACAAACTTTTTATTAAAACAAAATTCAAAATCCCGCAATCCGCATTTGCAGGTTGCGGGAAAAATATTTTCAGTAAACCTCCAAAAAAAGGATTTCCGCAATCTACCTTTGTGGAATTCGGGTTGCGGGAATGCGAGGAAAAACACTTATAAAGGAAAAAGGCGCTTCTGAAATCCGCAAAACCAAAAAAAACATGGCTTATGAGGAAATTTTATTAAGTTCAAAATAGTATACTTACAGTTTAAAATTCCCACAAGAAGATCATGGCTTCAAAATTCTATTTAAGGATTAAGGGGCTTCCATTTTAATAATTTAAAATGGTGTCAGTAAAGATTCCAAAATTAGGGTCCCCGCTCTTCTGCTCTTGGAGAGCAGTGTTTGACCTGGTTTTCATAGACATCTTGGAAGTGAAATCTGGTAAAAAATTCGTAACCATGGTCAAAATCTACCACAGTTCGGAAAATAATAGAAACAAACGGTCGTGAAAGGTAGGAGACTTATTGGTAAAAGCTTAGGGACCAGAGGGTTGATGAGATCAAACGAGAGAAATTCCCAGTAAAAATTCCAAACGCAGTAAAAACGACAAGTAAAATGGTGAAGAATTCGTAAAATTCAAAAGAATTAAATAATCCAAGCTTAAACGACAAAATAGATCTAGGCCGCAGATCTTGCAAAATATGGGTAGCTGAGATTAAGGAGGGAAACCAAAATGCAGAAGTGAAAAGACCCGGAAAACTTAAGATCTTATGATTTCTGCAATCCACAATGCGGGTTACGAGATGCAGAATGTAATTATTGATCATGTAAAAATTGTTAAGTTCTGCAATCTGCAAGAATTTGTGGGTTACGGGTTGCCAGTGTGCAATGTTGCAACTTTGTTTTTTATTGAGTTTCCACAATCCGCAAAATTTTGCGGGTTGCGGAAAGGAAAAAAAAAATACATGCGTAAAATAGAATTTTCCGCTTTCTGCAATCTGCATTGCGAGTTGCGGAAAGCGGAAAGGAAAACTAAAAAAGACGCTACAATAGACTTTTCCGCTTTCCACAAGCCGCATTTCCGGTTGCGGAATGCGGGAGCGAAAAGAAAAAAATTATTTTGAAAAAGGTTTCCGCAATCTGCATTCCGCAACAAGTTTGCGGGTTGCGAAAAGACAAACTTTTATTGAAAGAAAAATATGGCTTCTGCAATCCGCATTAGCAGGTTGCGGGATGCACATGTCTATTGTCTATCCCACTGTTACAAATTAACTATTCAGGTATACTAATTCCCATGGTACATTTTTTGTTTTCTCTTCTTATGTATGATTTTATTTTCTATGTAAATGTTAATGCAAACATAGAGGCTTGGTTACGTTATTTGATAGGTTAAAGGACTGGTTGCGATGTTCATAGTCATTAGTGAACTACAATGACCTAACTCTCAAGCACATATAATGTTTGTTGGTTATTGAATGCCATTTACTGGTTAGGGAGACTCCTCAAGGCACAAATCTCGGCATTAGTTGGAGGGATTAATAAACAAGTATTATGAAAAGATCATTTTCAATATTTCAACCAACTCGTTCTACATTATTTATTCTCTTGGTAAAGGAAATGTAGACTTTACGGAGTGTTCACAGAATGAGGAAGTGGGGCGGTCGCATGGCGATGTGTTTCTAGAAGAAAACCCTCAGCAGAAGAGCTATAGTTTTCATATTCATTAGCATAAGAAGAGTATTAAGGGGAGGTCATCGTTGATTTGTCTTTCCCTAGGAGCAGATGTCCCCATGAATCAAGTAATATTGATGTCGAGTTTTGCTCTAGTTGGACGCTTTGGTGGACGCAGTATGAGGATGGCCAAATTAAAGGAATGGGAAGTTGTTACATGGGGTGGGGTTTTGGGATACTTACCTCACTATTATATGTTGGATCAAGGATGGGTTGGTGTTATCCTTAGAACCCCTGAGAATGTGACAATGCCACTATAAGGTGATTGGATTTAGGATATTGTTGATATTAAGCTCCAAAAGTGGAGCCCATTTTTTTATGCTAAAAGAGAAAGGTACTTTAAGCACTTGGTCTGGATTAATTTACCAAGTTTGTTTCCCAACTTATGGACTCTAATTTTTTTTAACAAAATTGGGTCTCTTCTTGGTACACACATTTCGGTGCATTTAAGCTTCCACTCATCATTCATTATCATTGTAGCTCACATTCTTGTGGAGTTAGACTTTTAGGAATACCTTCCAATGGAAATGGTCATCTCCGTGGGCCATTTTATCCTTACTAGGACACTTGGATACTCTGGCATTCCATTTAGGTGTAACATATTCCATTCACTTAACCATCTGGTACATGAGTGTCCACTTCTATTTAGGAAGGTTGTTTGGAGAAATAAGAAGGATTTAGTTGCTCCAAAGCTCCTTGAAGATGGGTCGGAGAGGAATGTATATTTTTGGGAACTTGTGAAGTATTTTAGAGCTTTCATGACTTCAAATATGCCACGCAATCACCAATCAAGAGATATTTTGATAATGATTTACCTATGGTCATCGTGGATGAATATTTGGCATTATAAGTGGTTCCTTCTTTGAGAGGTAAATGTGTAAAAGGCGATGAAAACATGCATTTGGAGATGTATCCACTCGCTTTCAGGGAGAGTGTTGGCCTTGAGGAACATGCTCCCATATTACTAGGTAATATCATACCAAATCCATCCAAATAACTTCAGGATTCATGTGGCTCTCTATCTCCATTTTTAAAGTTTTCAGGGCTTAACTCAAAGGACTATAGATTAATCTTGGTTAGTGAGGGGTTATATTCTTCTAGTCCTATTGCTACGAGGGAGGGAGGTTGATATCAAAGTGTAACCCTTCAGATGTACTTCCTTCTAGTATTCCTCAAGAAGCCTCAGCTAAGGAAGGGTATCTTCCCCATTTGACCTTTTCTAGGGTTTTCTAAACAACTCGAACTCCTTCATATGTTAGGGAGGAAAGGGAGGCACTATCATTGGATTCTTTTCCCTACTTGAAGAATAACACCCTGGGAAATATGCCTCAACTATCAAGACCTTCTAGATCTGGTATTGGTGGGATTGCTCAACATTTGACTCTATTTCTACCTCTTAGTTGGGATTTTCCATAGGATTTTCTCCTCTTATTTGTAATCGAGAGATCCTGGTGGTATGTATTTGATGATTTTGGCTCCCTTAGGGTGGCCAAAGGATGTTGGATGAATCATTGTCCATTATTGACTGTGTATTCAAATAAGAGTATTTTTTCATCAAGAACCATTCTTATTATGCTCCTACATCATCAAATGATGAGTTTCAAGGGGCCTCTCCACATGTTTTTTTGTTTACGATACATTGATGCATTGGTGCATGATCATGTCATCCACAACATATTCACCAAGTCTCTCACCAATAAGTTGTTCATTCAGCTCATTCAAGTGAAGATAAATATCCATTGAATACATTTTGTTCATATATGTGCCATGTCCATTCTTGAGGGAGTATTTTCCCCACGTGGTTTTTCCTCTTTCCTCGTTTTCTGTGGACAAATAAATTGTTGTAAAGGGTGACCATAAGCCTTTGTTGCTTGGGCCCTATTTTTGTTTTCTCATTACCATTTTGGATTGAGGGGGGGTGTTAGAACAATGTTCCCATCATATGTATTCCATGGAAATTCATGTTGGTCTACCTAGTATTATTTGTCCTCCTAGTGCTTATTCTATTGTCTTAGACAATAGTTTGTCCACATTTGACCCACTTAAACTAGTGATATATCCATGAAGACTTGTTTGTCCACTTATACACTCTTTTCCTTCATTTAGGGATTCAATGCGCACATCTACCTTGCATTTATGATGGAGTTATGGTATTTCCTTTTTTAAAGGAGTTGGAGTGCGCCCTCTTAAGGATTTGGTCAACTTGTACATTAATGGCCATTACTTAGCCAACTACTCACCTCATGCATCATACTAATGGTTATGTTCACACCTATTTGACTATCCTAACCTCCTATTCGTCCATCTATGTTCATTGAACCTCATTATGGTGCAATCTAGGAGTTACACTTGGCCTCATGTCATTGCCGCATGAATTGGTCCAATCTAAGCCTACACTTTTGTGAGCCAATCATATTACCTTGGACTAGTCGATTTCCCTCCATGGAGGTCTATATTGTACTAGTTTTTGCTCAATAATATTAATGGAAAATAAAGCTTTAGAGTGGATTTCCCTAGTTTTGTCTCAATATTCTTCTTCTTATATTTTTCTACTATCTCTTGAAATATTTTGACTGAAGCTGTTATTGAATCTAGATCTAGGTTGGAATTGCACATGATTTAGAACCTATTGTTGTGATGTTGTTCATTCCAAAATATTATGTGCATAAACTATCACCACAATCTCTTCTACGATGGATATCATCAAGCAGGAGTATGGGCTCAGTGTAGTTGCAGAATTATAAAGTAAAATCAAGTTAGAGAATTGACAATGACATATTGTGAGAAGAGTCACAGTTACACTAATTGAATAATCCCTAAACCAACATTGCCATCAAGATCAAGAGGAGAAGAGATATATCACTCACATTTTTCATAGGCATCTTCCTTATTTCTCTTTGGCCTCACTTTCTTGCTCCCTAGTCTCTACCTCCTTTCTATCTGGTATGCTCTTAGCGGGTCTCACTGCCGGTATGTAAGCTTTTTTTATCTACGGGAAGAACAAAGGAAATGATGTGGGAGTATGGTGAGATAATGGAACTCAATGCATGGGACTATGGTGTGTGAGTTCACATGGAAGTGTGGAACTCAATGTGAGGGATTATGATGAGTTAATGGAACTCAAAGTGGAGGAGTGTGGCCATGAGGTAAGTTATAAAATTTGATTTAAAAAACTGTAATCTAAACATTTAAGGGTGATGTCAGTAATGATGATAATGATGACCATGTTAGTGATGATGACAATGTTAGTGATGATGATGTTGAACAATCTGGTACATGAGTGTCCACTTCTATTTAGGAAGGTTGTTTGGAGAAATAAGAAGGATTTAGTTGCTCCAAAGCTCCTTGAAGATGGGTCCGAGAGGAATGTATATTTTTGGGAACTTGTGAAGTATTTTAGAGCTTTCATGACTTCAAATATGCCATGCAATCACCAATCAAGAGATATTTTGATAATGATTTACCTATGGTCATCGTGGATGAATATTTGGCATTATAAGTGGTTCCTTCTTTGAGAGGTAAATGTGTAAAAGGCAATGAAAACATGCATTTGGAGATGTATCCACTCGCTTTCAGGGAGAGTGTTGGCCTTGAGGAACATGCTCCCATATTACTAGGTAATATCATACCAAACCCATCCAAATAACTTTAGGATTCATGTGGCTCTCTATCTCCATTTTTAAAGTTTTCAGGGCTTAACTCAAAGGACTATAGATTAATCTTGGTTAGTGAGGGGTTATATTCTTCTAGTCCTATTGCTACGAGGGAGGGAGGTTGATATCAAAGTGTAACCCTTCAGATGTACTTCCTTCTAGTATTCCTCAAGAAGCCTCACCTGAGGAAGGGTATCTTCCCCATTTGACCTTTTCTAGGGTTTTCTAAACAACTCGGACTCCTTCATATGTTAGGGAGGAAAGGGAGGCACTATCATTGGATTATTTTCCCTACTTGAAGAATAACACCCTGGGAAATATGCCTCAACTATCAAGACCTTCTAGATTTGGTATTGGTGGGATTGCTCAACATTTGACTCTATCTCTACCTCTTAGTTGGGATTTTATATAGGATTTTCTCCTCTTATCTGTAATTGAGAGATCCTGGTGGTATGTATTTGATGATTTTGGCTCCCTTAGGGTGGCCAAAGGATGTTGGGTGAATCATTGTCCATCCGTTGGGATTAGGGTTTTAATGGTTCCTCCATTGTATGATAATATTTATGGTTCTATATCTGCAGCTTTGTATTTTCCCATGATTTCCACTTGGGGCAACATTCCTTTGAATGACCTTCTATTTGAGGAAATTATACACAATATGATGCTCTTGATTGTTGGGTCAAGGGATCCAACTCTTGTATAATTGTTTCCTAGGCCTGGCTTGTTTTCTAATAACGATTTCTCTATATAATATAGGTACTCTCCATCAATGGATTCATCCCCTCATATTTTCTCTCCTTGTGCAACCCCCCCATTTTTTATAATGGTTCAGATTCTGGCTTGGATAGGCTCCCTTACTCAATAGAACGGTAACGTGAATGATTGTTTTGAAAATCAAGAGGTACAATCCATTAAACATAGCCAACCATCTAATGAATTAAATATTCCAACCCTTGGGGGCTCCAGATATTTGTTTACACCGCAAATATTGTCTAAATTAAAGTGAGGGACAATGATGAGAGTTGGTATAATATAAGACTCTTCTAAAGTATCTGAAAGGATTCGCGGTAGAAATTTTGTTATGGATTTGGGCCACAAACATGTTGTTCATGATGTCAAGGTAGGTCAACATAAAACTATTAAAAGGTTTCTTAGAGTTAGTCATCCCTATTATAACGTTACATAATGCTCTTAATGTCCCTGAATTGCAGAGGGTTAGGGATTCCCTCTAGTATTATTTGTCTCAAAAAGGATTGGTCTTATCAAAATAATTGTTTGTTATATTCTTTTACACGAAACACTAGCTCATAGTGATTGTATTCTAAAGGATATTAAGATTTTACTTCCTAGTTGATATTTTGTCACCTTAGATGCAACGGGTAGATCTAGGGGACTTATTACAGGTTGGAAGTCTAGTTTGTTTTTATGTACTAATAGTTGGGTTGTCCTGACAGGAATTGACACTGTTCTTTTTTCAAGAGAGCTAGGGCATGCTTTCTCTATTATCAATATGTATGGTCCTTACTAGCAAAGAGTTCCATACTAGGAAAAATTATTCAAATTTGGTCTGTTGGAAGGGGACATAGTTATCATTAGTAGAGATCTAAATTTTTCACTGGGTGAAGGGGAGATTTGAGGACCAAATGCTCATAAGGACTCATTGAATAATTATTTTCTTGGGAGATTCGATGAGAAATATTTGTATGATTTTCATCTAGTAAAATTAAGGCCTACATGGAGAAACACGAGAATTGGACATGATAGAATTTCTAAGAGGTTGGGATATATTTTTAATCAACGAAGGAACCTTGCAATTAGTAATCAGTTTAGGACAATGGATAGGGTAGGGTGGGGATTTTGATCATTTCCCAATATTCCCAGATATTATGTTGGATATGGATAAAGCCCATAGTTCTTTCAAGTTTAATTCCACTTGGTTGGATGATGAGGAATAAAAGGATTTGGTCAAAATATTATGGACCCCTTTTGATGGCAATGTGTATGAATATGTTGGTATCTAGTTTATAACTAATATCAAAAGGATTAAGAATTGACATATATTCTAGTATGTTGACAGAAGAAAAAGAAAGGACATGGAACTTAGAGGGATTGAAGACACACTAGAACCCTTTCATGAAGATATTCATGAAGGTTTTCTTACTTTGGAACAAAAAAGACAAGTAGTTTCTTCAGAAGTAAGGAGAACTAAGATCCTAGACAAGAATGAAGCTACATGGAGACTTAAAAGTAGGTCCATCTTGATTCAAAAGGGGCATGGTAATTCCAAATATTTCCATAGTTATGTTAAGCATAGACAACATACTAACTCCTTGTGGAAACTAGAGGAGGATGGCATAAGTAAGGTGATGGGGTTCATGATTCTAGCTGGAGCTAGTGTGAATCATTTCAACAACATTTTTAAAGAAGTTGAAGGGGATTTTGTTACCCAAATGGTTATATTAACTATTTCCTATCCTTCTTTTGTAAATGAGGAACAAAATATTGAGCTTATAGAGGAGGTCACACTCGAGGAAATCAAGGAGGTTGTCCATTTCATGTAGAAGAACAAAATACCTACCCTTGATGGTTGGCTAGTGGAGTTTTTCATCAGATTCATGGAGATATTTGAAAGGGATTCATTGGTTGTTATTGAAGAATCTATAAGCAATGGGAGGATCCTAACTTCCTTCAACTCAACCTTCACTACCCTCATCCTTAAGGTTAATAATGTAAACAAGTGGGAGGATTATAGGTCAATCTCCCTTTGTAATTGTATATATATAAGTTGATAGCCAAAGATATTGCAAGAAGAATGAATACAATTCTATCTAGCTATGTATCATAGGAACAATTTTCTTTTATGAATGATAGACATATACATGATGCTCTTGGAACTACTCAGAAGGTGATGCATACAACCAATGTTAAAAATATCCTTGCAGTTATAGTCAAGGTGGACCTCTCCAAGGCCTATGATATGGTCGATTGGTTATTCTTAAGAATAAGCTTCCCTTCTTTTCATTCTGGTTGTGGAAGGACTAAGCAGAGTCATCATACAAGCTCGGTTAAATGGATCGTTTAGTGGCATCATAGTTGGTGGGAATGTATGTATTTCTCGTATAATTTTTGTAGAATATATCCTTCTGTTCACAAAAGGATATGGGAGGGATATTGTCAAGCTAAAAGATATTTTGGCCCTTTTTTCTTAAGCTACAGGGATGAATATAAATGATAGGAAATCATCTATTTCTTTTATGAATGTTGAACATGATAATATTGACTGGATCATCACATATTTTTCCTTTGAAGAGGTGGATTCACAGGATGGAATGAAATCTTTGGGGTTTTTACTAAAGCCTAATGATTATCTTAGGAGGGGCTGGGCCTGGTTGATAAGAAAATTTGAGAAAAGAATTCATATGTGGTTGACATGTGGTGGAATAATGATCTTATTGAAAATCCTCTAGGAATCCATCCTTGTATATTGTATCTCATTGGCATATGTCCCAACAAGCACTTTGGAACAAATCAAGAAATTGTGTTATAATTTTTTGTGGAAGGGGAACTTAGTTGATAATTCCTATTCTTGGGTGGACCAGGATAAAATTTCATTACCAAAGGAGTTAGGAGGATGGGGCTTGAAACACCCTTCCTATTTCGAAAAGAATTTAGTAGCAAAGGGCATTTGGAGAATCTTGAAGGTTGGAGGCCTCTAGGTTAAAGTAGTTTATCATAACTACGTTTACCCTCTTACTTAAGAAGAATGGTTCAGGTCGAGTGACAAATATACCATAAATGTATCATCTGCGTGGATGGATCTTATCTTTGCAATTGATGTTATTGGTTCTTGGCTATTCTAAAAAGTGGGGAATGGTATAAAAATTTGACTTGGAGATGATCCTTGGATTGGTAGCTCTGGTGTACATAGGCTTCTAGTACATATGATTGATCATCTTAGGGATGAAGGTAAGTTGTTTTTGTGTCATATATGTAATGTTATTAATTCAAACCCTATAAATCAAGTCTAGTTAAGGGATAAGGAGTTGGAATTTAATGATGAAGACATACTAATATGGAACAATTACATTAAATATCTTCATCACTGCCATATACATTGATGGATAGGTAGGATGAGTTGGTCTTATCCAAGAATGAAAAAGGTGGATTTTACAATCTGATCTTGGGATACAAAGTTATAAGAGAGGAAGAATACCTTCCTGAGACTCCATGGTGGATTCTTGTGATGTGGAAGTTAAAATGTCCAATAAAAGTAAAGTTGTTCCTATAGCCGACCTTATATAAAAAATTACCTATATGGGAAGCTATAATTAGGAGATACTATATTGGGCCTAGCTGGTGTCCTATATGCAAGGAAAGTAATGAAAACATTGAGCATTTATTTATCCACTTCCCATTTATATTATGAGGATGTGGGATCATGCATCTTTAGTGAAGGAGGTTCATTTCACCTGGGATGGATTTTATATTTAGGATGCTCTATGTTCTTGGATTAACAATGAGGATTTTAAATATTTCTTGGAGCTACGAGCTTTATTAATCTAGGGAGTTTTGATGGAGAGGAATAGTGCTATTTTTATTGACATCTACATTGCCCCATAAATTTATGCTCCTAAATGTTTGGTCATTCTTTGCTTATTTCCATAGGATGAAGGCCCTCCTAAGATGAGAAGGGTGGAGGAAGGAGTTATTGACATAACATGATAATGGGAATATTTTGATGAGGATTCACAGGGTCAACTAGCAAGGGGTGGAGTAGGAGGCATTGTTTTCTTTTCAGATCAACATTGGTTAAAGTTTTCAGCTTGTTTGGGACATAGTACAAACAATTATGTTGAATTGATGGCCTTAAAATAGACTTTGATGCTATATATTTCTAAAGGCACTATGAAAATACATGTATTTGCTAACTCAAAGATTGTTGTAGAATGGATGAGGCTGAAAATTCCATCTAAGAATATACACCTTCTTTCCATCTATGAAGACCCGATACAAATTGTAGGGGTGTTTTAGACAATTAGTTTTCAACACATTTATAGAGAGATAAATTCACAGGCCGATCATTTGTCAAAGAAAGGACTCCGAGTGATAGCAGGTATGTGGAATCCATGGGAACAAAACAATGACAAACTTCTGGATCTTTATCTAGGACCTTTCCATGGATAATTGATGGGAACATTTCACTACTAGGGATCTTGATCAATTATGAATTTAGGTACTAGCTACAACAAAATTGAATATTTGTTATTTGAGAAAAACATTTGTTTTTATAAGTGACTACAATCACATTATATATGTTTTTACAACTAATATGTGTTTATTTTTTGTGATGCAGTGAACACAACCTGGATTATTGAGAAGGATTTGCTAGGTCCTACAGTTTTAGAAAAGATTCATTATGATAACGCAATGTATGAAAAGGCTATCAAAGTCTTTGAACAATGTGTTTTACTGTAATATAATGAAATGTGATCTTTTTTTTTATAAACAAAATCACGACCTATTTTCATAAATTAATAAAGAGTGATACTGAAACAAAGTGAGTAAAATAAGGCATATTAACATGTTTATATTTTGAAGAAATCACAGGGGGGCACTTGAAGGGGTCGCACCCTATTCACTATGATTATGGAGCTAACCCTACAGGGAAATCAAGTGAGACCCTTATATAGAAATGTATAACCACCAGAGGATATGACACCAAGATCTTCTACTCACAACTTGTAGCACTCAACCACTTGAGCTAGTCCACTGAGCTAGATTTAATTTTTTAATGTTTAAAAGAATATAGAATTAAGATGGATTTATGTTTGTTTATTTTATGACAAAATTTTATAATTATTAAAGCTCAATTTTTTTTATTAGTTATTTTGAATTTTTATTAACTTTGTTTTTTTCAATATATAGTTTATTGTGTTGTAAGATCTGTTGTGTTTTTTTTTTGTATAGTATATAATTGGTTTATCTAATTAATTTATCAAATAATTTGAGGGAATTAAATATTTTGAGGTGTAATTCAATTTAGTGTAAAAATTAAGGAAATGCTATATTTATTTGCATTTGTTAAATTTAACTTAGGTTGGATTTAGGTTAGTACACACTTTCATTTATATTCACATTGTCACTTTTACTTTTCTACATATTCCATTATAAAATAAATAGACCCGGAAACACAATAAATGATTATATTTAAAATAAAAATGATATATTTTACAATCTTTGTATTAAATAAAGAAGTTCTTTTGATGTTCTAGGAAATTGAATTTTTTTATGAGATGGGTGATAAAATTGCAATTTTGGATATATATGTGTGTGTGTGTGTGTGGATTCAATGCCCTCAAATATCTGTACAACAATGGATTATGCAATATTAATAATTGATATCTATAATTTCATGAATCCAAAAATATTCTTTAGAGATTTCAATTTCTCTTTTGGTTATTAAAGGAGTGACAATGAAGGAAATTGGTAAAACATTTATACTACAACTTAAAGAAAGATTAGAGTCTTTACAAGTTATAAGTTACATATTTTCTTCCCACTCATGACAGGTTAGTTGCAATGGAAATATAGAACAACGATATGATGTTGACTAGGAGGAATTATTAGAGGTACACACACAACCTATTATAATATGTTGTAAATAGACATCAAGAATATAATTTGTATTTATGAAAAATCAATATAACTCATAGAAATTCACTTTCCTCTAATATTGCTATGTTACTTTTCCTCATCTTAACTTAACCAATCATTTATTTTCTTTTTTTTTAGTATGTAGGGTATCTGTTTGTACTTGTGCACCATGCAAAAAAAATCCCCAATAATAAAATACCTATGTATTTTAGAAATATGATATATGTACAAATAAAAAGCAATACTTTTTTTTCTTTAAAAAACATATTGCACACAAATCTATATAAGTGTGTGTACCTTTATAAGCAATGAATGTATGGGTCCACTAGAACAAAATGAGAGATAAGTGACCAAGGGACCAAAAAAATTGGTCATCACAGTTTTTTCAAGGAATAAATGACCAAAATTGATAAATTTTATGTGAGCTAACTAAAAATGACCAATCTAAATGACCAATTTGTTCACGGGATAAGAACTAAACTAAAAATGACCAAAATAAACGACCAATTTGGTCATAGTATAAGAACTAAACTAAAAATGACCACATAACAATTGGTCATTTATTTGGAAAATTACCTCGACAATGGAAAATTACAATTTTGACAATGAATTTGTATAATGTACTAAATTCTAACAATGCAGATGGATTCAGAGACCCAAAGGGGTCTCCTCGGAATCCATCTGCAGTGTTAGAATTTAATAAATTGTAGACCCCTCACGTTTCATGACTCAGCATTAATGCATGAAGCAGATTTGCACCGCTTACTCTATATATGTATCAAGAGGTCTCTGAATACACCTATGGTGTTAAAATTTATTAAATCATAAAATTTATTTTACAATTTAGTAAATTTTAATGGAGCGAGATAATCATGGAGCATTCTTCCCTTTTTGACAAGTTCTTTGATGGAATTTGGCAATGAAAATTTACAATTTTGATAATAAATTTGTGAATTTTTAAAAAGTTTTATTGCCATGGCGGGGTTTTCGGAATTGTAGGGATCCTAACTTTATCCGACTGAAATTTCTAGGAACTCACACTCAAATATTCTATCAAATTTTCTCTTGAGAAAAATGTGTGAACTCATCATATGTGAATGCCACTAGAGATGAAACAACTAGAAAATACTTTTTCATCTTACAATTGTTGCAATTGGATTGTTGGAAATTGAGAAATGTTTAGGAACTCTATCATATGATTGTTTGATCCCTCGTGGTTGCATTGTGAGTAACCAGCGTAGACCCAAATCCTAGGCTCTATCAAGCGCCGAGATGGATCAAATATCTGGAGGTGCAAACCTCTTCTTAGGTATCCATTGATTCGATTCAAACCAAAAGACACGTCTTTTTATTTAAGGTCCGCAAATAATTTTATTATTATTAATATTTAATATTATTTATGGCCGACATATAATATCTTTTATTAATTTTTATTTTGTTAGGAACGATATTGCATCATTTCCCCACACATGGTTTTAAAACCATATGCAAAGCCCTCCTACAATCATGGGTTGTTTAGGAGGGCTTGCACATGGTCTTAAAACCATTTGCAAGGTCCTCCTAAACTATGTACAATAAAACCATGGGTTGTTTAGGAGGCCTTGCACATGGTTTAAAAACCACGCGCAAAGCCTCCTAAACCATGTACAATAAAACCATGGGTTGTTTAGAATGCCTTGCACATGGTTTTAAAACCATGTGCAAGGCCAACATTTTTTGGGGATAATTCAATTTTGTGTTTTTTTCTTGACCCACATATTTCTTTTACGGATAATTAAATTTTTTATTTTTTTATTGTTTTGTTAGGTAGGAAGATTACAACATATGTGGCCGACATTTATTTTGTCCTATTAGAAAATTTATTTTTTATTAATGAAAATAACGTTACGAAAGTGATATTATTATTTTTTATTTTGTGTTACAAAATCTCTCCCATAGTAATCACTATCACTATTATTGAGCCGAGAGGCTCTCTACAGCCCAGTATGGGGGAGATCTTGTAACGTTACGTAACGGGGGAGATCTTGTAACGTTATGTAACGTTATGTAACGTTACGTAACGTTATTTTTATTAATAAAAAAATAGATTTTTTAATTATAAAACAAAATAAATGTCGGCCAGAAAAACAACCTAATATGGGGGAGATGTTGTAATCTTCCTACCTAACAAAACAATAAAAAAGTAAAAAATAACAAAACAATAAAAAAAATAATAATTAATTATCGCCCCAAAAAATGTGGATCATAAAAAAAACACAATATGGGGGAGATGCTATAATGTTCCTACATAACAAAATAATAAAAAAATAAAAATTGAATTATTTGCAAAAAAGTGTTGGCCTTTTAAACAACCCATGGTTTTATTGTATATGGTTTAGGAGGACCGTGCACATGGTTTTAAAACCATGTGCAAGGCCTCCTAAACAACCCATGGTTTTAGGAGGGCCTTGCATATGGTTGTAAAACCATTTATGGGGAGATGTTGTAATGTTCGTTCATAACAAAATAAAAAATAATATTAAATATTATATGTTGGCCATAAATAATATTAAATATTAATAATAAATATATTATATGTTGACCTTAAATAAAAAGATGTGTCTTTTGGTTTGAATCAAATCAATGGTATATATAGGACACACAAAAGTTGATAGCTCATTGAGTGTAATACTCAAGAAGAGGTTTGCACCTAGAGAGATTTGATCCCCCTCGGCTCTTGATAGAGCCTAGGATTTGGATCTACGCTGGTTTTTTTCCAACATGCTACAAACGTTACATCACGTTACAAGATCTCTCCCATAATATTCACTATCACTATTATTTTTGGCCGACATGTTACAAACGTTACTAACGTTACATCACGTTACAAGATCTCTCCCATAATATTCACTATCACTATTATTTTTTGCCAACATGTTACAAACGTTATTAACGTTACATCACGTTACAAGATCTCCCCCATATTGGGTTGTAGAGCGCCTCTCGGCGCAACAAGGAGCGTATACAACCTATTGTTGAGGAGATTATAATGTAACACCAATAAAATAAATTGAAAAATAAAACCACATAAAAACAAAAAGAACCTACCATAACAGTGGCATAAAATATTATAATAATATGATTAAAAAAATAAGTAGACCATTTAAGCCGGACTACTTTAATACTTAACTATGTAAGATCCATATTAACCAATATATTTCAAGAGGATATATGTTGAACCTCCCATTGTTTGATCATTCTTAATTGCATAAGAGTGAGATGTATAATCAAGAGTGAGATGTGGAATATAACGTAAAGCGAGTTGAAAATAAAATTAAAATCTTTATAGACAAAAAAAAACCAATCATCATAGTAATAATAATAAATATAGATTGAAATGAATTTCCATTTATACTTAAAAGTTAATAAAAAGTGGCTTAAAGTGAATCTATGCCAATGCTACATGACCATTTAATCCCAACTCCTTTAGCACCTAACCATTTAAGCCCAACTCCTTTAACTATTTAAGTCCACTAAAAGTAAACCAAACCAAGCAAAGAGACTAGTAACACATAGGTTGGCTTTTGAGCAATATAAAAATGGTGGGTTGGGGAAAATAATTTCTATAATTTTTAGGAGCTACCTAAATGTATTTATATGGTCCTTTTATTTGTTACATGAATATATTTCTATGATCCTTTTATTTTTATTTGTTTCAACCCAATAACAATTCATTACAAAATCCTTAATTTTTCATGTCATTTTCAAACTCTTAATTTTTAATACATTTTTTTTTATGAAACCCTTGATTTCCAAGGGTCCTAGAATAATGAAAAAATACACAACTAATATATATGAGAGAGCTGGAGATATCCTGAACTTTATAATGCATGAGCATAGACATGAAAACTTCCCTTGGTAAAATTGTGTTGATTTTATATAAATATAGAAAATTATATAAATAAAAAATACCAATAAAATGGTTCTCTCTTACAACTAAACCATCTACATAAAAGAAAAAATATTTCTACCCATTAACATAAATTAAAAAATACATTTCATTACACAATTATAACCTTTTTTTTAATGAAAACCAAACAACATAACCATGCACTATAATGAACGCTAAACATATTAGGAATGGAATACCCAAAATTAACCACAAACTATACGACACGATAATTAGGGTTTTTCTCAGAGGTAAACTCGTATTCAGTGTTTATGTTCTCACGAACGTGGTTGACCATTGTTGTAGAATAACCATTATCAATCCCTTTCCACAGACTCTATTCAAGTCATTGGCAAACCATGGATGATATGCATGAATCCTTGTGTGGAGCCTCGTGACTAGATTATGACATTCATTCTCATTCTCCCCTAACCTAATAAGATCATATCGCTAACCCGTGTTGTACCCAAACAACTTGGGTATCAACCCCTATGGACACGGACTACATCATTTCTTGAATCGAGGGAGGTTTAAAATATGCATGAGGAAATCGACCCCGAGATCATATATGATTTGGTAATTCCAGACCATAAGTGGTTGCCCCAAAACATAACGGGACTGTAAAATGAGGAGGAAGTGATCCAAGGAAATAGAGAATACCCTCTATTAAGCACTGCAATTAAATACATTTTGCATAAAATGTGAACTACTTCTCTCATTGTTGGCTTATTTTGAGGTGCGTCTGAGATGGAAGCGAATCCCAAATATAGGACTTAAATTATCTCATCTTTAATCAAGTATGGTTTGGAATCACTTTCTTCCAAGAATTGAGGAGCAACTGCTCCAATTGATTTCCATCGCTAATGGCATCCACCACCCATTGTCAAAGTGTAGTTGTTCCCTCCATAATTTGGGGTTTCCTCGGAAGGCAAGTGGTATTCAATGTTTGTGTATTATCTTCGGTTTTTGTAGTACTTAGTGTTACAAGCGAATTTGGAGGCTCCGGTGTTCAACGGAAATGGTAGGAATCCTTTTAGTCTTCCAAAGTTTCAATTTCTATTGACCTTATTTTTCCCTTTATGGGTTTGTCTGTGGAGGTTTCAAGAGTTTTGCAGTCAATCTTGTTATTGATTCAAAGTGGGTTTATTTGGAAAAATCTCTGAAGATTTCTACTATATATATTGGAACCAATTCATCCTTATTCCTTAGAAAAAACACCAATTACATCTCCTCCAAGGAACGTGCTAGGAGTTGAACTTGTTATATCCACAAATAAGAGTGGTTTTTCAACGCCCAAAACCAGTTCTAAAGATCCATCACCTTTCATCAAAAGACACAAAATTATTCAAGGCTTGTATAGGAGCACATGAAGGAAAGCAAAATAAAGAAAATTAGAATGGAATAAGGCTTACGTGGTCGAGGTAAAAGATGTACATCCTACTGCACCAAATGCTTGAAGGTGGTCCACAGAGTTGGGCACGAGAATGAGGTCTTATTTGGATGTTACCAAATCCAACTTTATAGATGGAGCTCCAATAAATGTTGATCTAGTGATCCAACAAATGGAAAATGTTTTTGAGATTGTTGGTGGTAGGATTTCTATTACATATTACCAGTATAGAATGAGAATTTTGATGAATAATTTAAGGTATAAATGCAGGAAATTAATCTTGGATGAAAAATATAGGGAGAGAAGCTTGACTCCCAAACAGTGGGAAGATTTGAAGGAAAGTATGTGTGTTGAGGAGTTTCTGGCAAAGAGTGCAAGAGGGAAGAAAGGAAGATATCTTGTGAAGGCTTGATATTTTTTGGGTTAGGGTGGGATATTTTTTGGGTCAGGGCGGGTTGAGAGCCAAACAACACATATGTGTAAGTATATGGGTTTTTTGTTGAATAGTGTACATTGTGTTTTGCCTTTTTTATTTGTCTATATTTCCAATACATTGCGTGTTGACAATAATTTGTAGGTTGAAGGAACTAATAGAGAACCTGATTTGAGTGAAATGGCTCAATATATGCCAGACTTAGAAAATTCTAAAAAAGAGATTTCATTGCCATCTATTGAAGTCAAGAGAATCCAAATAAGAGGCCCATCTATTGTTGAAAACCCTTGTGAGGATTATAAAAATGCAATAAATCGTTGTATAAATGGATTGTCGGAGAAGATGTCGACCATAGACTCCTCCAATGAACCTCTTGTTGCTGAATTCAAATTAAATAAGGGATTTCCTATTGATTCAAATGAGGTAAGCTAATTATCGTTCTCTTCCAACCATTTCTTCACGAGATATTTTAATCTATGGATGTTTTTTATCCATTTCACTTCACTTGTGAAGCCTCTTTTTTTAATGGAAATTCCTGTCAATCATATGAAAAAACCGTAACTATGGGTGGTGCAACAATATTGAAATACCCAAAAGATGGCCATGAACATGCAAATGTATGTACTAAATTAGCAACAGTTTCTGTAGATATCTAGAAGCCTTATATCTTAGAATGTGGTTTAATTGGTATATTGTTTTGTTTTTTATAGTGCTCAATAATTCCAGCATGGCATGAAGTACTCCAGGAAGGTGAGAATGTTAAAATATTGGATCCATATGACGGTGATATTGCTGGCATTGAACGAATTCATTCACTTTATGTGATCCATGGAGTGGCACTTGGTCCTGAAGATGAAAATGTCAATGTCATCAATGTTACAAGCAACATCCCACTTCTGAAGATAAAATAGATGGTCGATGTCTCCGTTTGAAGGAGAAGAAAAGGAGTTTCATTTGGTGGCCAAAGAAGTATTTGGAAAAGTCATCAAACTAGATGATTTTTATGTTCTTGTCCCAAATATTGATGTTCCTGAAGTTCATGTTGTTGAGAGTATTGGCTAGTAATGGCCTCTTTGTCTAGTAGTATCCCTGTCTAGGAAATATAATTTTATTGGTTTGGTTATACAAGAGTGTTAAACAATGTTGTGTAACTTCATATCTTATCCTTATTTTATATGCTGGTTTCAAAGTGATTATTTTATTGGCATTATCTGATATATATGTTGTATTGCAGTCACTAGAATTGTTTCATGGTTGCTTCACTTCTGTCTTGCAGAGTGTTATACATAACATAGATATTTTTTACAACTAAAATACCTTATCCTTATTTTATATATTGGTTTGAAAGTGATTACTTTATTGGAATTATCTGATATATATGTTGTATTGCAGTCACTAGAAGTGTTTCATAGTTGTTTCACTTCTGCCTTGTAGAGTGTTATACATAGCATATATATTTTTTACAACTAAAATATCTTATCCTTTTTTTATATGTTGGTTTGGAAGTGATTATTACTTTAATGGAATTATCTGAGATATATGTTGTAGTGCAGTTACTAGAAGTGTTTCATAGTTGCTTCACTTCTGTCTTGCAGAGTGTTATACATAGCATAGATAATTTTTCAACCTAAAATTCTTACCAAAGTGTTGAAACAACTTGTATGTGATAACAATTATTTTTTTTCTTTTTGTCCATTTATAATTTTATTGCATGTGCAGGAATACATTCCTTATACGGTGATGATAAAACTTATTGTTATTGTACATAACACTTATGGAATATATACCTTGGGAGAGAAGATAAAATTTTGACCCTTGGTCTTGTGGGTAAAAGGGTTGTTTCCCTAGCTTGATTGTACACCTCGGTGTTGTGGGTGAAAGTGTTGTCTTCCCACTTTGTTATGACCACTCTTGTTGACCTTTGACCTTGTATAGAACCTTGTTGGTCCTTATGCTAACACCTCCCTCTCCTAGTGTGGTAACTTGACCCTTTTGTCATGATGACTTACCTTTATTATTATGTAATCCTTTTCAACCTCCTTGAGGCTGCTACTATGTATGGAAGTGTGCTAGAGTGTGGGTTAAGGCTGCATCTGCACATTTGAAAGGAGCTTCTATTTTATTCATGTATGATTGTCCTAAAAGATTGTCATTTATTGCAGCAATGGGATTTAAAGTTCATCCTTATTTCTAGAATTTTTTGATTAATACCTTGAGGTCTGTATTTGTCCAACTTTTCCCTACAACTACCTATCTCTCTCTCTCTCTCTCTCTCTCTCTCTCTCTCAGGTATGTCCATTGTTTTGTTAGTGACTTGTCTCCTAAGAGACAAAGTCTGGTCATAATATAAAGGAAGGTATAAACCAAATTGGTTTCTCCTTGACGTATTCTAGTTTAACTTGTTCATTAATTTGTTACTACTGTTGTTATTTATTGTCTTTGGATGCTTCAACTTTAACACAGGGACCTTTGGGAGTGTTAAGTTGAAAGAAATAAAAATTATGTTATATATGTTGTATTGCAGTCACTCGAAGTGTTTCATAGTTTGGACCTTCCCTATACGGTGATGATAAAACTTATTGTTATTGTACGGAACACCTATGGAATATATACCTTGAGAGAGAAGATACAAGTTTGACCCTTGGTCTTGTGGGTAAAAGGGTTGTTTCACTAGCTTGATTGTACACCTCGGTGTTGTGGGTGAAAGGGTTTTCTTCCCACTTTGTTATGACCACTCTTGTTGACCTTTTACCTTGTGTTGAACCTTATTGGTCCTTATGCTAGCGCCTCCATATCCTAGTGTGGTACCTTGACCCTTTTGTCATGATGGACTGCCTTTATTGTTATGTGCTCCTTTTTAGCCTCCTTGAGGATGTTACTATGTATGGAAGTGTGGAACAGTCTGATGGACGTGCTAAAGTGTGGGATAATATTTCCTATGCACATTTGAAAGGATCTTCTATTTTCTTGATGTATGATTGTCCTAAAAGACTGTCATTTATTGCAGTAATGGGATTTAAAGTTCATCCTCATTTCTAGAATGTTTTGATTAATATCTTGAGGTTTGTATTTGTCCAACTCTGCCCTACAACTACCTATCTCTCTCTCTCTCTCAGGTATGTCCATTGTTTCTTTAGTGACTTGTCTCCTAAGAGACAAAGTCTGATCATAATATATAGTTGGGTATATAAAGGAAGGTCTAAACCACATTTTTTTCTCCTTTACGTATGTTAGTTTAACTTGTTCATTAATTTATTACTATTGTTGTTATTTATTGTCCTTGGACTCTTCAACTTTAACATAGGGGCCTTTGGGAGTGTTAAGTTGAAAGAAATGAAAATGATGTCATATATGTTTTATTGCAGTCACTCGAAGCATTTCATAGTTTGGACCTTCCATATTTGTTGATGATAAAATTTATTTTTATTGTATGGAACACCTGTGGACTGTATACCTCGAGAGAGAAGATAAAAGTTTGACCCTTGGTCTTGTGGGTAAAAGGGTTGGTTCCCCAGCTTGGTTGTACACCTTGGTGTTGTGGGTGAAAGGGTTGTCTTCCCACTTTGTTATGACCACTCTTGTTGACCTTTGACCTTGTGTTGAACCTTGTTGGTCCCTATGCTAGCACCTCCCTCTCTTAATGTGGTACCTTGACCCTTTTGTCATGATGACTTACCTTTATTGTTATGTGCTCCTTTTCATCCTTCTTGAGGCTGCTACTATGCATGGAAGTGTGCCACAGTCTTATGGACGTGCTAGAGTGTGGGTTAAGGCTTCCTATGCACATTTGAAATGAGCTTGTATTTTCTTGATGTATGATTGTCCTCAAAGACTTCCATTTATTATAGCAATGGGATTTAAAGTTCATCCTTGTTTCTAGAATGTTTTTATTAATACCTTGAGGTCTGTATTTTTCCAATTCTTCCCTACAACTACCTATCTCTATCTCTCTCAAGCATGTCCATTGTTTCGTTAGTGACTTGTTTCCTAAGAGACAAAGTTTTATCATAATAAATAGTTGAGTATATAAAGGAAGGTCTAAACCACATTGTTTTCTCCTTTACGTATGCTAGTTTAACTTGTTCATTAATTTATTACTATTGTTGCTATTTATTGTCCTTGGATGCTTCAACTTTAATACGGGGACATTTGGGAGTGTTAATTAGTAAAAATAAATAAAACTTGTGTTATATATGTTGTATTGCAGTCACTCGAAGTGTTTCATAGTTTGGACCTTCCTTATACGGTGATGATAAAACTTATTGTTATTGTACGTAATAGGCTATGGACTATAAACCTTAAGAGAGAAGATAAAAGTTTGACTCTTGGTCTTGTGGGTAAAAGGGTTGTTTCCCCAACTTGATTGTACACCTCGGTGTTGTGGGTGAAAAGGTTGCCTTCCCACTTTGTTATGACGACTCTTGTTGACCTTTGACCTTGTGTTGAACCTTGTTGGTCCTTATGATAGTGCCTCCCTCTCCTAGTGTGGTACCTTGACCCTTTTGGGATGATGACTTTCCTTTATTGTTATGTGCCCATTTTTAGCCTCGAGACTGCTACTATGTATGGAAGTGTTCCACAATCTGATGGGCATGCTAGAGTGTGGGTTAAGACTGCCTCTACACATTTGAAAGGAGATTTTATTTGCTTGATGTATGATTGTCCTAAAAGACTATCATTTATTGCAGCAATAGGATTTAAGGTTCATCCTCATTTGCATAATGTTTTGATTAGTACCTGGAGGTTTGTATTTGTCCAACTCTGTTGTATAACTACCTATCTCTCTTTCTCAGGTGTGTCCATTGTTTTGTTAGTGACTTGTCTCCTATGAGAAAAATGTTGATCATAATATATAGTTGAGTATATAAAGAAAGGTCTAAACCACATTGTTTTCTCCTTTACGCATGCTAGTTTAACTTGTTCATTCATTTATTACTATTGTTGTTATGTATTGTCCTTGTATGCTTCAACTTTAACACAGGGACCTTTGGGAGTGTTAAGTTGAAATAAATGAAAATCATGTTTTTACTTTATCTTACATTGTCATAGTTGTACTATTTTTGTTTCTGGTATTGTTTTAGAAATGTATGCATTGAAGTACACAATTTTTAATTTTTCTGCTCCAAACCCTAATATGTGTACTTACTCACAGGTTATAGATGCATGTTCTACATGCTTTAAGCAAAGGGTTGTGTTCATCAATGGACCAACTGAATATGGCAACCTTAACCCATATAGTCATACATGAATCGCCACTATATTCAATTGTTTTTTTCTTTTTGTCCATTTATAATTGTATTGCATGTATAAAAATAAAATCTTCCAAGTATTTGCTATTTGAGCAGGTTGAATAAACACCAATTCCTTTGTTGTTCATGCATACATTTATTTAAGCAATTGGTGCATTTCCTGCTCTGGTGAGTGACATGTCTATATTTTTGCTTCTAGTGAACTAGGTAGGGTACTTGATTCTTGTTATATTTTGTTGTAACTTATCTAAATTTGTAGTTTCGCCATTTACATGTGTCTATTGCAACTCTAGTTGTTGATATATTATCAAAAACAGTCTTTTTCAATGTAGGTGTAGTTATTTTTGAGAAGTACAAAAGAGTCGCAAGTGGATAATGGGTTTTCCATGCCTAGGTTTATTTCTATATTGAATGTGTTTATAGCATTATCAAATACATAAAATCATTTTTTTGAAAATCTTGTAGAATAGTTGAATTTGTTACTAATATGTTGTAGAATGTTATAGATTATGAAAGTTTTAAATACTATAAGGTCCAAGGTATTTTTTCATTGATTGCATCATACAAAAATATACACACCTTATGTCGGCTATGATGTCTTGGTTGGGTTTGTGAAGGTATTGAAGGTATAAACCACATTGTTTTCTCCTACATATGCTAGTTTAACTTGTTCATTAATTTATTACTACTGTTGTTATTTATTGTCTTTGGATGCTTCAACTTTAACATAGGTACCTTTGGGAGTGTTAAGTTGAAATAAATGACAATTATGTTATATATGTTGTATTGCAGTCACTCGAATTAAATACCCAAATTCCAAACCCTCAACAATTGGGAATAGGCATCACAATTTCCTCAACGGGTATCAATGGTGGCCTAATAAGTGCCCAAAAATTACCTCTAGTCCCAATTGACAACTACTTGGCCCTCAGAACCCACCAAAACCTCCTCGCTTCTAGCCAACGCAAAATATTTGGTGCCAACGGTTTGCTTGGACTGGTTATTTGGTGCCAATGGGCTGCTTGAGTAGCCATATGCGAAATTGGAGGATGAGATCTCCATGAGTTCATGAAAATCAACCATGAATGTCATCAAACAAAGGTGGGTCGAGAGATGTCATTACCTTTCTCTCATATTTCTAGGGCTGTCGTGACCTTCCTCTCAGCTTGTTAAGTGCTTTTGTGATGGTCTTCAGCCTGTATATGGCTACTATGATTGTGTTCAGCTTGTCTGAAAGTGGCGAGATGTGTTGGAGCTTATTGGCAGCCTGCTAAGGTAGGCCATGTTCTTTACTTAGCCTGTTATGTTGAACTATGACCACCTTTGAGGTTGCTAGTATTGATTTGTGACCTTGTGGAATGCCTTGGACTGATACGTGACCTTGTGGGCTACCTTGGACTGAGTCGTGACCTATGCTAGGACATAACCATGATATATGTGGGTTGTTTGGGTAGAAACACGACCTATGTGGGTTGTTTGGACAGATTCGCGACCTTTGTGAGTTGTTTGGACTAAGCAGTGATCTTTTTTGGGCTAGCAGACTGAACCATGGCTATTCCTTGGGATGCTTTGACTCAATCTATGGTCTATTGTTTGTTCTAAGGTATTTTTTGTGAGTGTGTTGTTGTTGGTGCCTACCATGACCTTTACTAGTGTTGTTTTGGTTCTTGTTCATCCTGCTACAACATGTCGAGCATGTTTATACTTTAGAGAGTTTTTGTGCTCCTTTTCAGCTTCCTTGAGGCTGCTACTATGTATGGAAGTGTGCCACGGTATGATTGATGTGCTAGAGTGTGGATTAAGGCTACCTTTGCACATTTAAAAGGAGTTTCTATTTTCTTGATGTATGACTATCCTAAAATACTATCATTTATTGCAGTAATGGGATTGAAATTTCATCCTCATTTCTAGAGTCTTTTGATTAATACCTTGAGGTCTGTATTTGTCTCACTCTTCCCTACAACTACCTATCTATCTATCTCTCAGGTATGTCCATTGTTTTTTTAGTGACTTATCTGAGTATATAAATGAAGGTCTAAACCACACCGTTTTCTGATGTTTTTCCATTTATAATTTTATTGCACGTGCTTGACTAATTTTGTTGTACAACTTTGGGACTTTGCATCAAATAGAAATGTAGAGTAAATTACTACTTTCATGTTTACAATTTCTTTTTGTTTTGTTTAAACAATGTCATTCCAAGTGGGCATTTTTGAAAAAGTTGTACAATTGTGGGAGATTTTCTAGTTCTCTTTCGAGGTATAAATGATAGTGGGATTGGCATAGTCTATCTTTAACTTTTATTTTATGTTCTCTATATATCAATCTGAACATGGTTTCTTGCCTTGATTGCAATTTAGTGGTTGTTTAAGTCACCTATGAATAAAATGATCACATAAGTATTCATACAACTTGGTTATCATTATTTTGTGTGATTGAATGTTTAAATATCATCATTGTCAGGCAATAACAACTTCTTAAAGGGTGCTAGCTCAATGGAAGAGCACCTGCCTAATTATATGCAGGAGGTTGGTGGTTTGATTCCTTCGTGCCCTATCATAAATTTGTGACTAAGAAAACAACCAAATTCACATATACATGACTATTAGTAACTAATTTCCAGTATCCTATAGCGTGATTAACGTTTAGTCGTATTTATCTTACTCATTAATATGTTACCTTGATTTATCATCTAGTAGTTTAATTAGTCATACATTTGATCATTAATTGTGGTATTCAATAACTAAACCAATGACTAAATCAATGCCTACATCAATGACTAAATCAATGACTATGTCAATGACTAAATCAATGCCTACATCAATAACTAAATCAATGACTATGTCAATGACTAAATCAATGACTAAATAAATTACTAATAAGTCAAACAATTAATGACTAATTTAAATACTACTAAGTTATTCAAGCTATAAGATAGTGGAAATTAGCTACTATTAGTCACTGGCTCAAAAATAGTTGTTTATATCCGAATTTTAGTCATTTGTTTAGTCACTAATTTCTCATTTTGTACTAGTGAACTTATTAATTTCAAAGAATGTGAACAAAAAATGTTATTACAAAATGATTGACAAATACATAAATGAAATGTGGGAATTATATGCAAATTTGTATTTCTAATAGCAATGAGGATTCATCGTGTTTCCATGTGTTCTCACAATGAAATTGCTCCTTTTCCATGTGGTCATATGATATAGTATGGCTTCATGGCCTTGAAGTGAGAAAATGAACCATTGTTCATTGTGAGAATGCATAGAAACGCACATCTTTCCTCATTGCTGATAGAAATGTTATTGCTCCAAGAGACCCGCACCCAACATTTCATATGTCAACATGAACAAAATAAAAGAAAATGAACATAAAAGCTAATTTTAGGCTAACATGTGATCACAAAAAACTAGAAGTGTAAAGATGTACGCATATTAAACATGATCACAAAAAAATTATAAATGTAAAGCAAAGGTACATAAATATAAAGAACAACATATAAATATCAAGGTCCTCTTGCAAAATACATATAATACAATATTGTATACAACAACACGGGCCTTCCATACATAGTGGCCAATATCTACTACCCTACTCCTTCTAGTATTATTTTTTAGTCCACAATTATGACATCAACATCAACTTCCTCATTCTCTTCTTAACCAGTTTCTTCTGGCACTAGATCGATATTAGACCTTAGAATACGTCTCCTTCTAGGATACATATTAATATGATTAATGTCAACTACAACTAAAGTAAACCATTTATTAATAAACTCATTTATACTACACATAAACTTGAAAAATGATCATTTTTATCCAACTCATTCATGGTACCTCTCGATGTAGTAGGGGTAAGCCCTAGTTGAGCAATACCTTTGATCTCTAAAACTATATCCTAAAGAATACCTAAATATTCTTGTACTTCCTATAATAACATTTGTAGTTGTTGTAGAACCACACAATCTCAATTTGTAGTTTATAATTAAGTATTTGGTCAGAATGCATTGAATCTATATACCTCCTTATTGACAATAGAAGCGTTAGTTGCATTAGCCTTTCTCATTTCAACCACGACATTATATCCTCCTTTTAAGGCATATTTGAGCTCTTCATTTGTGGTCATTGTTGCCGCCTTTTCACACACCTGGATCAC
>LPNX010700486.1:75057-201342 GCA_001517045.1 Pseudotsuga menziesii | reverse complement strand
AATAAGTTATTAAGAGATGTGTTCTTGTTTAAAAGAAAAGCCTCCAAGAACCTCTTTCGATCCAAGTGGATCTCAATCGGGGAATCGAGGAGGGGTTAATTTCAAAGCTGCTGATAAACAAATTATAGAAAATATAATACAACTACACAAATATGGTTTTTTGATTAATCCTACCACGAATCTCTTTCCCCTTTCGGGTCACTCGGGAAATTGTGGGGTAAGTATTATGATTACTTTTGAAAGTAAGATATGGAATATGGAATTAAAAACAAGATCAAATATACTACCCTGCAAATCAGATCAATTCTAGTGAAAGGAAATAAGCAGAAAACGACGAAAATGGCACCGACGCGAATCCCCCCACGGGGGATGGGGAATGGGCTCGAAAGAGCCTACTCAAAGGATGATTTTATTACAGAGGTTACAAAATCAAAGCACTAATAAAATAGAGCTTTCTTGGTCCTTATACAGGCTGAAACCAAGATATTACAGTTTATGCAAAAAAAATTACAAATTATGTGACAAAAGAGAGACCCCTCGGGGGATTTGAGCGCTCCAAAAGCCACTTTGGACAGCAGCTTCCTTTCTTCTCTGTCAGAAATGATAAATGATAGCAAGCGAATTAGAATAACAAATGCCCCAAAGCACTTTAAGAGTGCCTTTGGGTCAGCCTACTTTATCTCAAAAAATTAATGAAATTGAACTAGCTAAATCGACGAAAAAGGAACCAAGGAAAGCAAGCTTTCCTTGGGATCTTGGCTTGCTGTTTGTGCAGCCAATTAAAAGCACTGATTGCAAAATATTGAAATTATTGAACAGCAAATGAAACTACCTTAACAACAAGCTATGGATTTTTCAATAAACTACTTGCGAAAGTAAGGCAATTTAGCTAGATCTCTTGAATTTGAACTTTATGTGCACAATGAAACTAAGATCTAGAAATTTGAAGGGATCTTGCTAATTAGATCTATGTATTCTTTTCTTTATGAGATAGATCATATTTAAAAAGAAACCTTAAAGTAACCAGTTTGAGGAAAGTTTAATAATTTTTAAAGGAGGAAGAGAGAGAAAGAGTGTTTGAAGCCTGGAAATGTTGGGCTTTGGATTCTGCTTTGGTGGAACACCGAGGGATTATGTCATTCGTAAGATACTGAATATGAGGAAGATTCAAATCAGCTCAACCTCTTCTACCAGTGAGATCACCTGCAACTTGAAAACCCTTGCACAAATAGATGGTTAAAACATAGGTGCTGCCGAAAGAGATGATTGGAAAGCATGCAATTAAACTTAAAATACATACAAATCCAATAGATCTGGATCAAGCAGCAGTAAGAGCATAAATCAAACTAGAATAAACTCTTACCCTAACAGAAGGGAGCTCTCTCCTTCAAGGCCAACAATTAACCAACAAAGCAATGATAAACAAAAGCATATTATACCTCATAAGCATTTGACAATCAACATCCACACATGAAGAGCATTACACCATAGATCTTGCCTCCAAAGCTTCTTTATTCCAGAATGAAAAAAAACAATACAGTACTAGAGCAACATCACCTCAATCCAGTTCTAACTAGCTTGGAAGAGGAGGCTATGCCTTGATTTATACAATTTGCAGGCCATCTAGCCCAGGGGGGGCGCAATTCCTCATGGAATCAAGTGAAATCATCTGATGGATAGTTCATCAATGCAGAACCGAGGCTGAACTAAGCCTACTTGTCAACCGGGGGCCTAATCTGGCTGACACATCAACCCATACACTGACACATCGGCCCAGAGAGCATCCAGGAGAGCCAAAACGTGTTGAGGAGAGAGGGAGGGCACAATTTCCCATGAAGACCAATGTAGATCAGCTCTGGATCTGATTTGATCCCCTCCTTTAGTCAAGGATTTGTCAGATCCAGTCAATCTGCTCCAGATCTGATTGATTTCAGTCAAATCGGTTGAGAATCCATTGAGTTATTGATTTTGGATTTGCTCCATTATTCATCAATTTATTAATTAAAATAATCAATAATTGATTTTTGGGGCTTTCTGACCTGAGTGATGGAAGATCACTCAAAACTTAGGAAATAGTGGGTCCATGGGTTTACATGGTGCTCTTAGCTTTAAAATGAGCACCTACATGACTGAAACTGATTATTTGGTCCACTTTTATTATAGACTCAATTTTTCCAATTAAACTATTAAAAAATAGCCTAAGTTTTGGAAAAATTAAAATTTTAATAAAAAACACTGAAAAACTAAAAAAATGAAAAAATGAAAAACACCTAGGGGGACTTAGACATGTTCATATGACTAAAAAATGATGTCTAGCATGCTTACACATTGACACATAGACTCTAATAACCTCAATAGGCACAAATGCCAAGCCGACTACCCCAACTTTGGAGGTATGGAGTGAAAAACTCAGAAATTATCAGTCGTTTGTTCAACAACCAATAATAACCAAGGGAAAAAACACCCTGGGCTGATCGTATTGACAAATGAAGTCTAAGAGACCGAGTCTTTTACATACACTATCATGCTAGAACATTTATTACAATTCCCCCATGGGGTATGAACATGTGATATGATACAACAAGCACTTCCCAAAAGTACTTCCAAAGGTCTTTTTGAAGTCCGAACAAGTTAACCCTGTCCGGTTCACGAGACTCTCTTGATAAAAACCACTAAGTACAACTTAGGTGGTAACAGTCATGAAACCAAAGTTGGTGGACTACATACCCTAACATAAGGAATTTTTGTAAGGAAAGCATTTAAAGCATAATTGAAAATGCAACAATGACAATTTTTAAATGTTAATACTTACATATCTCCGCTTCACTTTAACATATGCCCCTAGGCCAACTTTGTTGGTAAATATTCTTTAGTATGGCATATGTAGCCTTTGTGGTGTCTTTGAGCCTATGAAAATGGTCAAGTACATTTTTATGCAATTTAAAAATGATGGTCAAATGCAATATACAATATAAAATCGCATTGTTCGTTACACTATTTTATCTACCTTGGTGGTTCTCCTGCACTTGGATGCAAGGATACCTCTTCTCTCTTCTTCTTCTTCTTGGCATCCTCTATTAGTGCATCCCACTTCCATTTTAGAATTAGTTCAAGATGCTCATAATTGGGGTATCAACTGATATTAGTGCAACAATTGTCCTGCACATATTTCAAGTACTTTCTTGTCATTGTTTAAATCAAATTTTGGTTGAATATGGGACCAAAAGTAACACGTTATAATACAATATTGTATTATATAACCCCAAGGAAAATAATAAAGTAATAGCTATAAATTTTGAAGGAAAAGAGACAAAAACTACTATTTCCATATTATCAACTTATCTCCCTCTGGTTTTCCTTAGGAGGCGCATTTTAGACCTCATATATTCTCTAATGTTGGGTAGTAGACTACCTTGAACCAACACTAAGTGTAGAATTAGGGGAAAATGTGGCAATACGAGGAGTTGAGGCATTAGTAGTAGCAGGTGCAACAGGAGCAGAGGGTACAACCATAAATGCATGCATATTGCTATGTTACATGACACCGAGTTCTTCCTCTCTCAACAATTCCCATGAAAATAGAATTCACCAAGTCAAGATCTTGGATTCTTTTAAAAAATTATTTCATGTTTTTTAAGGGAATTAACGGAATGTAATTTAAAACTAACATACGTTGTATTTCCTTATGCTTTCCATCAAGAATTGGCTTCTTCTTTCAGTATCATGAGTCTCTTCAACACATACTGATTCTGCAAATTCTTCAACTAATTTATTAATCTTTTTTCAAATAACTGCAATAGGGCTGAGAGCTATTGAGATGTCTACGCCACCCTAAGCAGGATGAGGCGATGACATGCGAGCCTACAAAGAATCATATTGTATAAGTTTGGCCATCTATGTAACAATAATCACTGCATTGGGATAAAAGAGAACAATATGGAATATAATAATGAACATATAAATGGACATATATTATTTCATGAGCCCATGGTCGATGCCTTTCACCCAATCAACCTATAACATGATCAATGATTTGCTAACCATATATCCAAATATGGGTAGAGCTTATCAATTCCCTTCATCAACATTATGAAATAAAGTATATGTAATGGCAAATAATGAATATACAAACACCTTTTTATTAGTAAATGATGGACATGAGTGTGAAATCATAGTTACCTGATTCCTAGATCCTATTCAAATGATAATTGATAAACAACTCCTTTCCTTGGGTATTTCTTTTATTGCAGTGACCACAACTTTGTTTCCATGATCACACTCCTTAACGACACAATTGGGTTGTTTGTTTGTGCTTCCAAGACAAATATTGTTTATAAACCCAAAAACATTTATGGAAGGTTTGGGGCTTCCATCGATGTATATGGAATATCCTTTATCTTGATTTTTTATTTCATTTTATTATAATTTCCACAAACTCCATATATTTGCATACTTGTTATATGTCTTTTTATCCAACCCCAATGTTGGTTATCATTTGTTGGTGCAACACAATCCATCAATTCCACTTCATAGTTGTATGGAAAGTTCACACCATCACTTGTAAATAACCCTAGATCATGTAATTTAGATAGATCAATTTGATATGTTATTCAATTAATAAAGAAATCAATGTGTATTTTAGGAAGTGGGTTTGGTTCCCAATTCTTCAAATACTCTATGTATAGTAATGGAACTTCCTCGTCTCCAATGGTCTCGTTATCATAGGAGCATGAATTTCCTTCAACCAAAAAAAAAAGAATACATTTTTTTGCTAACATTACTACCTCTAGTTGATATTGATGTATTGCTTGATGCTTCCCCTTCTCCAGTCTATTAAGGACAAACATCACTATCTAAAGATAGATCCGACAAATATATATTTGGTTGTGCCTTCCATTAACATAAAACAATAACAATCATGTTTTAATCAAATAATTCAAATAGCAAAAGTAGCAATTAAACGTGGGTAGTATTCGATAAAACAATGTATATAGATGATGCATTTATGTTTTTGCAAAATTGTGCTAAAAAAATTGATGTATATGCATTGCATGGTAAATTTTTGAAAACTAAAATTTGAGTTAGAATCCATGCATTCCTACAGAATAATCATATACAAAGGCGACCAAGGAAGGTACATAAGTCATACCTGAAACATATTTATCATCTTAATAATAACTCAAACATGGAACTTGTTTTTTAATACGATCAACTAATTCATCTCAATGATTACCTAGAGTCTTTTACAACCCTTCATATTGATGGGTGCAAAATGCTTTGAGGAAGACCCTAGTAGAGGGGTAGTTCAAGACGTTGAGGTAGCATCTTGGTGTCATGGAAAACACTTTCCTTGAAAATAGGGAGAGTTGGTTACATGTTCTTTGGAGAATGTAATAACTCTTGTTGCACTAATTGTTGTACTACTACTCTTTCAAGAGAAAGGAGTGGAATAAAATTCCAAAGAGTAGTTATAACCCACTTACCCCTTGGTTGTGACCCAACTAGAGTAAGGGTGGATGTGGAGGGATATTTAGTAACATTGATATGAGTTTGCTCAGTTGGTAAGAGATCAAATGGATCAAATGAAGTAGATGAGTATTCATGTTGTATATTGTATCCAATTTACACTCGAAAACTGTCCCAATTGAATAAACCAATAGAAAATAGTTCCATGATGAATAAATATATAAGAGTAAATATGAATGATGATTTACACATATGAAAGCATATTGTTGAATTGGATTGGTTATGTTAATACCATGTGTTGGTTTTATATTTTTTTAATATATTATTTCTTCTCTATTTTTACTTTCTCAGATGGTAAATATACCCTTCTTTCTTGTCTAGATATATTTACTTTTTCTTTCTTCGGAATTCTTTTTCCCACTTCTTCTTTGTAATAAATCTTTTAACTTTGGTCCCTTCTTCATATTTGGAGTGGAATGAATACTTCTTCAATTAAATTTAAATGGCCAAGGCCAAGTTTTGGTCAAATACCAATTTTACCAGAGAAACTTTGAATATGGATGGCTAAAAGCAATTGTGAGGTCAAATACCTAAATTCAAGGAAACCTTGACAATTTTGGCCATAAGGCAGAATCGACGTGCTTTAATACCAATGTTGTATACCATATCCAATTTACACTCGAAAGCTATCCCAATTTAATAGACCAATAGAAAATAGTTCCATGTTGGATAAATATATAAGATTAAATATGAATGATTACACATATGAGAAGGCCCATAAATATAATTTTTAAAAGGGCATATAGTGACTCTTCATAACAGTCCTAACCTTTAATAATTGTTATTATCTTATTTATTATTAATTATCAATATATTTTTTATTATTCTTTTATTCATTTATTTTATATTCGTAACAATTTAGTGTAAGTAGTATGATACAAGTCGTCATAGGTATTTGAATAAATCACTATGGAGGTGGTGTTAAAAAATCTAAGAAGAGGAAAGTCACCATCTTGTCACAAACAAAGGAGATCCATTGAGACAATGAGAGATGCATCTTTTTCATTTAGTGTGGGATACGATCTTGGCACTAAGAACCCCAAGCATTTATTGCTAGGTTTAATGGCAAGTATAAAATTTCATACTTAGTGGAATTCCATGGTTAGAACACCTAGGTAGGATGATGTGTTTTCATGTTTTTTAAGCATTTTCCTTAGCATATGTTTGTTGCCTCACTATGTAGGTGGATTGAAATTATGGTGTTTCTCTTTAGATATAAAATTTTATATGCATTGTAATTTTTTGCTTGATTTCCTCATTTTTTGAGATATGGCTTTCTATGTCTATAAACATTAGTTCTTTAACTGTATTCCTCAATCGATCATTAGTTGAAAGAATGTAGAGTTGCTAGTTGGTGGAGGGTGCGTGAATGGACTAGATGGTTGATAGTTGATGTCTTATGGGCTGGTATTTTACTAAATAACTATGAGTGAAATTGACATATTTGAATTTTTAGAGTCTACCCGAGCATATTTGTAAAAACAATTTCTGTAGATACATCTAAAATGGCTTAGGAAGGTCTTGTAACTGTCAAATTCCAAACCTCTTTGACACGGTTCTATCTAAAAATATCACCAATATGGAAGGTCCCTTCCTAAAAAAATCACCTATGGCTTTTATCTTTTGTTGATTCAGATTTAAGAGAACGTTTTGAAGTTATAAAAATTTCCTTGTTTGATCTTTATGATGAAGTGGTAGCAAAGAGTGTACATTAGTGTTGGATTTTCCCATAATTACAATGTTAGCATTATCATTGCACATAACCTTAATTGAAAGACATTTATTCTTCTAGAAAACCATTTATTAAATTAATTTATGATATTATTTTTCTTAGGTAAATACAATTTTTGAAATTATATAAATTGGAAAAGAAAATTAACATAGTAGTTGAGATGCAAACAAGGGAGAACATATGCAAGCCACTTGAAATACCTTTGGGTGTTGTTGTCAGTAAACCAATTGGTGAAATTTTAGGATGATACCTTGATTTTTTATAGGACTCTTATGTGTTGGAGAATCTTGGAGAGAAGGGACATAGGTTTGTTTATTAGGAAAACATATAGGAATAATCCATCTTTAGGAGAATCAATTACTTTTTTGAGCTCATCTTTATCCGTTGGAGGATAAGCCACAATTCCTTGCAAATGAAATAGGGATCTTGATCAAGAAATGAGCTCTCGGTTAGAATAAGTCTTTGAAGCTAATGGCAATTTATGAAAAGATAGGCTTATATAATGTTGGCTTGGCAGTGTTCAATCCATATGTACACCCACTAGCTAGGGACTTGAGCTAGTTATCCATACATTCTTTTTATTCAATTCAATCATCAACCTAATATTAAAAGGAGAGTGTCTAAAATAAACCTTTCGAGTATTATTGATCAAAGAAAATTTTGAAGTTCCATCCCACTTAGGGCTTGATAGACCAAAATTTACACCTTATTGAATATCCTACCCAACACCTAGAAGACTTAATGGAGAATGGTTAGTAGTCAGTTTAAAAAAAATATTCTTATTTATATATTATCCTACTACAATTGTGCAACTTATAAACCTTAATCGAAGGTGCATATAATACCATTGTTCTAACACATGTTCTAGTAAAGACCATACTGGAGAAATGTGGTTGCAGAATTGATTTTGGAAGCAAAAGGCCATTTGTAAACTTATATACCTTGGAAGTCAAACAACATTTATTGCTTTGTATGGAGACAATAAAACTTGTTCCCTTTTCATAAAGAGAACAAACTACTTTGCAAGTCTCATAATAAAATGTCTAAGGATCCAAACAAAGACATAAGGCATAGTTACCAAATTGAGGAGATATGAGTTATAGGGTCTCGAAAAGAAATAAAACGAAATTTAGAATTATGCTTATTAATCTAAGAATAGTTAAATAAAATGTTCATTTAAATGAATAGAATAGATGGGAAGTGAGAAGTTTGGATTGATACATAGTGAGAGTGAAGTATAGGAGGCCAACTTTGATATGTATGATGTCCTTAATTTGTCTTAAGGGTTTTTGCATGATAACCACACTAGTTTTAGTAAACCTTCATAAGATTAAGTATGGAGGCTACAACCTTGGAAACAAATCAACCTTTGTTTGACTTAAGTCCTAATTGAAACATGTTTGAAAAAATATCTAAATAGCATTTTGGCTTGACATTTTGATTTCAAATTTTATGAAATCCTTGGCAGGGAAAACCATCACTCTACATGTGAAATTTATCCATTTCACTTCCATTTTAAAGAGAGAGGTGTTTCTAATAGTTTCTCTTTTTGTTAGGTAGCTAGAATTTTTTTTCTAAGGTAAGAAAAAATTACGTTTGCTACAAGTTTTTTTAATGCCCCTTGGAGTCTTACGAGTACACATTTTTATTGGAAAATTAAAATAAGTTTCTTTTTTTTGAACTTATATTCACTATAACCTAGTGGGCACTATTATTGTATACATGTATTATGAGCCTTATAGACATGTATGGAAAGTGTGGGAATGTTAACATTGTATGCAAATCATTTGAAAGAATGCCTTTATGAAATATTGTTTCATGAATTAGGTCATAATTGTTAGTTATTCCAAATATGGAAATGTGAACCCTACCAATAAATTGTTTGAAAGAGTGCCTAAACAATATGGTGTGTCATGAAATTCTTTTATTGCTCTTTCATACCTTTTTTGTAGTCGTTAAAAGAGAATGAGGTATCATGGTATCATGACTAATTCATACTCTGTTTTGTGTCTGTAAAACTGTGACTAGTGTATCATGGTGGAGCTTGGTACATGCATTGTTAGAAAAATATTCACATATGTATGCCATGGACCTTCATGTTGTTCTACCTAGTGTTATTTGGCCTCCTAGTGCCTAGTCTAGTGTCTTGGACTAGAGTTTGTCCACATTTGACCCACTTAGACCAGTGATAATCCATGAATCCTTGTTTGTCCAATTATCCACTCTTTTCCTTCATTTAGGAAGTCAATGTGCCCCTCTACCTTTCATTAATGAGAGAGTTATGGAATTTCCCTTTTTTAAGGAGTTGGAATGAGCCCTCTTGAGGATTTTGTCAACTCGTGCATTAATGGCCACTACTTAGCCAACTACTAACCTCATGTGTCATCCTAATGGTTATGTTCACACCTATTTGACTATCCCAACCTCCTTTTGGTCCATCTGTGTTCAGGGAACCTCACTATGGTCCAATCTAGGAGTTACACTTTGCCTCATGTCATTGATGGGTGAATTCGTCCAATCTAAGCCTACCATTTTGTGAGCCAATCATATTATCTTGGGCTAGTAGAATTCCCTCCATGGGAGGTATATATTGTACTAGTTTTTTCTCAATCAGATTAATGGAAAAAGCTCTAGAGTGGATTTCTCTAGTTTTTTTCTCAATATTCTTATTCTCATATTTTTCTGCTATCTCTTGAAATATTCTAAGTGAATTCATTATTGAATCTATATCTAGGTTGGAATTGTACATCATTCAAAACATATTGTTGTGATGTTGTGCATTCCAAAATCTCACATGGTATCAGGGCTAGTCATATTCAAAGCAATTTCCAATTCTTTATTGAGTTTTTTTTGTAGGTCATTGTCATCACCAAGAGCGCACAATATGGATCAAATCAATCCATGATTCTCACACCCTTCAACTACTTTGAATGGAAGGCCCATATGATCATCTAACTTCGAAGTAAGGGTCTCTTTGTTAGTTGCTCAGAGTGAAAGATGGATACGAACACTAAGAATTATGGGCCAAGTTTTCTCAGAATTGAGAACACCAATTGCTCATCCTTCTTATCAATCCCTCACTGCTTCAATTGCATGACAAGACATTTGAATTTTGAGAAGAATTATTGTATAGTTTTGAATTTGTTGGGATTTAATGATATCAGTTCATTCTCTAGGATATGGCCCCTCAACTCATCCTTCTTTCCAAACAAGGATTCGAGCTTCTCCCATACTTCCTTTGGATTTTTCATTCCATCAATATGGAATAGTAAATCTTTGGAGATGTGGATGCACATGAATCCAAATGAGTCATCCAACTTGTTCAGATACTTTGAATTTTCAAGACGTTGTTGGGGTTCTACCTCTCTCCCCATGGTGACCTTGAACAGACCCTTGTTGCACAATACTATCTGCATATAATCCCTCCAATCAAGAGAGTTGAACGATGTGAGTATTTTGGGTGTCAAATCTATTTAATTCTTCATCTTACAGCTTCAAGAACAACTAATTCTTCAGAAGATCTTGAATTTACCCACACAAAAAAATTGCAAAACACTTCAATTCAAATCAAATTAATTCAAAAATTCTCCACTTTGACATGTGCACTTTCTCTAGGTGCATCACACCTGGCTAGACTTATCTTGACAGAATCTAAAGGGAGAAAGGAAAGAATACCAGGAATTATGTGGAACCCAATTGCTTCTGGTGCATCAATGGAAGTTTTTGAGGTTTGAAGCTGGCATGAACACCTATTCTGATACCATGCTTAATTTTAGCTAATATGAGGATATTTAGGCCTGTATGAATTAACTTTTAAAAGAAGGTTGTAGAAGAGAGGAAGAATTTAGTAAACACAGATCAATTTTTCGTGGAAAAATTGCGCACACGTGGAGACAAAATTGGAATAATAACATTACATCCATTAATCAGTAAATTGTGTGTAATACAATGGTGTTACAAATAGGAGAATTAGAATGCCTTAGGTAGGATTTGAATCCACCAACATGGACTGACTCAGGTGCTAACTTGATGTGGGAAAATCACCACTAGAGCTCGCTAATGCAACTTCGATCAACGAAATTAGTTCACAATCAGTTAACTGATCTAGGTAGGTGAGAAAATGCACCCAACTTCCCTTAAATCATGCAAAATGGCACTAGGATGATTGACAATGAACTAACAAATGGGAACCAGAGCATAACTGAACACTGACTAGGGTCCACTGCTGGTGGCACTCAGAGTGGGTTCCAAAATTATAACAATTGGTATTTGGAGCTCCTAAACTCATGCAAACGGGGACATTAAGTGTTAGGTGGGCCCTAAATGAGTCTCACATGGCACTATTGAAGTGGAAATAACCTCCCAAGATAGGAACAGACAAATAGACTATGGTGGTCAAGGTAGGATTAATTAATTAATCCTAACACATGGGGCTTGAACCTGAGCCAAATAATGCTGCTCAAAAAGCTAAGTGGTCCAATAGGATTAATGAATCTTATGGTTGTCTTTGACTCTATATCTCCCGAGATCTCCTATTACATCTTGAAAACGATTCTACACCAAATGGTATGGCTCAAGCTTGAGTCATTGTTTTTGAAGAAAAATTAGATGAGAAGTCATCTATTGGAGAATGAGTTGATCTTAGTGAGTCCAAGAAATCTTGAAACCATGGAAGAGTTTATATCAAATTTCAAGAAGTTAGTGTTTCACTCAAATAGCGTGGCATTGAGAAGGAACAGGAGAAACTAATACCTTCCATTATACTAAACTAAGTCCTGAATACTCAGTATTTGTGTCTACATTCCATGTTACAAAGCTTGTTGTTTGAAATTGGAGGATTCCTTCTTTAGATGCATTCATAGATTTGCTCACCCAAAAGCAAGATAATATAGTGTAAATGGGGTCTTTGAGTTTTTCAAAGGATCACGTGTTTTCTTCTCATGGAGCTAAGAGTCCCAAAAAATGCTAAATGCAAAGGAAAGAAAAATATGAAGGAAAAGAAGCATTCAGATGAAGAAAAACCAAGTTCAATTGACAAGGATTCGAAAACCAAGAAGATGAAGAGCAAGAAAGAGAAGCCCAAGTGTGGTTATTGCAGAGGTTCTAATTATAAAAAATATTGTTTCAGAAATAATATGGACATCATGACCAAGTTTCTTGAAGAAACTAATATTGATGTTCCATATTTTGCAAGAAGCAAAGAAGTCAAGCCTTTTTTGGAACAAGAAGATTGTAAACATTTGTATGATTTGGGTGCTAGAGTCAAGCCTATTTATCATGTATCTGTTTCTGATTCACATTATGATATATCATAACCATAAACCTATATCCCTTCCATGCAATAATCTCCAATTAGTTCACCAAAGTTTCCCCCCAATACTAGTCATTTTTCACTAGGTTTTTACTTGTCTTCTAAAGGTTCTTTCCAATTCCATTCGGATCCTTCCTATTCTGGTATGGAAGGTGATATGAAGAATTATATGAATGTTATGGAAAAATTAACATATTTTCCCATCCATTTAATTCCAAAAATAGCCTACAGCCCCCAAGTTCTCTAGTTGGAGAATCTCACTATTTCATTGTTTCTGATATTGTATCACTTGCCTATATTGTTTTTATGTCTTGCATATTATTCATTGGTTGGAAACCATGTCATTGGACATCATGGGACTGGTATTTCACATGTCTGGACCTGATCTCACCACCTATGGTTCAAATTTCAAGTCTCCAGACCATCCAAGTTTGCTCAACTGCCAGTGTGATCGAGTTTCCAACTCTTTTCCTACTATGGACCCATTCACTCATGGAGACACTATACCTCTATTGTTTTCTGCTCCGTATGAATCCTATTATGATATTTCAGATCCTCATGAGCTCTATTGCAAATTTAGGAAGGTGTTTCATCATTTTGGAAAGAACATACATGTTTTAATTCATCATATGGCAGCTACATAAGAAGCTGATTTTGTTGTCTTTTGATGCTCTTTGAGAAGGAGTTTGCAGAGATACATTTTCCATTATTGATTGTGTATTCAAATAAGATTATTTTTTCATCAAGAACCATTCTTATTATGCTCCTACATCATCAAATGATGAGTTTCAAGGGACCTCTCCACATGTTTTTTTGTTTACGATACATTGATGCATTGGTGCATGATCATGTCATCCACAACATATTCACCAAGTCTCTCACCAATAAGTTGTTCATTAAGCTCATTCAAGTGAAGAGAAATACCCATTGAATACATTTTGTTCATATATGTGCCATGTCCATTCTTGAGGGAGTATTTTCCCCACGTGGTTTTTCCTCTTTCCTCGTTTTCCGTGGACAAATAAATTGTTGTAAAGGGTGACCATAAGCCTTTGTTGCTTGGGCCCTATTTTTGTTTTCTCATTACCATTTTGGATTGAGGGGGGGTGTTAGAACAATGTTCCCATCATATGTATTCCATGGAAATTCATGTTGGTCTACCTAGTGTTATTTGTCCTCCTAGTGCTTATTCTATTGTCTTGGACAATAGTTTGTCCACATTTGACCCACTTAAACTAGTGATATATCCATGAAGACTTGTTTGTCCACTTATACACTCTTTTCCTTCATTTAGGGATTCAATGCGCACATCTACCTTGCATTTATGATGGAGTTATGGTATTTCCTTTTTTAAAGGAGTTGGAGTGCGCCCTCTTAAGGATTTGGTCAACTTGTACATTAATGGCCATTACTTAGCCAACTACTCACCTCATGCATCATACTAATGGTTATCTTCACACCTATTTGACTATCCTAACCTCCTATTCATCCATCTATGTTCATTGAACCTCATTATGGTGCAATCTAGGAGTTACACTTGGCCTCATGTCATTGCCGCATGAATTGGTCCAATCTAAGCCTACAATTTTGTGAGCCAATCATATTACCTTGGACTAGTCGATTTCCCTCCATGGAGGTCTATATTGTACTAGTTTTTGCTCAATAATATTAATGGAAAATAAAGCTTTAGAGTGGATTTCCCTTGTTTTGTCTCAATATTCTTCTTCTTATATTTTTCTACTATCTCTTGAAATATTCTGACTGAAGCTGTTATTGAATCTAGATATAGGTTGGAATTGCACATGATTCAGAACCTATTGTTGTGATGTTGTTCATTCCAAAATATTATGTGCATAAACTATCACCACAATCTCTTCTACGATGGATATCATCAAGCAGGAGTATGGGCTCAGTGTAGTTGCAGAATTATAAAGTAAAATCAAGTTAGAGAATTGACAATGACATATTGTGAGAAGAGTCACACTTACACTAATTGAATAATCCCTAAACCAACATTGCCATCAAGATCAAGAGGAGAAGAGATATATCACTCACATTTTTCATAGGAATATTCCTTATTTCTCTTTGGCCTCACTTTCTTGCTCCCTAGTCTCTACCTCCTTTCTATCTGGTATGCTCTGAGCGGGTCTCACTATCGGTATGTAAGCTTTTTTTATGAATGGGAAGAACAAAGGAAATGATGTGGGAGTATGGTGAGATAATGGAACTCAATGCATGGGACTATGGTGTGTGAGTTCACATGGAAGTGTGGAACTCAATGTGAGGGATTATTATGAGTTAATGGAACTCAAAGTGGAGGAGTGTGGCCATGAGGTAAGTTATAAAATTTAATTTAAAAAACTGTAATCTAAACATTTAAGGGTGATGTCAGTGATGATGATAATGATGACCATGTTAGTGATGATGACAATGTTAGTGATGATGATGTTGAACATGAGGATGTTGAAGACAACATCATCATCATATCTATGGTCATCATGTCTTCAAAATAATAGAGGAATTTGAAAAAAGAATGTCCTGTTAAAGATTGTATTTCGTTAGATAAAACTTGAATTAGTACATATTTTGAGAAAAAATAAAAACATGTAAAATTCTAGATCAAGCGAGTACCAACACATGATACTTTAGTAAACCTGTAGTGACATAAACTAAAAATGCATGATTTTTTGTTTTGTTTTTCTCCCTCCAAAATAATCAAAATGCACATTTTCTAAATCTAGAGAATTTTTATTGGCTCTTGATACTGTGAAATTAAAGACAATTAAAGCCTAGACACGATTGTGACACTCATACCATATAGATGATTGCAAAGTCATTAAATGAATAAGATTCAACTTATTTAAAACCATTTGATAAGTTAAGACCATTACATAAGTTAAGAACAAACTCAAGATTTACAAGGTTCACATGCCTGACCACGATCTCCCTTAGACCAAAATGTTTTTGAAGAGTAAAAATAATATCAAGCCTAAAACCAAATTTTATCACTCAATTGAGTAATAAGAAGAGGGACCTCCAACTCCCAATCCTTCTAAAAAGTAGGCTCTATTAATCCCTCATCCATCCATCCATCGTAATGTTGTGGATAAAGTCCATGTTGTTGACAATTATTTTACGACTCACTAGGTAATTTTTGTGCATGTATCATGCTTTTGTCCCTTCTCTCTTTTTGTTTACATTTCATTTTAAAAATATATTATTTTAACTAGCATGCATCTTCCAAATACCTTTGGGGCTTTCTTATTACTCTTAGCATATTGTAATAGGAGGCCATATGATATCATACGCACTTAGGTGAGTATAGGTATCACTTCTTACCTTTTCCCTCTCAATATTTACTTGGTGTTTCTTGACCACATGATAGTTATGTTAGGATTATTAATCCTCCCTTGTCCAAATTTGGTCATATGTCTAAATCGGGAGTCATGTCTAAATCGGGAGTCCATCCAGTCTATTTATAGTCATTAACACCATTGAGTCCACTTGACCTAATTGGGGCACATGTTTCAGTTACTAAAGTGTGGGGAACACTAATTGAGGCTCACTGGCACTGATTACACTTGATTGCATCAGTTTAGGAGCCTCCTAGACCAATCCCTACAATTTAGGAAGCCACTGGGAGTGTCAAAACCAACCAAGGTCAGTTCACTTCAGTTAATGACTAGTCAAGCTAAGTTAGGAGTCAGTTACATTTAGTTCTAGTCCTCTACATTCAGTTAGCACTAGGTTTACTTGACTGAACACATGTGGGGTGCATTTCTCACCTACCACTGTCAGTTAACCTTAGTCAACACTGAATGTAACACTTGAGTTGTGTTTTAGAGCTCCGATGAACTCCGGCTATGGTTTAGACAAGGTCAGTTAACTTTTGAGTCCTCCGATAGTGATTTAGACAAGGTCTTGGTTACCTACAGTCAAGTAGAGTCTAATCAATTCGAACTTCCTCATGTGGATTCGAATTGCTTGTGGCTATTAAAGCCATTGTACTTCATTGTAATTATCTATCTAATTACTCTTTGATTAATGAAAAGCATTCATAGCTGCAAGCCATTTTTGCACTGTTTCATTCTTCAATAACTGAGTAAATTGTGTGATCTATCATGTGAGTTGTGTGTTTGTCCACAGATCTATGTGCTCAATTTAATAAGTTAGACATTATTGGATTTAACCATCTCATTCCATGCTTGTTTTACGGTTTTCTACGTTAGATGGACATGGATTCAAATGTCAGTCAAACCACCATAGCGTAAAATCACTTAAGTAGAATCCAATTGAGTCAAACCAACATCGAATATTACTTTTTTTTTCAAATTTTATATTGTTAAAAAAGTGGACTAAATGTTGGTTAGACATTCGAAAATAGATGTTCCCTAATGTTGGTGGAATGTCCAATCATAGATGTCTTTTAATGTGTAAGTAACATCGAACAAATGTCCAAAAAGAAACGTTGTCAATGTAGACCTAATGTGGAACTAATGTCCAAAAATCCACATTTGAAACATGGGCCTAATGTGGAACTAACATCCAAAAAGCTACGTTTTCAACGTGGACTTAGCATGGAACTAACGTATTAAAAGCTATGTTTCCATCATGGAATTAATGTGGAACTAATGTTTGATATCCATGTTTGCAACATGGACCTAATGTGATACTAACATTCGAAAAACTACATTTGGAATGTGGAATAAACATCCAAAGAGCTACATTTTCAACATGGAATTGATGTGGAACTAACGTCTAAAAAGCTACATTTCTAACATGGAACTATCGTCTGATAACCCACGTCTACAATTTCTTTGAACAAGAAAAATGTGGATAATCCATCGAACTAATGTTGAGTATTCTTTGGATAATCTACATTAGGGTTATGCTACTGGCATTCAACCCATGCCACTCGTACATCAGACAAACATCAGTTAAATGTTCAATGGGAAACATTTATGGATGGCTTGAAAAAAACATGGATGTAATGTCCAAGTCTCATCGAATGAATGTTGATTAACCTGTTCAAGATCAATATTAGAGTTATGATACTAATGTGCAATCCATGCCTCTCATATGTTCGATGAATGTTGGTTAAACGTCCAATAAGACATGTTTATAAATGGATTTAGCAAAAAATAAATGTGGATGTGAAGTCACAATTCCCATCGAATGAATGTTAGTTAACCCGTAAATAATCAAGATTATGGTTATTCTATCTATGTTTGACACACATCTCTCATACTTCAAATGAACATCGGTTAAATGTTTTGTAAGGAATGTTTATAAATGCCTTGAAATTTGTAATTTTTGTGCACAATGTTTGCCTAGTCCGAATGGTCAGCTCCGAGGTATCAACGGCTTGCAAAAAATGGGTTAAACACTACCTCAAAAGATGCCATTGGTTCAATGGGGGGGACATGATCAAGCATCAAAGTAATGGAGTGATTTATGGTTGTCAAAGAGTGTAAATCTCTATAATATGATAATACTTCTACATATTAAATGTGGGTTGCTCCCCCTTATTTTTAGACCTTTGACCTTAAATATGACTTATATTCATATTTTTAGGTAATGCATTCTCAGACTATAGTTGTGATTTTCCAATAGTATCACCACTTGGACACGATAAGCATTTGCATAACAATATTCAAGTAAAAAACCATGTTATAACCTTCAATGCAACCCTATACTATAACCCTCAACTCAACCCCATATTTCCTCTTTTGGGGATCAATCACTAGGAAAGTATGATGTTGAATTGGTAGGAAAATGATTTTGAAGAATGATCTTGATTTAGCACCATTGAATTGAAATCAAGTGTTGAAAACCCTCACATATAACATGCAAGCTAATGCCATTTACTCCAAATTCAAGTATGATGTATGGAAATGTATGGAATGCCCTTATTTCACACATTGGATTTTTCCATAAAAACACACCCAGTTGATGTCTTTTCTAAGTTAAGAACTAATTTTAAACTTTAAACGTTGGTAAAAATGTCAAATTTGGACCCCAAATGTAGTAGTGAGATTTTCTCTTCTCGTTTTACACTTGTGTTTCAATGTCTGGATATGACCTACGATGTCCATAAGGCTAGACCTTGCTATAGGAGATATTTCCTTCCTTATGTGAAGGCACATGTTCCTTCCATAATTATCAAGGAAAGGTAATTGAAATAAGAGGTATAAAATATAAATCATCTAAAGTCATAATATACAACAACATGACAACATTGTTAAAAAGGGGACAATATGGTAATCACACATTGTGCTCATTAGATGTTCAAACATCTAAACCCTATGTTTTCTTAAATCTCCAAAGTGTTATTGACAGACATTCAAATCTATTTGTGGATATGCCCAAACATAATCCACCTACTAGAGATCACGATCAAACTAGATCCTTGATAGTATTTCCATTCTCATTGATGATGATTGAGAAGATCCTCTTAAATGGGAACCAATATGGAAAATGGGCTTAACATATCTTAAACTCTAAGTTCCATTAATAGATCTTAATCTCAAACTTTCACTTCTACTTACACCAATGAGACATGTGTCTTTATCTATTGCATTATTTGTGATGTGATTTCATTGGAATAAAGTAATGTGTTTTAATTAGGTGAATTTTCAAGCAATGTTGATCCAAAACACAATACTTAGATTTACAACACCCTTTAAGAATTTGTCAGTTTGCATCGTTATGAGAATGATATCTAGTGTGTGTATAACATTGAAATTGTTCATTTGAGCCTCCAAAAAATGTGAAACAACTTTAAATATTCATATTGATACCCAATGAATCATGTAATGGCTATGAAATTTCAATATTACCTTCCATTTTAGACTTTTTAGGAGTTTACTTAAAATAGGTTCATTTCCATAGAACAATGAACTTGGGTATCACTCATATTAATTTAATTTTCATTGGACCTATAGTGTGATGTCCCCAGCTTCAAATCCAAGGCCAAGGACACTTGGAAACCCAGAGGAGGGATGAATCAAGGTAATGCATAGTGGAATAAGGGTAACTAAGTCAAGGCAAGCAAACCAAAGAGAAAATAAAATAAAACATTCAACCTTTTAAAATGAAATGCACGAATACAAATGCAGATCATTTCCCAATACACATGTTATGCAAGGTAAATGCAAGCATGAAATGCAACCGGATCTGAGCAACCCAGTAACACAATTTCAAACATGAAATATCATATCTATTACAACCATATAAGTCACTAATAAAATCATTTATGTAAGCTTCCAGAAACAATATAATTAAACAAATCTATATGCAGCCACAATCAACCGTATTAATAATATTAAAAATCAGCTTTGCTAACTTCCACCTACAACCATAATAACATAAACAAAACCATATATGAGGGTTTCCATATACAACCATATAAATGATAATAACACCATATCTCATGGATGTCACTTACAAACATGTAAATGACAATAAAATCATATTCATGAGATATCATCTACAACTACATAAACAACATCAAAAGCTGACTTAATAGAAATAAAATTAGATCCACCGGCTGCCATATAAAATCAGATTTGAAACAATAAAACACAAGTTCTTGGCTGCCATATAAACAACATATATGCCACAATAACATTGTATCTATTCGTTGCTACCTACGACCATATAACAAAGATAAAAATCAAATCCACGAGCACATATACTTTATAAAATATAGTGAATAATCTCATAACACAATACTTATCTTTTAAAGGGAAAATAGCTTCAACAGGGAAATGTTCCAACCATCCATAGACATGCCATGCTCATGCATCTTTCAACATGACAGTCACCCTCGAGATGAGGCTATATATCCATAGGAGAGGTACTCTCAAACCAAAAGGTATAGTGCGCTCATCTCAACACTATGAATATTGCCACACAAAACCAATTTTATCTCATTCGACAAATGAAATACTTTTTAGTGAAACAAAAAGAATTCCTTACTAGAAATGAAATCCCACACACGATGGAATAGCTCTCACAACCCATAAATTCTTATAAATATATGAACCAAAACATAAGGTTGCTCCCTTCTCAACGTTGTGAGAATACCACAACTACACCTTTCTCCATCTAAACTTTCCCTTCCATCTATTGTACATGGTTAGTTTTGACTCCCCTCTCCCCACAGTCCCTTAGTATATCACCACCCGTGTTGGAGTTTGTGTAACTCCAGAAGCTATTCTTATCGTCCTCCTTCGGGAGTTGAACTTGTTGTAATCATTTATACAAACCCTACAAAGAACAATGTAAACCTTGGGGTGAAAAGCCAACAATAAAAGAAATAAAATAAAATTATATTGCTCCCCCAAGTGAAGTCGGCCCTAGTTAAATTTTTTGTGGGAAAACAATATAAATAGGAGGCCCCCCTCCTCATTTTTACAACATCAGCACAAGTAAAGTGCGTAGTTTTATGAGAAGGAGAGCAATTCGCATACATTGCATAAGAAGACTATTTTCAGGGTTTCTATCTTTGGAAATCATTTTCATATTTTTCTCTTTCTTTCTTCATTATAATCTGATCTCAAAATTATCATCTCTAGACGAAGGTTGTTGGTTTTCTCCCATTTCGGTTTCCCAAGTGAAAAATACGCGTGTTATTGTTTGTGATTGGTCTATCTTCTAGTGATCCTATTGATAAACGCAATTAAGATATACTTCTATAATATTAAGAAAATCTAACATGGTATCAGAGCTAGATTAGAAGAAGCCATTGTTGAAACTGTCAGAAACCTGTCGAAACCTATCGAAACTAGGGTTTCATCTTTCAAGGTCTTCACTCAACCGTTTGGCAGAAAACAAGCCTTACGAATTTCACTCTAAGGAGGGCGCATATTTTGGGGAAGACAAAATTAAATTATGAGAATTTTCAATTTTGACCTAATTCTGCACCTGCAACAGAAATTAGGGTTTCTAGTTTTGACCTACTTTATCCACAGTTTTGGCTCAACTATACCTCTACTCAACTCACCTCTCCAGGGGGCATTTATTTGTGGAGTCGGTTTTCCAAAACTCCAACTTTCATTTTTTTACCTAGCCTTTGCTAGGGTCTCAGATCTAGATCTGCTGTCAAGATGATCAGTATGAAGGTTGAATATCATTTGGAAGGGGCTTCCAACTTCATACCATGGAATTCTAGGGTTCTTCTTCTACTAGAAGAAAATGACCTATTACAGTTTGTAAAGGAAAAGGTCCCAGAACCAGAAGCCAAAGAAGACAAACCTCGTTGGAGAAAGGATGATGCCAAAGCAAGGAGGATTTTAGTGGACTCAGATAGAGATCACTTGGTTCCTGAGATCTCAGAAAATACGACGGCGAGGAGGATGTTCAAAACTCTAAGGAATCTATTTGAACATAGTAGCATCAATATGACTCACATTGAGGAATCAACTGTCAAACATGAAGATGATGAAGTCCAAGAATATTACCTCATATTTCATGAGGATCATTGAGATCTGGGACAAGCTAAAGTCCAGTGGAGACAATATTGAAGAAAATGATCTCGTTATGACCACCTTAAACGGTATCCCACCAAACACTCCACTAGTCCAAGCCCTAGTCCATGGCTCTACAAGTATGGGTGAGCTATGGCACACAATACTAGCTCATCTAAATTACAGAGCTCTCCCAATAGTGAAGAACATAGTTATAGGTATACCAGTGCTACAGTTTGACCATGATGGAACATGTAGAGGATGTGCACTCGAAAAGAATGCCAAGAAATCCTTCCCATATAGTGAGAGAATATCCAAATAAATCTTGGATCTAGTGCACTCTGACTTGTGTGGCCCAATGACAGTTGCCTCATTGGGAGGATATCATTACTATGTGACCTTCATTGATGACTACTCACGGGAGACTTGGATCTACTTTCTTAGGACTAAGGAATCTGATGGAGTACTCAGTAAATTCAAGGATTTCAAAGCACAAGTCGAGAATTTGTCAGGTAAGAGGATCAAGATTCTAACATCATATAATGGTGGAGAATATACCTCTACATAATTCAATGATTTATGCAAAGAAGCAGGAAATAGGAGGGATCTTACAGTTCCCTACAATCCCCAACAAAACGGGGTTTCTAAGCCTTTACAGGATTAAAACTAGAAGTGGGTCACCCCCAAATCTGTGGTTTTCTAGTCTACATTCGTGTTCCCAATGAGAAAATGATGAAGTTAGAACCTTCAGGAAAGAAGGGAACTTTCGTGGGATACACTAAATCCTCCAAGGCCTACAAAATTTATATCCTGGGATCCAGACATATCGAAGTTAGCAGGGATGTGACCTTTGAATAAGAAATGGTTGCGAGGAAAGGAAAATGATCAAACATGGATATCGATGATAAGGAATTGGAGATGAGATCATCTCCCTCTCCAGCTCAGGATGAGTTAGTGGGAAAAAGATGAACCCATTGATCCAGTCATGACAATTGATATTCCCGAAGATATGACAGTAAGTCGAAAAAGACTTAGATGGGCACAACATACCTTACAGGATGCAGAGGAGCATGAAGCTCCACATGGCACTTTTTGAGAAAGAAAAAGACCTCAGAGTTTCTCCAGTTATGTTGCATTAATGAGTCATATCATTGACTCGAAACCCACAACTTATGAAGATGCATCTAGACATCAATTTTGGAAGGATACCATGGTGGAATAATATCAATCCATCATGAATAATGATGTGTGGGAGATTTTACTGAGACCTAAGGGGAAGTCAGTTGTAACTTCCAGATGGCTATACAAAATCAAACATGGAGAAGATGGGAGTATTGAAAAATAAAAGGCCCAATTTTTTGCCATAGGGTTCTCTCAGAAAGAGGGAGTCAATTATGATGAGACATTTGCTCTGGTGGTTAGATACACTTCCATCAGATCGATCATTGCTATTGCTTCAGCTATGGGATGGAAGTTGCCTCAAATGGATGTCAAGTCTGCCTTTGTTAATGGTATTATTGGGGAAGAAGTATATATTCAACAACCATAAGGGTTTTTTTTTCCATGGAAATGAGTCTCACGTATGTAAGCTGAAAAATGCATTATATGGACTCAAGCAAGCACCTCGTGCTTGGTATGGACGGATAGACAGATTCCCGGTGAGTGTAGGATTCATCAAGAGTGATGCAGACCTCGATCTTTACTACAAGGTTGTGAATGATGAGCCACTGATTTTGGTACTATATGTTGATGACTTGTTTCTTACCGGAAATGAGAAACTTATCTTATGGTGTAAGAAGAAACTCACCTTTGAGTTTGAAATGAAGGATCTTGGATTGATGCACTATTTCTTGGGATTAGAAGTATGGCAGAGGCAGAAAGAGATTTTCTTAGGACAATGAAAATACACCATACATATACTAAAGAGATTCATAATGTTGGACTGCAAGTCCAAGCTACTCATATGGATGAAAACTTGAAGAAGCTGAGGGATTCTGCTTCAAATTTAAATTTGAATGATCCCACCATGTACCACCAGTTGATTGGGTCCTTGATGTATCTGACGAGATATTTTTTTTTGTGAATGCTCTCAGTCAGTTCATGTGTGAACCAAGACAGATTCACTGGATTGCTGCAAAATATGTGCTCAGATACTTACATGGCATTGTGGGATATGGTCTACGATATGATTCAGAATGTGACTTGAAATTGCAAGGGTTTACAAACTCAGATTGGCTTAGGTTCTCTACTGATAGGAAGAGTACTTCAGGATGTTGTTTCAGTATAGGTTCTCTAGTTATTTCCTGGTGCACTAGGAAGCAGAACTCAGTATTTCTCGGTACTGTAGAGGCCGAGTATATGGATTCTAGTTCAGCAGCCCGAGAAGCAGTTTGGCTTTGTAAACTTCTTGCAGGATTGTTTGGCCAAATTCCAGAGCCAGTTATGATTGATAACCAGAGTTGTGTGTAGATGTCAGTGAATCCTATATTTCATGACAAGTCAAATCACATAGAGATTCAGTATCACTTCATACGTGATATGGTGCAGAAAGCTACGATCGAGCTACAATATATTCCAACAGATGACCAGACTACAGATGTTCTCACCAAGCCTCTTCCCAAGGTGAAATTTGAATACTTTCACGGAATACTTGGAGTAGAAGAGAACATATCCCTCCTTGAGTAGGAGAGATGATTGAGAGACACTCACTATACCCTTTCCCTTGTATCTTTGCTCGTCCATGTTCTCAACAAGTTATGGGAGAAATCCCATCGGTAGATGAGACACACATGCAGTATGTGGTTGGGTTCACACATGTGCCTCTGCTCATACAGGTGCTCAGCCAGGTATGGGAGAAATCCCATCGACAGATGAGTCAAACAGGTAGTAGATGGTCGTGTGATTGCACAGGTACCTCTACTTGTGTAGGTTCTCAGCTAGGTATGGGAGTACCCCATCGACAGATTAGACGAACATGTAGTAGATGGTCATGCACGTGTGATCATCCAGGATCACTAGCCATGTATGGAAGTATTCCATCAGTAATAGAGATGGATAGGTAGAAAAATATTTTCTCTCAGACATCTAGATAGAACAAATTCATAAAGGCAACCTTTAGTACGTTTAGAGATGATGGAGACAATATAAATGTACAGATGAAACCTAGATGATCATGATGCTAATGAAGACTGAAGAATACCTTCCTTGTTGAGAGGGAGTGTTGGAGTTTGTGCAACTTCAAAAGCTATTCTTATTGTGCTCCTTCAAGAGTTGAACTCGTTGTAATAATTCATACAAACCCTAGAAAGAACAATGTAAACCTTGGGGTGAAAAGCCAACAAAAAAAGAAATAAAATAAAATTATAAAATATAAAATTATATTGCTCCCCCAAGTGAAGTCGGCCCTAGTTAAATTTTTAGTGGGAAAATAGTATAAATAGGAGGCCCCCTCCTCATTTTTATAATAGCAGCAGCATAAGTGAAGTGCATAGTTTTATGAGAGAGAGAGAGAATTTTGCATACACTACAGAAGAATACTATTTTCAGGGTTTCTATCTTTGGAAAACATTTTCATATTTTTCTCTTTCTTTCTTCATTGTACTCTGGTCTCATAATTATTATCTCTAGATGAAGGTTGTTGGATTTTCTCCCATTTATGTTTCCGAGGTGAAAAATACTCGTGTTATTGTTTTGTGCTTGATCTATCTTCTAGTGGTCCTATTGATAAATGCAATTAAGATATACTATTATAATCTTAAGAAAATATAACAACCCTGACCCAAGATTTACGAGCTATATCCAGACAGAGACAAGCAATGGGATAACGACTCATGTTGTGTAAGAAGATCAATATTGAATCCCCATTACAGGGTCTTCAAACCTGATTACAAGGCCCTCAATATTCAATAATACAATGTATATCCTACTCGAGAGAATGCATTTCCTAGACAAGAGAGAATTCCACTGCAGTGGAGATCTCGGAGAGAGAGAAGAAGAAGGAAAGAGGGCCAATTAAAAATCCTTCTATAGTCATTCAAATTCCTAAGAGAGGTAACTCAAATTCATTGGGTTTACTCAAACCACAAGAGGCTAACTCGACTTTCTTCCCAGCCAACTCAAATTGGTAGAAGAGTTACTCATTCATGAGATTCCATTCCCAAAATAGAAAAATGGTGCATCAAAAGTTGGGATTTACACTTCAAAGAGTGTTGGCTAAAAATAGTCAATGAAGGCACACTAGCACATGAGGAGTTACAAATGACACCAAGCCAAGGCCAATGAAGGAGTACTAGTCAAGAGGGTCCCACTTAACATCCAAGAGGGTGTAATAGTATCTCCACAAACCAAAAGAATAAAAAATAGGGTCCAACTGGTAACGTTAGGGAGATCAATAACTCCTAGTCCCAAACCCCCTCACATGTGGAACCCATGCCCCCCATTCTCGTTAGTTGTGCATGTTGAGCTAGTTTCTTATTAAACAATAATAATAATTTCCAAGTCCATATTCCAGGAACCTTATGCCATAATAACAAACAAATAATAGCATATGTCCAAGACTTAACATCCAAGTATTACATCCCCCTCCCCCTTAAAACAATGCATCGTCCTTGATGCATACTTATTACCACTACAACAAAAAAGGTCATTGATGAGGGTCATCACTATGATTAACCTTTTAGGTTTGTCACCATGTTACATATGGTGGCAGTCCTTTAAAAATCGTTGTTGTAAGTGCATATGGTGATGGTTCTTTAAGGTTTGTCACCAAATCCCTTTTCAATGACACTTTTGGTGAGGGTTGTTAAAGGACCATCACTAATTATCTCTTTGGTGACACTTCTAGTGACGATATTTTATTGTACCCCACCAATGCTCTTTTTGTTTAATTTATGGTGACAGTCCTTTAAGGCTTGTCACCAATGCCCTTTTCAATGACACTTTTGGTGAAGGTTGTTAAAGGTCCGTCGCTAATTATCTCTTTAGTGACACTTCTATGACAATATTTTATTGGTCCTCACCAATTCTCTTTTTTGTTAATTTTGGTGAGTGTAAAAAAAGTTCATCATCATTGCTCATTCCAATGAGTTTTTTATGATGCTATGTGATCATTGCTATATTTTTTTACAAAATATAACAATTTAAGACCATTGCTACAGAGTCTTTGTCATTATGTTTCCATGGTCATAGTGGTTAGAGTAAATAAATTTGTTAAGAAGTAATTAGTGTGTATCATTTCCCTCAAGTAACAAGAACATAGCTTTCCTATGAGTCGAAACATGATTCATGTCGCTTTGGTTTATCATCTAGTAATTTCCCTTTAGACAATGTTCCACTAGTATGTGTCAGAACCATATTATTTAAGACACAATCAATCTTGGATAATTATGATAATGATCAATACCTATCACTTCTTGACACTCTTAGCATGCCTTGTCATGCATTAATACACACTAACATACTTTGGAACATCTTTTCACCTATAACATCTTACCATGCCTAGGATTCCTGAGCATGTCTTGGCATGCCCTAGCACAAGTTAGCACTTCCTAGCATGTCTTGACACTCCCTGGAACACCCTATTCATCCCTAGAATGCCCTGGCACATGACATTGGCACACATTGACATAGATTAGAACTTGGCACGCATTAGCACTTGGCATGTATTGGCACCTATATTTGGTGTGCATAGCATGCCCTTTTTGAAAAAGGTAAAGTCCTAACTTATTAACCCTCTTATGTTTTCATTTCCTTGCATTTTAACTGGGTTCTCCCTTTTGTTTCCTTGACACACATTATCACACCCTGACACCTAGCACATCTTGGCATGCCTTATCACCTAGCATGTCTTGGCATGCATTGGAATTATCTGACAAATGTTAGGACTCCCTAGCACACTTTGGCACTTCATGACATTCCATAACATTCCCTATCATGCCTTACCATTACCTAGCATGCCTTGTTACTCCCTCCTAGGCATGTTTAACACTCGTTAATAATCCCTAGCACACCCTCTTATTTGTTCATTTCCATGCATTTTGACTTAGTTCTCCCTTTTGTTGCACCGACACTGATCCCTAACACTCCTTGGAATGCATTGACACTCTCTGGCACACCTTGGCACTCCTTGACATTCCCTACCACTCCATAGCATGACCTAGCACTCCCTGAAATACATTGGCACTTGACATGTGTTGGCACCCGAAAAGTCCTGGCATGCCTGGAATGCGTTGAGATGCCCTAGTATGCTTTGGCATGTCTTGGAATGTTTTGGCATGCTTTAATATTAAATTTATTTGAGATCAATTATTGGCAACTAGGAGAGAAGTAATCGAGGAATATTTGGCACATTGAACGCATTGGCACTTGGCACTTAGCACGTATTGGCACCTAGTGTTGGTGTTCCTAACATGCCCCTCTTGAAAAAGGTAAAGTTCTAACTTATTAACCCTCTTATGTGTTCATTTCCTTGCAATTTAACTTGGTGTTCCCTTTTGTTTCTCTGACTTTCTCTGGCATGAGTTGGCACACCTAAACACCTAACACATATTGGCATGCCTTAGCACCTAGCATGTCTTGGAATTTCTAGCATTCCTTGGAACTATCTTTCTCATGTAAGTGCCATGTCATTCCTTAACATACCATAGCACTCCCTGACCCTTCCTAGCATACCTTGTCACTCCCTCCTTGACATGCTTAACACTTGCTAACACTCCCACAGACACCCTCTTATTCATTCATTTCCATGCATTTTGACTTGGTGCTCCATTTTGTTGCTCAGGCATTCCATCACACGCCATGTCATGCATTAGCACTCTCTAACACACCTTGGCACTCCTCTAGTATCTACTCAAGTTGTCGGTAGATATACTCAAGTTGTTGTATATGTATCTTTTATTATAGAGCAAGAATCATTTAAACTCTACTATAGTAAATATTTTCCCAATACTATAGGATGTTTGATTTCATGAGCTCATCCCATGTTATTGACGTTGTTAAAGGGTCTATCATTCAAACCCCTAACCAACTTGACCACATAATTTTTCCACCAAAATTAGTATGTACAATAACCATTATGGTGGCACTAATACATGCCATAATCACCCTTGTAACAATTCTAGTACATTTTATGGTCAAACTTCCTATGGATATCCATCAATATCATCCCATAGTTATCCAAATCCTTCATATGATGCAATACGATCTAGTTCCATGGGTGATATCACTCATAGAAAAGGAAAGATCAAATTGTGTTAATACAACCTTTTGACATGTCACTACATTTGTTTCCTGTGATGGCATCTTTTTAATTTCGTCATTATTTCTATTTTTTGTTGTTAATACATTTCAATTTCTCATGGTATATGCATGCATATATAGGTGCATGTATTTTCAATTAGGTGTAGCCCGAGTTGTTGTGGGATGGGGTGTTATCCTCCCAACCAATATTATATTATAGTAAATGACATGTTGAGCTCAAAATAAGTATATTGTTGTATTGGCTTTTAGCATTGTTGTTGACTTGGCCTTTTGCCTTGAAGAATTTAGGGTTTACACTGTGGCACCTACATGGCTATGGTGCCATTATGTTCAGGTCATAAGCATATATTTATATAAATATTAAATTTAAATCTTAACCAAGGAAAAAGTGTACCTCTTAACTTATTCGAAGGCCATGGTTAGGTCAATAGGTATATAGGATCATGTTAACATGATTTAAATTTGATGTAGTGCAAAGACATGTGATAAAATATTAATGATAAGACCATTCAAATTCAACGCTACAGATACACCATAAAAATATACAAGTAAACACCAAAGAGACAAAATAATAATACTAGGCGAAGTCGTATAACCTCTAATTAACACATACATTATTGTTATGAATACAAGTATAGTGTTTTTCTATTTGTCATAAATTGTCCAAGTTTCGAGTTCTATGATACTAATTTCCAAGATATCATCCAAACAATAATTAAGGTTGGACATATACAAATAGTCATATATAAGTTCGTGAAACCATTACAAGGTAGAATTCATCTTAAGACATTTACATTCATAGTGCATTATAGAAGTTGTGTGAAATACTTTTTTTTTAATGTGGTTCACAACCTTGGAGAGGAGTTGATACGTCCATGGGAAGAATTCAGAGGGGGCCCACTCAAAGGAGCCATGCCCCGCTGACTTTGATTATGGAGCCTAACCCAGTGGGTACATTAAGTGAAGCCCTTATATATCTATGCATAGTTGTCACATCACCAACCCTCATACCGACGATGGAGAGGACGTGACTAGGCTGCTGCTGCTGTCAAAACGGGAAATCTAGCCATATGAACATAAAAACATAAGCATGCATTGGAATTTAAAAAATAGATAGATGCATAAGACATGTAAATACACGGCGGAATAACAACACAATAATTCAATCATTCAACATGTTCATATTAATTCATAAAACAATAGTTTGCAGAGATTGAGCGCAAAAATACTTACCTTGAAAAGAAGTTGTCCTGCAACTAGCTACATCGCTGCAATGTTCTACCAAACCATAGGCTAATGTACTCATCAATCTCTCAGCATCATTGCAACCCCCGAGCTGGGCATGATTCCACAAGGAACTGGGGAATAATAGGCTCACACATATCCCAAACCATACGTCCACAGTCAATCCTGTTAGATTTTTATCATTTAAGCAATATGATCTTAGGATCTTATCTGAGAGAATAACATGCACAACAATAATCACAAGAGATGAGAGACACAAAGAATTTTCCTCAGGGAAACCATAAAGGAGAAAACCCCGCAACTTCCTCAAATATAGAATGAGCACCAATGGAAGTAGTAAAACCTAAAGACAGAAAATATGATCTCCAACAGCTAATCTCTCTCTCACTTGTGTGAGCACTTCCTCTCTCACTCATGCGCCCCAGTTGAGTGAGTGTGTGTGATTTGAGTGAGTGTGTGTGACAAATAGAGACTCTCACTCTCTATTTATACTATTTTCTGACTTTTACAATTACTTACCAGGGCCGACATCTCTAGGAGAGTCTAATAACCCTAGTGCCCCTTAATTGTGGGGACTTTGTCCTCCGATCAACAAGGAGCGTTAACCTTAACTCAATTGTGGGGACTTTGTCCTCCGATCAACAAGGAGCGTTAACCTTAACTCAATTGTGGGGACTATTGCCCTGACTTACAACGGAGGGTTAACCTCAATGAATTTACATGACTTTATTATATTAATGACTCTCCCAATAAGAACATCGGGGTATGATGAAATACAAATGATTCTTCCGATAGGAACATTGGGGTACAATATAAGATATACAAGTGAATATATTCTAAAGTTACAAATACATCAACACTCCCTCTTAACTAGGAAGGTATTCTCTTGTCACAATTCATCAGCACAAGTGTTCTTCTCTGGATCAAGTCTGGATTATCATCAAAGCTAGATCATCACTAGATCATCATTGGATCATCATCAAAGCTGGATCATCATTGGATCATCATTGAAACTGGATCATCATCAAAGCTAGATCATCACTGGGTCATCATCATCACTGCTTCCGCTATCTTGATCAACTGGTGCTATCTCTCAATTCTTCTCGTCATAGGAAGTGTTGAGACTTAGAATTGTCACATTTTCATCCACTTTATCTTCCGCTATTCCTCACATTTCATCGTCCCATTAACCTTTTAGCTTACCATTTCCATACATATATGTAGGTTTCACCTTATTATTTCCACTTTATTCATTTTAGTATTATAAGTGAATTTATGATTAAAATATTAGAAATTAAACATGTTTTTCATTAATATCTCAAATATGGATGAGATTTGTAATGTGTAGGAATATGTGAAGGATTAATTCAAGAAAAGACTTCTCGAATATCTCCTCCACCATTTCAAGGAGATAATTTTTCAAGCTAATTCTAATGAGAAGATCATGAAGATTTGGTTGGCATATCCTATTTATGATTTATGAGAGACATGTGGAGGATTTGAAGGGATCATATCTTGTAATAATATGAAAGTAGTTGAGTGGTTAAGGGAATAGTGGATCTGTCATTATGAGATGGTTATCTCCTCCATGTATAAAAGCGAGTGCTGTCTCTTCATTTCATTAATCTTAAATGAGATATAGAATCATAGGATATAGATCAGAGATAGATAGTAGATTGTAGAAGTTAGTCTTGACTTTGTAATATGGAGAAGGGAATTCTTATCTTTTGTTCATAATATTGGCTTTGATGCTTTCATGAATTGTCATTGATTCTTGTGATGTAAATTAAGATTTCTTTATTGTTAATGTGAGCTCACATGTGTTGTCTTGTTGCTCTTCATATGTTGTCTTTCTTTTATGCAATTTACTTTCAGTCGTGTGTTTCATCTTCCAGCATTAGATTAGCAATTGCTTGTTTCAGCTTAAGGGAGGTTATATCAGATTAGTCTTAGTTTCACGGGGGGTTATATTAGATTAGTCTTAGTTTCATGGGGGGTTAGATTAGCTTAATTTCACTTCAGTCCTGCATATACTTTGCATGTGTTTCGTAAGCCTACGAACCTCATATTGACAAATTAAATGGCCGAGCAATTACAACAATGAAATTAAAACGACATTAATTTGGCCCAACATTTTGGCGCCGTTGTCGGGGAAGCACGATGGATTGAAGTTTAGTTTGATTAATTTTCTGCAAGCGTACACTAGAGTGTGAATTTCAATTTATGCAATGAGTGAATTTCAATTTCTGCTAAGAGTGTTTCAATTCTGCAAGTGTGAATTTTAATTTCAGCAAGTGTGTTTTTTTCACAATTGTGAAGACTAATTGTTTTTTTGTACAGAGTGTTTTTTTAATTTGTTTCAGCAAGGGTGTTTATTTAAATTTTTCATTTAGATTTGGGTGATGTAAGAATCCTTTTTTTTCAAAATGATTTAACAATGATTTTAAGCTTGGAACAACTCACTCAAATCCTTGCAAAAGTAGGGATCTCTTCTTCTGACGTAGAATAGATCTTGAAAGCAGCTGAGAGCTTAATTACTCCTCCAACAATGAACAAGGAATCAACATACGAAGAATCCTGCACATCTGATGACAGACAATCATGTGAACAGGAGATCGAGGAGGACCACGAGGTGTTGCAGCATGATCTGAGGAGTGAGAACTATGCCTATGAAAGCCTTATCGAACAATGGTTTCAAGCGAGTACGAGGTTAGAACAATTTAGTTTTTCTTTTTTTCTAGTTAATTCACAGATACAGCAATTAATTCCACACATTTATGTTTATCCTCATCTTCTACTTGCAAAATTAACACTGAACATATTTTTATTGCTGTTACGTGAATGGCTACACTGGATATTTAACTACACGTAATTGTTTTCTAAATTCCAATTAGCATACAGTAGGCAAGATTTTATTTTCAGTTTTTGCTTTCACCCAGAATAAGTATGCTCTCCTCCACGCTTCATGTGATCGCGAGGATCAGAAATAGGATGACTAAATTGATTTTAGGAAGAATTCTTATTGTTGACGAATGAAAAAAAATTTGCCTAATCTATTTTTCGTCTGGCAATTTGTTCCATTTGCTCATAATTGTTTTTTTTTATAAATTTGCAAAATACAATTTTAAAAGTTCTTTTATTTGATTTTCTTAAATTATAAAAAAATAATAATAATAAATTTGAGCCTCCATCCTTCAATCTGCAATTAAAACAGTAGGTGCATTAAGCTGTAACAACTGTGGCTGAAACACACTTTTGCAGTCGAAACACATAGCTGAAATAGACTTCTCCAGCTGAAACACATAAGCTGTAACAACTGTAGTTGAAACACAAGAGATTAGGATGTTTACTAAATTTTTTAGGAATAAATAATTAATGTTTTCAACATGCTTAATTGATTTCATCTTTAATTTGTAATTCATTTTATCCATTTGCTAAAACATTTAAAAAATAAAAATAAAACTGGCTTGCAAATTCATGTGGCAAATTCATTTTAAACTAAAACAGTCGCTGGAAATTATAACAGCTGCAACTCTAAGCTGAAACAACGCAACTCCGAGCTGAAACAATAGCTGCAACATAGCAGCTAAAACACACCCGAAACAATATCACACATGCAATATTCTCATTTTTTAAAACTTTTGGCTTGATTCAGTTTTTGTTTGTGTGCACAAAATTATATGTTTGACTATTTCAGCCACACCACCTTTGTGTTGGTTTGGTTCATTGTTGGTTTAAACCTGCAAGATAATAGATAATTAATACAATAACTATTCCACGTTGAAACGGTCACTACATGGTGCAATGCATCTTCCCTTGTCTGGTTCTAGGGATGCCATCTTCTCGCCTTTATCCATCGCTACCTTGAATAAAAAACCTGCAAAACGATAAAGTCATTCAGATATGAAGCTCTTTCCTTAGTCCAAAACGAATAAATTCAACGCAAACCAATTTTTAAGTATTACACATATGATTATTATGAAATCCAATATAAATCTCTAAGACTTCAAAATCAAAATGCCATGCACTATCATCCAACGCGTCTTTGTGGTCAATCCTTATCTTTTCCTAGTAATCTGCTCCTGGGATCTTTACTCAGAAAATTCGCCATAATATCAAAGCAATGAATAACATATAGATGGATGTTACCAAACAAAAACTCATCATTATAATCCTCAGTATCCTCCTTGCATGTCGCATCCACCCATAGTGGATTTTATTGAATAACAGAAGTGCCCAACCGATCCAAGAAATCTGACTTTGAATCCGCATATGCTAAAAATGGTTGCCGATAGTCCACAAAAATTGGGCAGGACAGAAACCAATTGATTAATACACATTATCCTTTATTAACAAACAACCAAGATAGGTGTGATTTGTATGTTTAATTCCATCCACGAGTCACCCTTTTTCATGATGGTTTCAACTTCCTGCAATTCTTTCTGCTAAGTTGGGTTACGGGTCATCCATCTCATTCTTTTGGGCTGAATCACAACCACTTCCATTCACAGATTAATACAGTCCAGTTGTTAGTCCTGAATATGCCTTTCCATTCTGGTTGCATGATCAATAGGATGGTATTGCGTGAATGAATATACATAACTGTTTTATTTGCTCTTTTCGTCAATTAACGCCCATTTGCAGACAGTCAACTTCGGGTGCAATTTTTGAGCAAACCGTGATGCATTTTAAAAATATGGAACATGGGTTTTGTGCAGAAGGGTATCATTTAGTTGACTCACAAGCGGTTTTTGAAAATTCGACTTGGTTTGAGATCAGTTCGCATTTTTCTGAACATGAAAATGCCATATTTCGGGATTACCGGTTTTCACTTTTCTCTTTACTGGATCATGAATGGTGTAAATATGCTGCATGATATTGACTCTGGGTTGTTAGTTTTAGGAATTTGGTGCTCACGGCAGGTTTCAGAAAATGAAGAACACTCATAAAAATATGACACTACACTAGCTTATCCGAGATTAATGCTTCCTGTGCATGGTTTGGTGACATCACAACCTGGTAGAGAAGATGGTCTCAAACATTGTTATGGATCAATACCTTTTGTGAGTTCTCCATCCATGAAACGCTAATGAGATGATAGTACCAATTGGTGCAAGCTTCTCCTCCTAGGCTTAGGTGACGCGTTTGATTTTAAATTGACATATGCATGTGTGTTAAGTGGAATATCTAAAGATGCACGATAATGCAGGTCTGGTCGAAAAAATCATACTGTGCACAACTGTCGGGAAAAATTAATGACAACATATTCTTGTATCATCCCAATAAATTATCCTTGCTAGTTTAATATCTATTTTCCAGATCATGACGCAATCTAGCTGTCGCAGCTAGTTATTGCAGTTGGTTGTTACATCCCGATAGTTCATTTTAAAATCCATAAAAAATGCAATAAACCAATTTTCTCAAAACGCAGAAAGTTTCTTGTCTGTTGTAGCTGGTTGTTGCAGCATGTTGTTGCAGTCGGTTGCTGCAGCTGGGCGTTGTAGCTAGCTGTTGCAGCCGGTTGTTATAGCTCGTTGTCGCAGTTCGCTGTTACAGCTATTAACACTTTTAAATTTTGATTATTTTGTTAAAGTGTTGAGACATGAATGCCCATGAACGCAAATCCAGATAAATTTAATTTTGAGTATTTTTGCCATTTTTCTTTATTTTTGCATTTAATTTATTTTGGTGTGTTATAAAAAATAAAACAAAAACAAGAAAAAATATATAAAAATTTATAAAAATTATTTAGTTTGTTTTATAGAAAGAAAACAATAAAAATAAATAAAAATCATAAAACCCTGCAAAAGAAAACAAAAAGTAATAAAAAAAATCACGAACAATAAAAAGTTAAAAAAATAAAAACAACCAAAACAAAAATAAAGTTGCAAATGGACGTTTTTCTTGAAATTTCTTTTATGATTAATGCTGAATTGTTTTTCTTCGAGTCACTTCAAGCATGAACAATGACAAACCACGAGCACAACAAAAACAGGTATAACACATTTTATTTCTTCCTGACATTTTCTTTGCAGCTTATGTACTTCTTTCTGCATGATATGTTTTCTTTTACGAACTTCTCATAAGTTTCATGCTAGGTTGCATGAGGACATGCAACCAGCTCAAGTAGGGAAGATGATCTATATTCAATAAATATTCACTACTAAGTTTCATGCAGGAATTTGTACTAAGTTTGTTGTTTCGGGTTCAAAGTCGATGGCATTTTTCTACTAAAGTGATTTTTCAAGAATCACAAAACCTTTGAAAAACATGCTTTGATAGACAACTTGAAGGTGCCGTTACTCATCATAAACATTATGGCGTTTATTGTTACACATAAAACATTCATAAACCCTTTTGTGTCATGAATGTTTGCCCACATTTCTCCTTCAAGGCACATTAGTCATCCATACCGGAGTCCACTATTTCATTGCCTTAACTGTCATGACTTCACACATGCCTATCTTTCTGAGTTGCATACATCCCTTTATCTTTTTCAGTTCTTTTTCCTTTCCATTTTTCCTTTTGAATAAAACCAACTCCCTTTCCATGACTACATGGCCTTGCCATATCCACTGCTTGACTGTGAGACCTTTTCACTTATAGTCCTACCAATCTTTTTGTACCAACTAGCGTTGACTGATGTGGGATTCCTTAAGGCCCACCTTTCAACAAGTCTGGCCCCATCGACCTCAACACCTTATCTGGGATATAGACTAGAGTTCATTTTGAGTACCTGGAGGCTTGCATGCCTTAATGGCAAGTTCTCTCGTGGACAATCATGGGAATTCATCAATGTCCCTTGATCGTTAGATCTTGCAAGTGGCTCGACATCGACACATCTATTTGCACTTCTCAAGATGTACTTGGGTACCTTGGCACTAATTGACATCACTGGTGAGTTGCCTCACATTGGTTAATAACATTCATCAATGGCCGATAATCCAATTATTTCTTTTCATGCTCGACATCGACACATTTATTCACATGACTAGAATTGTACCATCGGGTTTTGTAGCAGGTGAAGACTATACATTCTTTCTCATGACTCCATCAGCAGTTGCAGAAACATGACTTCAGATCTATGAGTGTACCACAGTTCCAATTTCTCCCTTCCACATTTTCCATTATTTATCAACAGCAGTTCAAATTCCTCCACTTCACATTACAATAGTTCCAGCAGCATTTACATTTACATTTTTATCCTGCAGTCGTGACATATTCTCCATGATTCAGCAGTAGCAGTTCCGATTCCTTCACTTCCTAGGATCCAGTAGCAGTGACACATTCCACGATCCAGCGGCATCAGCTACATTCCTATTGCATCGCTCATTTACTTTTTGGGTAAGTTGGGGTATGTTGTTTTCTAAACTTTAATCATGCAATTCCTTACATGCTAGCAATGAATAATTTGGAAAATTCCCTCACCATGCTCCAATTTTTTTCACGGCCCATGCTAGGTTGCATGAGGACATGCAACCGCATCATTTGGGGAGGGGGAACTATATTCAATACAACTCACTACTATCACTCCATTTCTTTTCACCATCATCACCCATTTTTCATCTCATTTACCATTCACTAGCATTTCTTTTCGTACAAATCCTCTGTTGCACTTTGCTTTATACACATTGATATTGGCATGATTAATAAAGGCAAAGAAAAGGCTTTCTTATGCACAATGATGCTTTCTATGCACATTAATAGCTTATCATTTCCAATGAGGGTATGGCAGATGGAAAATAAATAACGTAATGAATGTTGTTAACACAAGAACCAACATTCTTTGTATTCATGGTTGTCACACAAGAACCAACCATAAGGAAAATGTCAGTTGTTACTCATGCATTTCACATCATTAAATGAATGTTGTTAACACAAGAACCAACATTCTTTATATTCATGGTTGTCACACAAGAACCAACCATAAGGAAATTCCAGTTGTTACTCATGTATTTCACACCCTGGAAACATTCATTGTTAAAAAGACATCATCAATCAAAGCCAAGTTTAGATGCCAAAAGTTATTGAGAAGATCCATACATAGTTGCATGAGGACACGCAACAAGTTTAGTTGGGGAGTATGTTGAGACTCAGAATTGTCACATTTTCATCCACTTTATCTTCCGCTATTCCTCACATTTCATCGTCCCATTAACCTTTTAGCATACCATTTCCATACATATATGTGGGTTTCACCTTGTTATTTCCACTTTATTCATTTTAGTATTATAAGTGAATTTATGATTAAAATATTAGAAATTAAACATGTTTTTCACTAATATCTCAAATATGGACGAGCTTTGTAATGTGTAGGAATATGTGAAGGATTAATTCAAGAAAAGACATCTCGAATATCTCCTCCACCATTTCAAGGAGATAATTATTCAAGATAATTCTAATGAGAAGATCATGGAGATTTAGTTGGCATATCCTATTTAGGATTTATGAGAGAAATGTGGAGAATTTGTGAGAGACATGTGGAGGATTTGAAGGAATCATATCTTGTAATAATAGGAAAGTAGTTGAGTGGTTGAGGGAATAGTGGATCTGTCATTATGAGATGGTTATCTCCTTCATGTATAAAAGAGAGTGCTCTCTCTTCATTTCATTAATCTTAAATCAGATATAGAATCATAGGATATAGATTAGAGATAGATAGTAGATTGTAGAAGTTAGTCTTGACTTTGTAATATGGAGAAGGGAATTCTTAGCTTTTGTTCATAATATTGGCTTTGATGCTTTCATGAATTGTCATTGATTCTTGTGATGTAAATTAAGATTTCTTTATTGTTAATGTGAGCTTACATGTGTTGTCTTGTTGCTCTTCATATGTTGTCTTTATTTTATGCAATTTACTTTCGGCTGTGTGTTTCATCTTCTAGCATTAGATTAGCAATTGCTTGTTTCAGCTTAAGGGGGGTTATATTAGATTAGTCTTAGTTTCATGGGGGTTAGATTAGCTTAATTTCACTTCAGTCCTGCATATACTTTGCATGTGCTTCGTAAGCCTACAAACCTCGGATTGACAAATTAAATGGCTGGGCAATTACTACAACGGAATTAAAATGACATTAATTCAGCCCAACAGGAAGTTCTACAGAGCCAACCCTTTTTCATGCTGGTTGTAGGCCTAGCCTCCATGTAGGTATTCATCTTCTTCAACACTTATATCTGACCCATTCAGAAGGGCCCGCCTAGCACTTACATCTGACCATGGGAAGAACACATGCACCACCATGTCAGAAAGGCACGCCCAACACTCATATCTAACCATGGGAGGAACACATCCACCACCATGTCAGAAAGGCCCAGCACTCACATATGACCATGGGAGGCCCAGCCTTCCACCATGTCAGAAAGGCTCATCCAACACTTATATCTGACCCAATAAGAAAGTCCCAGCTCTCACATCTAATCATGGGAGGCCCAACCTTCCACCATGTCAAAAAGGCTCAGCACTTATATCTTCCCATGTGAGGCCCAGCCTGCTACCATGTCGGAAAGGATCAGCACTTATATCCGACCATGGGAAGCCTAGCTTGCCACCATGTCGAAAAGGATCAGCACTTATATCCGACCATGGGAGGCCCATCCTACCACCATGTCAGAAAGGATCAGTACTTATATTTGACCCAGTTAGAAAGGCTCTGCACTTACATTTGACCCAGTCAGAAAGGCTCTGCACTTACATCTAACCATGGGTGGACCCGCGTACCACCATGTCAGAAAGGATCCTGCACTTATATCTGACCATAGAAGGAACCAATCCTACCATATCAGAAAGGCTCTCGGACTAATCACCTCCCCTTAGAGGGAACCTTGATTTGGAGAACACCCAGCTTATCCCTGAAGTACTCAAACTTCATTCTGGCCATTTCTAGCATAGAATCACATCAGGGTTGATTACATACAAGGATAACCTGCGAGCTTCATCGAGACTGATTACATCCGAGGACAACCTACAGGACCGTTTACGTCTGAGCAACCTACAAGCTTCGCCAAGATTTTATGCTCAGACAACCTGTCTCACCGGCTATGCTAGAACTCCCTCTTTTGAGAGATATCGATCTAGATCACATACTGGAGCTTCACTTCTCTTCTCTGCATCATACAAAAATGCAAGTCAGATCAATCAAATCAAATAGTAGTTTTCAAAAGAAACATACTACGTCCAAAATAGCCGAACAAGTGGCAACATATTTTGCCCCGGTTGTACTCAGTGCCACGCAAGACTGCTTCCTGCTAAACGAAGAGATCACACCTGATCCCATACTGAAGTAGCACCCCAAATTTCTCTTCCTATCAATGGCACTTCTTGCTCAATCTGAATCCACATAACCTTCCAGGTTAATCTTCTGATTTGCCTCATACATGAGCCCATAATCAAATTTTCCCTTCAGGTACCTCACTGCATGCTTTACAACCACCAGGTGAACATGTCTCAATGTGTTCACAACAAAGAAAATATCTGGTCTTGTATTCGTCAAGTACATCAATGACCCAATCATCTGACGATACATCATAGCATAATTCGACTCTGATGACGCATCACTCAATAGCTTCAGGTTCGATGCCATAGGTGTGGTCATGGCCTTCCAGTCCATCATCTTGAACCTCTTCAAGATCTCTACTGCATACTTCCCTTGTCCTAGGGAGATTCCATCCACATTCTGCCACACCTCCATGCCTATAAAGTAGTGCATCATATCCAAGTCCTTCATCTCGAACTTGGCAGCAAGTCTCCTTCTTGCAACTTTAATGAGTTCCTCTTTTCTGTCAAGAACAAGTCATCGACATATAACAGGAGCATCACTGGTCTTTCACCTTCAACCTTGGAGTAAAGGTTTGAATATGCTTTACTCTCAGTAAATCCTAGAGCCATCAGTAAGTTGTCCATCCTATTGTACCATGTCGAACCTTAGGATCTTCTGTAGTCACTCCCTCTGAAGTGGAGCATCATTCTCCCTCTACCTTTCATACTCTATGTATTATGTACCATAGTGACAAGTAGCTTCCTTTGCTACTAATATTCTATGTATCCATCTAGGGTTACTAGATACCAAGATCCTCTATTTTGAACCTTTTGAAAAGTTATTCTCGCACCCATCTGTGAGCTTGTCATCCTCTATAGGTTTTTATCTTCAACCTTGTAGCAAAGGTTAAGATCTTCATCACTCTAGGTGATCTTCAAGCTCCTCATGTATGTGTTATCCCATGGGTGCCTTCTGAGCTTGTACAATGCCTTCTTTAATTTGTACACATGAATCTGCCTGTCATGTGTCTTCACTTCCAGTGGTTGAAAATGTCTCTTCGTAGTTTATGCCTTCTTCCATGAGAAGCCTCGTGCTACGAATCTTTCCTTGTATCCCATGATGTTGCCATCTACTGCATGCTGGATCTTGTAGATCCATATGGAAGATACTACGGACTTCCCTTCATGTCTAGATACTACATCCTAGACATCATTCTTCTTGAAATGGTATTCTCCTTCCCTTTCTTCTTGGATACTTCTTCATAGCTAGAAGGCTCTGCATCAATGATGCCACTCAACAGTATCACATAACTGGAGTGTCTCTGAGGCCTCTTTCTTTCTTTTAAATCATCGTCATATTATTCTTCATCTTGTATTCTTTCTTAAACTGTCGTCACTTGTTCTTCAGAACAAGTCTCATCCTTCTTTTCTTATAGGTGATTGTACGCAATCTTTCCTACAAGTCAAATGCATTTGTATGGTTAGAAACATTTCATAAGGTATATTCACAATGGAAAATTCTGATGCATAAAGATATAATCATGCAACTATTTTAGCCAATACAACATTCATCCATATCTCACGAAAAATTTTCTAGATGCCTTCTATCTCTACGAAGACATCATTGAGATTGTGCACTAATCCAATATGTGTAATGTCCCAAATTTGGCATTGGGTCACAATGGCCAAATCACATTTTCCATATTCATGAAAGTTGTCAAATGGATGCTAAAAGTCAAATAATTGCCAAGGAGGAAAATCACTAGTTTCCTAGGTTGGGGGTGGAAGCTTTGAGATTTGGAATAAGGGGGATAATAAATGATGTTTAGACTTTAAAAGGGGGATAAATATTTCATAATTGATCTTATTAAATAAATACAAGAGAAAATGGAAGTGGCAATAGAGCATGAAGACACATGGAGACTATGGGGTCCACACTAGCTAGAATTCCTATGTTAAATGGTATCTTTCTCTTGTAATTTTGAATTTATGGGAAGCCTAATGTTTTGGGATAGATTATGAGGTTAATATACTTTTCAATATACTTCATAGGTTGTATTTGGGATGAATCGTAACTTACATGGGAGAGGAAGAGCCAAATGGGAGTTTCATGGACACTTGGCTAGATTCCCCTTACATTTATGACATTGATGGAGATTCTATGACAGTTATGACCCAAGTCAGATATGAAGGCTGAAATACTAACATACTGAAATGTCAGGCCTGAATAGAGCATCTTGGAGGTCGAAATTGGGAGTTGGAGAAGGCCAAGAGGCTCCTACTCAAATTTGAGAGAAGAGGGAAGGTGAAGAGAGAGGCCACATGGCATAGCATGAGAAACCACACCAATTTGACTTGGATTTGGTTTATGGATGGATTTGGAACCTTATAATATTGATAATTTTTATAAAATACAAGGATCATCCATGAGAAGAGGCTTTTTCTCATTTGTGAAATTGTCATTTGTGAATTGTGAGAGCTAGTGGATGACTAGTTTTCTTGCTTAAGCCAATTTCGAGGGTGAAAGATTCCCATCCTAGTTGGTGTTTGGAAAGGCCACTTAGGTATTTCATGGAGCTTTGATGGAGTCTTATTTTCAGGTGTAATATACAGAAAATAATGTGGATTCTTCTATTGCAACACTCTCTCTCAACTATTTCCAGTTTTCACACCATATTCATGCCAATGGAGGGATTGTGCTTTGGGTGAGCTATTGATCTCTTTGGGGAAGATTCTAATGATAATTATCTTATGTTATGATTTATATTCTCTTTATTTCATGTTTAGAAGACTCTCAGGTCGAAATACCCAAAAGAATTCATGTAAAAATGTTGAACAATGAAGAGATAATGTCATTTCCTCACTATCTTGTTGTGAACCATTGTAATGCTGATGATTTAGAATTGGGAGAGAATTTAATTGTCAATTTATGATTGGAATCAGTTCAATATTCTCTATTATTCATTCTCAGAAAGTTTCAAGTCTAAATTCCCAAGATTTGTATGTCAAAATGACTTTTAATGAGCAAACAATGACCATTTCCACTCTATTTTGATATATGCCATGGTAATGCTTATTATTTCGAATGCAGGAATGTATATTTGATAAATTTATGATGGATGGACTGTAATTAATGTGTATTTCAAGTATCATGCTCAGTACTTAAGCATTGGAAGACATTTTACTCATTTTTATTGCATTGGGAGAAGATTTGGTGCATTTTCCCGAAGGGTCGAAATTGTGACTTGGGAGTTGTTTTGGAAAGAGTCATAACAGACTGTATAGATTGAACCATGATGCATATGAGAATTTAAAAAGGTCCCTTACATATTAACATCCTCTGTTAATAAATTCAAGTGACTTTGGGATCATTTGTGAAGCCATTTCTGGTAATTACCCGGGGGGAATTGGAGCCCCAATTTGCTAGTAAAGGCTCCTACTTTTAACATAACATTAAACAAGTTTGTAGATGTAATTGGGAGGTCAAAAAAAATACATGAGCATGGTATTTAAGTTATATTATCATTCATGTACCTTTAGAGAAAATTTGGAATCATTTGGGTCAATTTGGAGGTCTAGACATCAAAACTAGTCATGAGCCAAAATTGTGAAAAATTTGGAAAATTGGGCATTTTAATAAAATTCCAAAATAGGGTCTTTACAGTAGTATCATAGCATGGTATTCGCACCTATTGAAGTTATGTATGGTATATACGAATTGAATAAATTCATTAAGCCATGTGGTGATGATATGTCCAGGCAGGTTAATCAAGCATTCAAATTGGCACATAAAACTATTCATTGTGAAGACCTTAATGATTGGTTGAAGGAATTTATAAAAAATAATTCAAATAAGAACTCATTAAGGAATAATAATCAATGCAGAAGTAGGGCGGAGACCAAGGAGCTACAAATTTCTGTGGGTGGTGAAGAAGAAAAGGCATTACATGAAGAGGATCGAAATTCACTCCCAAATGACTTTGAAAAAGATGAGGAAACATCACATGAGAAGGAATAAGAGTACCTTGAAACTATTGAATATCATTCTGAAACAAATTCTACTATGGACATGGACCGAAGAGCATCTACTGATGGATGCTTGAACTATGAAGGAGTACCTATTGATGGGTGCTCACACCTCTATGTTGGTGACATAGAGATCAATTTTGAAAGTGTTGCTACAAGCCAAACTTCCATTAAACCTAAAAATGAATACCTTGTAGCAGTTGAAGAAGAAATAATATCAACTTCCCCATCACCACTTGAGCTTCATGAAGTTGGTCCAAGCAAGAAGGAAGAATATGAGGATGTTAATTTGCAAGAGCCTCATTTTCTTGAAGGGTCCTTAAAGATGAATGAAAAGAAGATCCAAGAGGCCCTTAACATACTCCATGAAACTCAAGCATTGGTATCAAATTCTTGTTGGAGAGCTACTTCCTTGGAGGAGCCATCCTTCCTTGAAGACATGGAGAAGATCCAAAGAGCAATGTGAAACATCAAAGGTAATTTCATGTCTTTGCTTTTTTATAGAAAAAATGTCATTGAGCTTAGTGAATGTTTACATGAATCCTACTTGAATAATAATGAAGTTATTCATAAGATCACAATTCAAATGAGCAACTTCTTGAAAAGTTGCAAGACACTTGTTTTTCCTCCTATGTTTCAGATTGTCAAATGGTATATTGTTTGGAGGATTCTCATGACATGGTGGATCATGAGAAATTTGGAAATTTGAATGTACTTGATGTATTTGAAGATGTACTTGAAGATATCCAAACACTTGATGTGGTTGAAGAGGAACTTGAATTGTCTCTTGATGAAGGGTATGCAATTTTTAAAGAAGAACATGATTCCTCTACATTGGAACCAATCTATGACAAAGGTTTCACACTCTTGAAGGAGCTGCATAATACTACCTCTATGGATCCTTCACATTATGACAATTTTGCACTTAATGATCATTTGGGTGAGTTGGTTCTTTCTCCTACATCCTACACTTCTAAATTTTGCAGTAGTCATCCTAATGAAGTATGGGTGAAAGGTTTCTTTTTGATGGTGCCACATGAAGAGCATGGACATTCTATTTCTCCTTTTGATGATGTAATTATTAGAGAACCATATTATTTACATTTGCAGAAGAATCCTTGTTTACATTATGATTATACACATCTACATGGGTGCACCTATGATGTTCACTTGAGTCACTTGGAGACTCATGATTTTCCTTGCTCCTTGCCTAGTCTATTTGATGTTGGAGGAACTTCATCACACACTTGGGTGAAGAGATATGTGATTGAAGAACATTCTTATTGGAAGAAAAATCCTCTGTTATTTCATGATGATATACATATTCATGGGTGTATTGATGAGACTTATTTGATCCACTTGAAGTTTTCATGTTTTCTTTGCTCATTATTTGGTTTAGATTTTGGTGGAGGTTCTTCATTCACTCCTTGGATGAAAGAACACATGGCTGATTATATTGATGCACATTATATATCTTTGGAGCAGAATAGTGGGACATGGGATCCTCACCTATGTCATTGGAGCAGATTTGATTGGTCACTTGAAGCTTGTATGCACTTGGCAAATGGTAGTCTACTCATTGGGAGGTATAAGCACTTTCATGATTTATTGGTGAGGCACCTCCTTGATGTACATTCTTATTATGTTTTTATGTACTTTGATGATATATATTATGCACTCATGATGTTTGGAAGAATGCATACAAGAAAATGGGATCCAAGAATTCTCTTTTCAAATGGTATGGGTTGAAGAGCACTCTTAATTATTGGAGTGCAATGCAAGTAATGGGACCTTGGTATAGTTTTTAGTCCGATTGATTTCAAATTATTTGGGAAACAAGCAGTATGGGAGATGGATTCCCCACTTAATAAGGTGATGTTAATCAGAGTAGTGCAGCAACAAGCATGGTGGTTCCTCTCTGAAATCTTCATGGAATCTCAAAGATTCAAAGTGGGAAGCTTAGTGGCAACTTCAAAGAATCATACAGAAAGTAGGTTCTTCAACAACCATGTTTGAAATTGCTTGAGGACAAGCAATATTGGGAAGGGAGGATTTGTAATGTCCCAAATTTGGCATTGGGTCACAATGTCCATTTTCCATATTCATGAAAGTTGTCAAATGGATGCTAAAAGTCAAATAATGGCCAAGGAGGAAAATCACTAGTTTCCTAGGTTGGGGGTGGAAGCTTTGAGATTTGGAATAAGGGGGATAATAAATGATGTTTAGACATTATAAGGGGATAAATATTTAATAATTTATATTATTAAATAAATACAAGAGAAAATGGAAGTGGCAATAGAGCATGAAGACACATGGAGACTATGGGGCCCACACTAGCTAGAATTCCTATGTTAAATGGTATATTTCTCTTGTAATTTTGAATCTATGGGAAGCCTAATGTTTTGGGATGGATTATGAGGTTAATATGATTTTCAATATAATTCATAGGTTAAATTTGGGATGAATTTTAACTTACATGGGAGAGGAAGAGCCAAATGGGAGTTTCATGGACACTTGGCTAGATTCCCCTTACATTTATGACATCTATGACACCAATGATGGAGATTCTATGACAGTTATGACCCAAGTCAGATCTGAAGGTTGAAATATTGACATACTGAAATTTCAGGCCTGAATAGAGCATCTTGGAGGTCGAAATTGGGAGTTGGAGAAGGCCAAGAGGCTCCTACTCAAATTTGGGAGAAGAGGGAAGGTGAAGAGAGAGGCCACATGGCATAGCATGAACAGCCACACCAATTCGACTTGGCTTTGGTTTATGGATGGATTTGGAACCTTAGAATACCAATAATGTTTATAAAATACAAGGATCATCCATGAGAAGAGGCTTTTTCTCATTTGTGAAATTGTCATTTGTGAATTGTGAGAGCTAGTGGATGACTAGTTTTCTTGCTTAAGCCAATTTCGAGGGTGAAAGATTCCCATCCTAGTTGGTGTTTGGAAAGGCCACTTAGGTATTTCATGGATATTTAATGGAGTCTTATTTGTAGGTGTAATATACAGAAAATAATGTGGATTCTTCTATTGCAACACTCTCTCTCAACTATTTCCAGTTTTCACACCATATTCATGCCAATGGAGGGATTGCGCTTTGGGTGAGCTATTGATCTCTTTGGGGAAGATTATAATGATAATTATATTATGTTATGATGTATATGCTCCGTATTTCATGTTTAGAAGACTCTTAAGTCGAAATACCCAAAAGAATTCATGTAAAAATGTTGAACAATGAAGAAATAGTGTCATTTCCCCACTATCTTGTTGTGAACCATTGTAATGCTGATGATTTCGAATTGGGAGAGCCTTTAGTTGTCAATTTATGATTGGAATCAGTCAATATTCTCTTTTCTTCATTCTTAAAAAGTTTCAAGTCGAAATTCCCAAGATTTGTATGTCAAAGTGACTTTTAATGAGCAAACAATGACCATTTCCACTCTATTTTGATATATGCCATGGTAATGCTTATTATTTCGAATGCAGGAATGTATATATGATAAATGTATGATGGATGGAATGTAATTAATGTGTATTTCAAGTCTCATGTTTATTACTTAAGCATTGGAAGCCATTTTACTCATTTTTATTGCATTGGGAGAAGATTTGGTGCATTTTCCCCAAGGGTTGAAATTGTGACTTGGGAGTTGTTTTGGAAAGAGTCATAACAGACTGTATAAACTGAACCATGATGCATATGAGACTTTGAAAAGGTACCTTACACATAACCATCCTCTGTTAATAAATTCAAGTGACTTTGGGATCATTTGTGAAGCCATTTCTGGTAATTACCCGGGGGGAATTGGAGCCCCAACTTGCTAGTAAAGGCTCCTACTTTGAACAAAACATTAAACAAGTTTGTAGATGTAATTGGGAGGTCAAAAAAAATACATGAGAATTCTATTTAATTTATATTATCAGTCATGTACCTTTAGAGAAAATTTGGAATCATTTGGGTCAATTTGGAGGTCTAGACATCAAAACTAGTCAAGAGCCAAAATTGTGAAAAAATTGGAAAATTGGGCATTTTAAAAAAATTCCAAAAATGGAACATTACAATATGTCAGAAAAGAGGTTTAATTCTAGATAAGTAGCAATGGAGAGTGTATAGCACCATGAGCTACTTACCCATCACATGCATATTAGTAGTATACTGTCATTAATGCAAACATTCTATCATGCATAACACATCAACTGAATATAAACAAATGCATAACAAAACAATATCATGAAATTACAATTGAATACTTATCTTTATTTGTTTCGTGGGTAGACTCATTCTTTTAGCTTCATTATCTTCTTCATCTATAACAACATCATTTCTTATCCAAATGCTCAAGATGGATAAGAGGCTCTTCAAGAGTTGAGTTCTTCATATTCCTCATCGCTTGAGGGATCTTCTTTGAATCGTGAGCGCTTGATCTTCAGTTGGTCCCATCCTCTCTTCTCTTATTATGGGTAGAGATTCATCTTGTGTGTGCTCTTCTTAGAGTCTGCTGAAAGTAATCACTTCCTTCTGGCACACATTCCTTGAATGAATGAATCCCATGATCCTAGGAGGCCATTCAAGGTAGTTATCACAACGTCTGCATTCTCTACTTCTTCATCCACTGCTTCAAGTTGTTCTTTGATTTGAGAGACCCTTGTAATGTATGACTGTATGGTCTCTGCATTCTGTATCTTCACATTCTTCAACTAGTTTCTTAAAGTCATCTTTAGATTTATGTTCTTCCCTTTAAATAGCTTGGTCAAGGAATCAAACATCACTTTAAATGTCTTTAGGGAAGACACTTGCGGTATAAAGTGATCCTTGATTGAATCAGCAATGATCTTCTTGGCCTTGACCAAGTTCTTCTTGTGGAAGGCGTTTAGCCTCATCTTCCTCTAGAATTGGAACCTTTCCACTTATGTAGGTGTCCAATTTCATTTTCGTCAAGAACCAGTGAGATCCAATACTTCCATGCTTGGAAGTTGTCATATTCACCAAGCTTGTCATCAATCTGGTGTGATTAGTCATTTTGAAATGAGAACCTTAAATGTAAATAGCAAAAGATTAAATCTTACTGATTTGAGGTGTCCGTCTTTGTTCCGGAGCTAGATGATCTAGGGTTTGTCAAAGAAACCCTAATTTTCAAAACTTGGAATCTTTCAAATCTGATTGGATAGAACAATATACCTCTTCAAGGTGAGCTGTCCAATGTATTCCTTTTCTAAAAACAGTGGAGGGAAGCTCCCGAAACAGGAAGCCCTAGTTTACCAATTTCTTATGCAGAAATGCTTGATATTGTTTCCGCGGTATCTCCAAAAGTACTACTCCTATGTGTCTGAAATTTCATGCTAACGAAACCTCATCTGTCCTTTTTCCAACACCATAGTGTTTACCAAAATTGGTTTTACCAATTGGGACTTATGAGAGTTTTCCCAAGGTGACATATTTTAGGACTGTTCAGCATAGCGAACTTGTACGGACTTCCACGTGTCCTTGTTTCATCATCAGAGTATGAAACTCTTACCATAGAAATTATAGTCCATTCCCTATATAGAACATCTTGCGAAATTTCATTTGGATCTTTGTAGCCCGAGATATAGCAATTCTCCCTAGGTGTCATGTTTAGGGATGAATCCTAGAAGAGGTTGGAACCTTGATTTGGAGGAAACATATCTCCAATAATATAGAGAATCTGAGGCTGAAATTTTTACACAGGGTACATCAGGATTTCTGCTTTGGCTTGTAAAAAATTTTGGCCCCTGAGAATTCTTCAATCCCGAGATATAGTGAATGGACCAAAACTACCCGTTTTAGTATTTTAGGGATTTTCAAGCCCGGGGTCAAACTAGGGTTTGACTTTCCCAAAGTTTTACCCAACCAAGAATATCGACCTTGGTCTCTAAACTTCGATTTTGATGAGGAGAGAAATCCTATGCTAGGTTCACTCAAAAATTCCTTTTCTGTGAAAGGCCCTAATTTCCTGCAGCAAAAACTAAAAATGCACGAAATCAAATTCTACTTCAACAGAAAGATGTACCCTTCAATGGAGAGTTAGCCTAGCATTCTTTTGCTGATGGATTGTGGAGAGAGACCCAAAAAGTAAGAATCCCTAGCTTCTGCAATTGCATAGTGTCTTCTTCTCAGGTTAGCTCTGATACAATGTTATATTTTTATCATTTAAGCAATATGATAGGATCTTATCTGAGAGAATAACATGCACAACAATAATCACAAGAGACAAGAGACACAAATAATTTTCCTCGGGGAAACCATAAAGGAGAAAACCCCGCAACTTCCTTAGAGATAGAATGAGTACTAATGGAAGCAGTAAAACCCAAAGACAGAAAATATGATCTCCAACATCTGATCTCTCTCTCACTTGTGTGAGCACTTCCTCTCTCACTCATGCTCCCCAGTTGAGTGAGTGTGTGTGACAAATAGAAAGTCTCACTCTCTATTTATACTAGTTTTCGACTTTTATAATTACTTACCAGGGTCGACATCTCTAGGAGAGTCTAGTAACCCTAGTGCCCCTCAACTGTGGGGACTTTGCCCTCCGAACAACAAGGAGGGTTAATCTTAGCTCAATTGTGGGGACTATTGCCCCAACTTACAACAGAGGGTTAACCTCAATGACTTTACATGACTTTATTATATTAATGACTCTCCTGATAGGAGCATCGGGGTATAATGAAATACAAATGATTCCTCTATAGGAATATCAGGGTACAATATAAGATATACAAGTGAATACATTCTGAAGTTACAAATACATCAACAAATCCAACACACCGTTGGGTTTCACATATTGTTAAGGGAATCAACCAATAACATGGAGGGGTCCTTGGACTTACTCAGCCAAGCCAAACCATACATCAAAGACATAGTCATCCAATTAATAGATGGTTCCTTGGACTTACCCAGCCAAGCCATCATGGTAATCAAGCACTGAAAACCATCTAACAGATGTGGTCCTTGGACTTACTCTGCCAAGCCATCACAAGGATGCACCCAACAACAAAATACCATTGCTGTGTAAGGGTCAAACGTCCTGGGAACCCAAAACATGAATTTAAATTGGGGAAAAAACACCCTAAGTGAACAATACGATTCCATAAAACGTTCAATGGATATACGGAGGAAAAACAACCTCTACACACCCTCATATTGTAGATCTGAATTCAGTAAAATGTCCATGGTGCCACGGGAGCAAAAATGACTTCCCCAAACCCACGGATCATGAATCTCCTCAGGCCATTCACACAGCAACAACAAAACAGATTTCCTAGCTTGGATAAGGTGAGGAACATGCAGAAAATGTGAGGGAAGCTCCCAGCTCACTCACAGAGGCAAAACAACCACCTCAAACCCCAAAATTGTGGCCCATTCCTTCCCATTCGCCCAACAACATAGAAAAAAAATTGTGAGCATGGGAAAAAGAAGAAAACGACCCAAATCATGAGGGAGACAAAAACGACCCCTAGCCAACACTAAAACGTGAATCTCTCCTACATATGCACTCACCATCACCAGAACGACTTCCCTAACCATGGAGAGCATGGGACACTACAAAATTGTGAAGGGGAGAGCTCATCCCCCTTCCTGCTACGTTAGAAAGCCCACATGAGTGAGAATGGGTGAAAAATAAAATCCATGGGTACATAATGGCCTGGGCAAGCCTTCCCAAGCTTTTACTTGCCCCACAAGTCAAAAACACACTTTTTAAAAATTGTTGACTTCCCAAATTCAAGTTTGACCTCCATACCTTTCCTATCCCAAGGAATTAACTTCCCCAACCACTTCTAATGAGTGGGCACAAAAGACAGAAAGGGTGGTTGACCATTTAATGGGTTTTCCCTTAGACATTTGGATTTCCCCCATTTTCCCAAGGGTTTTATTATTTCCCCCTCCTTATTCCTTGTGAAATCATGCCCCCATCTCTTTAATGTTGCGGCGCATAGATAGTTGTGGTATTTTTAATAATTTGCATTTTACATGATGTCTCAAACATATCGTGCCTGGATAACACATAAACCATCGGCATCGATTTTAATCGTTGATACATAAGACACTAAATCCATGGTGGGGCCTTTTCCTTGGGCTCCACACAATGATCAAATAAAAATATTTACTTCATATGCAATTCAATAACACGGGGTCAAAACCAGGGTGTTACAGTAGCCACCAGAGGATTTGACCTCAAGGCCTTTTGTTTACAACTCACAACTCTTAACCACTTGAGCTAACCCATTGGGGTAAGTTGCGCGAAATACATATCTAAAATATTCTTACATTTTTGTTGTTGTTGTTGTAGTTAGTCGAGCATATTACAACGAGAACAGGTAGTACGAGGTTTTAGTTGGAAGGCCCTCGCTTTATTTCTTTGCAAGCCAATATGGTACAAGGATCCATTGTCTTGTTAAGTCGTAGAATAACCTATGGTGGGTTCTTAATGCACTGAGCTATGTCTTTTAAAAGTTGGATGATTTCTCATTACAATCCAACCTCAATTCTATCCACCCACTTTCCTTGGTGAAAAAGAATTGGTACAAGATAAGTGGTACAAGGTTTGAGTTGGCAGTTCCTCATTTTTTTTGTTTGCAAGCCTGTATAGGACAATGATCCATTGTCTTATTGAGGTCACAACTCAATAAGTATTAATGTGTATTGTGAATGTGTTGTCTTAGTCTTCTCCTTTAGTGGTTTCCTGTTAGGAGTGTCCCTCTCCTAGTATACTCTACTACTACGTCCTCATTGATAGAACATTGTGTTGCATGGAAATAAATGTTATGCATATTTTCTAAGTGCATCATGCTATTGTAGAAGACTATTTGAGATACACTTTCTAATCACTTGGATCCCTAAGGTAATAGTAGTAGAGTACATGATCCAAAAGGTGGCTCCACTTTATGATAATGAACAAAATATTATCATAGACACCCAATCAAGGATTACCATTTTAGGCTCACCACCTCAACCATATGCAAAGTATTCAAGATTCCAACCAATAATGTGATATTGTATGACGTAAGCATCCTTAGTCCACTAACTCAAAATATTACCTTTCTACCTCATTGGCTACAAAAGTGGCTGGTCACCATGGAGATCAATGATGCATATGGCATAGAATATTTCCATATTGGCATTTGTAAGAAACTTATTTAGATGCTATTTTTTTTCGATGGTAAGGAAACCTACCCTAAAGAATGGATTTACCTATTCTTGTAATACTACGTCTAGAGTATCCAATCCATCGGGCCATGAGTTTTGAGTCCCATGTACACCACCAATTTTTTCGAGTAAAAATAAAATACATGTAACAATTTCCTTATTTCTAGTTATGATCTCTAAATGGTTGTGGCATCTATGCCACCAATAAGGATACCCAATAGATTGTGGATTGAGTTATTTCCAATTTTGTACTTCTACCACTATTCATTCATGGAGGCAGAAATCATGAGCAAATGTAATAGAATGTATGGACAATACGAAGATACAATCAAAAGGTTCAAGGCCCATGGCCAAGGGATCATGAATAGATGAGTAACTAGTTTGAGATGGATGAGTATAGCTACATTGAGTTTCAGTTTTTTCTACCAATGGACCTATGGAAGCTTGTACACAACAAAATTTCCATCAAAAAGTATGCCATCAGGTCACCATCACCAACACGCACTTCACAGACAATAAGAAGTAAAGGTTGTACATGTTACCACATATATCAAATAGTGAACAATTTACTAAGGAATGGGTTGAGGAGAAGGCCACCAATACTTACCCCTAAGTCTTGACATCATTATTCTTGAGCTAATTTATTTTGACCCCTAACTAAACTCACCATTTTTTTATAGATAAAAAGGTATGACTAGGAAAGAGGTGAATTAAAGGAAGAATATTTTTTACGCCAACATCAAAAATCAAGATGAACAATTAATTATCATCCATGATGATTCCATTGAAGAATAAAAAATCAAACTAGACATAGCCTTCGAACGAGATGAACAATAAACCACCAATGAAGAAGTCTAAAATATTTTGTCTACGTGGTGGAAAATGATTTACATTTAAACTCACCTTAATTTGGATATGGAAATTCCTATCAATGTCAGTACGTTAAATGAATACTTCAAGACTTAATAACAATAATCATATCTCAAATGACACATTTAGTTCTAGCTTAGGGAACTAGTCGAGGTTGTAGGAAACCACTTGGGGTTGTAGTTGTCCACATAAATTCCACATGCCTATCTAAGGAGCAACTCGAACAATTTCAAAGGAAGGACATTGTGATTATGTAATACACAAGGACTAATTACAGGGATCATGGGGATTCTAAAAAAAAGAATTTCTACAAATTAGAACTATTGCAGGTTTCCTGAGTAAAATTAGTGCAGGTTAAAATTTATTTGGGGGGTCTTTGAATTTATCTTTGGTGTTAAACTTTATTAATTTGAGTCTTTAAGTCCATAAGTTACAGTGTTAAAAATTACTTAGTTGTAAACATTCATTGTCGAAGTTGCAACTATATGGGGGTGGAGAGATTTAAACATTGGTTGTGTAGGGAAGGCAACTCGCCTAATTAATCCCAACCAGTTACAGATTCTTCAAAATTTTAAAAATATATAATATACTTCTTATACATATTTTAGTTAATATATATATAGCTGCAAAGTATTGTTTTTCACATATAATATTATAATAAGTTAATATATATTATTATACAATTAATATGTAGATGTTAAATGGATAATATGTTAAGTTTATATATAATATGTAAAATTAATAAAATATGTTTTTGGTATATAAATATATTATATAATTACACTGAAGGCGTTAAACAATGGAGACGAAGTCTCGAAGATTTCTCATTGGTCTAACAAATGAGATTAAGACACATGTATGAGTTAAACAATGGACAGGAAGTCTCGAAGATTCCTCATCGGTCTAACCAATGAAATTAAGACACATGTATGAATGAGATTAGAACACATCTCGTGTGATGTGGCACGTCTGTTGTAGATTTATTGTGTGGGATTAAGAGTGGGATTTCAAATATGTGCATTTGGATCATTCGTTTTTTCCGACATTGTACGCGCATTTGGACGAAGCCCAGTTCTCGTATCTAGTCATGGAGTTTTTTCCCCACATACACCTTCATGTGCTCAAGCAACACCAACTGGGAAAAAGATTCGGTGACCATGCTTCCAGGTAAATTGTTCGGAGTGAATTCGACACTGGGTTTTCTTAAGGAGAATTTTGTTTGATTTTTCTTTGATTTACAGGTTCTATGCGTCAAAAGTATGGTTGCAGTTGGAGTATTTGCATATGTTGGGAATTGTATACAGAGATATGAATCCCGAGAATGTTCTTGTTCGTGAAGACATGCATATTATGCTCACGGACTTTGATCTTTCCCGGAAATGCATTGTCCACCACGCTGCTTATGAAGCCGAAGCAATCTGAGTCTGTTTTTGACACTAATTTCGATGACCGGACAACACCACCCGCAATGCTGACATCGTCGTCTATTTTTCATTCATAGCTGCTCCCCTATACGAGCAGTGTGCACCAACCCTTCCACCACCACCACCATCCGACCATCGTTTCTTGCCTTATGGTGTTCTACCATTTCGCCAAAACGAAATCCAACCTGTTGAAACTTCATTCTCTCCGCCACACAAAAAGATCCATCATCGTCGTTGTTGAAACCACTCTACAGCTCTTGGTCGAGTCGACAGATTCTTGCTCGATGTCATTCCTAGGCACGCACGAGTACCAGACACCAGAGATCATAGTTGGCAAGGGCCACGACAACACTGTTGATTGATAAACGCTCAACATCTTTTGCTTCGAGCTTCCCTACGTACAGACACTGTTTCGTGGCTCCAGTAGGCCTGCGTTCGATTCCAATCATGAAATATATATGAATTTATTTTAAGTTTTTGAGATTAGCAAAGCCAACCATGAATTCTTGTTAGGTTTTGTAGGAAAAAGGCGTTGGATTAATTCAATTAGAGTCTGGTCAATGCATATTTGATCCTTTTCATCCATCTCTTGGCAGAAGAAGGTGAAGGAGTGACCTCCCAAATCCAAAACATAGGGTTTTTATCCTTTTTTTATCTTATATTCTAAGCTCAACACAGGATCAACGAATTGGGGGCAATTAACATGTTATTCATTCTGACTTCTCTTCTTTTCAAAGATCAGTTCAAAAGCTGGGGTGTCTGTATATAGCAATAGAATGCTTATTTAGAGGAACTATGTTGCTTCTTAGTTTACCCTACATATTTGAATTTCATTTCAGTTTCGTTTGACACTGTGTTCAAGTTGTCAATAAAATTATTCAATTGGCTTTTATTAGCGAAGTATACAATTTTATTAATATTTGGTTGGAAATCACCAATACGAACTCTAGATTCTCTTTTAAATTTATAGCTTGGTAGGTTTTGTTAATAATTTCCCTTTCTTATAATCAATTATTCTAGGTTTATAGTTTGGTGGGTTATGTTTCCTTTCTGGTAATCAATTATTTGATAATGACTCTCTATAACTATTATGAGTGAAAAAATGGCAGTTCTTTCATTGTTATGAGCAAATAAGTAGTCGCATCAAATCCATTTGAAGGAAATCATCTTATCTACGGTTGAGTTAGAAATATTTTATGGGAAGTTTAAAAAATAGATAACCCAAACTTATTTGTGGAGATGGCTAATCACTAAATTTAAACACTAACCAACCCAAATAAACAGCACGAAATGTCCAACGTAGATAAAATGGAATGCTTAGAGATAAGTAACATTTAGACGATGACACCCCAATATTAGAGCTTCTTGTATCAAATATGACAGTAAAATGATGAACTTAACAAAATTTTTGATTTGCCTTGAAAAGTATCTTAAAAGTACTCTTCTCCTGTCTAAGTACAATTATCAACAACATTTAAGAAGTTTGTTTCACTACATGTTGTGGAATCCTTGATAGAAATATCTACATAGTAAAGATGTTCCTCTCATGACATGTGATGTCCAAAGTTTCACCCAAATTCACACACCACATTTCTTTTATTATCTTTGATTTCAAATTCAAATAATGACACTTAGTCCATTCCATTATTACTATTCACTTAGTTGCATCCTTTACCACAACTTTGGTATTTAATATTCCCACTGATTCTTGCAGAACTGGATTCCTTGAGATGAGCAAGAGATTGGCAATGGTTGATTGTCCATTGAGTTTATTGTGATTTTCTCTAGATTTAACGCTGACAAATTGTTGTTCGAATTCCAATCAAAATCAACGTAAGCAGGGCAATCATCATCCCATAATGAATCTACTACATTATTACTAGTTGGTTGTCTATAAACTTCAATACATTAATGTTTTAATCATGGATCTTGATTCCATTTCATCCAAACATTCAAATCAGATTTGCATGAAGTTGGGCAACTCATATACATAACAAACAAAAATATTACCTTCCAATTCTTGAATAGTAGATGGTTCGTTAAGTTTTATTGGGTTGTACCTCTAAGATTCATGGAACCAGTGGCTGATAGATGCCCCCTTGTCACTCCCTCACCAAAGCAGCCCCGGGGAGTGTCTGCTACAAAGCCCTCCCTTCTCCATTCTCTCGTCGCGACCAAGGTAGGTGGAAGAGCTACCAAGCCTGGAAACATATTTAATATCCATGGAGCTAAGGGTGCAGCCATATCTGTGGAGCTAAGTGGACCTATCAGTACCCATACTGAAGCAACAGTTATACCCACACTCACAGTCATTGCCCATTCAAGTAGAGATGCAATAGCGGGTGAGGTCTCCTGGCACCGCTTCCTGTGGCGCGTTGGTGGAATCATTGGCACAGGAGGGAGGAGGTAAAATTATTATTATATAAACTTCTTATCTTTTTTTTGGTTTCGCTCTTCCCTCTTTCTCCTTCCCTTAATCTTCTCTTATGCTCTTCATTGTACTCCTATTTTGTCCTCTGCTCTGCACTTGTATTGTATTGTCTTCCGCTATGACTCCTTTCCCTTATAACTCCATATATTATACTCTTTACCATTATCCCTCCAACACTCAAATATTATTCTTCTACTTTCCTATCTCTTCCTTGCAAACCAAGGAATAATCCTCGTCCTGCAAAACAACAATGAATTAAGATTTAAAATTTGTTTACTCATTTACTAATTTTGTCATGCTCTCTCGCCTTCATTTTTCATGTTACCGCTCTCATCGTGGCCTTCACTAAGGTTTGTCACTATGCATCCGTTTATGTCCAACTCTAGCTACGCAGCCAGAAACTTGGTGGTCAGTCCATGCTCGATGGTGAAGAACAACCCAGATACTTCCAACACAGGCAACTCACCGCTCATCGTGTTCCGCAGATTGAGCCCGAAGATTTCTGTGCATTTGAATTCATAAAATTTCCACAATGGGAAATTTATTCCTTGTAATTTTTAGTTTTATTCATTAATTTATGGTCCATGGATGTAATTAATACAGTTCCTCTAATGATATTAAAATAAAAATAGATTATCTTGCAGATATTTGACATTTGATTTATTGCTGGTTTGAATTGCTATATGTTTAGTGTCCATTTTAGGGTTTCATTGTGGAAGTTGTTCATAATTGTTGTTCCTAATTGGCTTAACAGAGTCTCATGAAATAATAGACATGGGACATGGCTGCCTACTTGTCCACCTCATTTTTTACAATGGATTTTTTGTTGGTTTGAATTGTTATATGTTTAGTATCAATTTGAGGGTTTCATTGTTCAAGTTGTTCATAATTTGAGTCTCATGGAGTAATAGACATTAGACATGGTTAAACCATATTAAAGCCATATCCACCTCATTTCTAGCATTTAAGCTTATTCATAAATCACTCCAGTACCACTTAGACCTGAACCTTTAAAAGATTGATGGAGATATTTTAAAATGACCCCTTTTGACTCTCTGCAAAGTGAAACCTATCGGCTAATAATTATTTGGTTCCATCAAATTACAACTACCTTGGTCAACCATGCACTTTTAGTTAGCTTGAACAGTGACAAATTCAAGTATTTGTCTACAAAATTAATTTTCCTAGCCACCTACAGGGAATATCCTCCCATTAGAAGGTGTCATATACAATCCAAATTTCATTGTCAACGAATTCAAATGCAAACATGGACTAGGACCATGTGACTAAGGTTATCGCAAAGTGACACTCCAACAACGTTGCATTTATTGTGACAATAGTATAATTGTTTTGTGTGGATTAATTATTTTTCCACTTACTTAAATGATTCTAACTATGAGAAAGCAATTTTCATTTGTGCATTGCATTTTTGCATATAGTTTGGGTAAAACAATCCCCATTCTTTTACAGAGTTTGTTATTGTGTCTTATGCTACAAAATAATCGGTTTACTTACCATAGGATGAAGCACTCCTCATTGTTTTAAAGAGTTTGCTATTGTGGCTTACTCTGTAAAATAATTGGTTTACTTACTATAGGATAAAGCACTCAAAATACTTATCAGATCCCCTCACACTGGGGATTATATCCATAGATCATCGGATCGGATATGGATTTGCCCCAAAATTTTAGACATGGATAGAAGGTTCCATAGGTTTCGTAAGTTGTGGCACATTCCCTCTGTTGTGAAGATGAAAAAGGCCATGAACCTTCCATAGATCTCGATACACATTCCCTCTGTCGTGAAAAAGAAACTTAAAACCAAGGGCATAGATTTTGAAACTTGTTAGTATTGCAAAGAATGCATAGATGAAAGTCGTAGTAGAACATGTGTGAGCCGAAACCCTTCGCAATAGATGTGATAGCTGAAAGTCATAGCATTTAATGCTTGTAAGTATTTATAAGGTTGCATAGCTCAAATCCATAGACTTTGATGCTTGAAAAAGATACTCGATCTTCTTGTAAGAGAGGCAATAAAACCAAAGTAAGCAAGCTAAATCTCATTAGAGAGAAGCAGAGCTCAGGTAAGCTCTTCGTTTACTAACTTACTATGTTAAAGAGTTAGTTTACTTACTATAGGATGAAGCACTCAAAATACTTATTAGAGGGTAACAATTTCTTTTCCTCAACTACATAAAGAGGAATGCCATATGTTTGCTTAGAGTAGAACAATGTTGCTACCACACTACTTACCATCAATGTAATTGGAATTCTTGCAGTGGGCAATGACTCCTTGAATGGCACTTTGTACCTCCATCAACATCATGCTCGTTTTACAGATCACATAATTGTAGTAGTAAGGAAGATTCTACTACATAGAAGTATCACAATCAACACAAGGAGAATGTAAATCGATTCCAATTTTATTGTATTTTCTAAATCCAAACAAAGACAACTTCAACTTTGTACATGTTTTGAGAAACTTAAGGTATCAATTGGCCTTGGTAAGAAAATCTCCACTGCAATAAGATGTACTACAACATCATTTAGGGCTCTTCCCAAGGGACTAGGCAAAAACATGCAAGAAGATGTGAGGAGGTTCGCATGACGCATAATGCTGTGTTTCCAAGTTCTTCCTAATTGTTGTTTCCATCAAAGTTTTCTCCAACAATTAAAACTGGAGCAACTCATTAACAAATCAAATAGATACATGCATCCCTCTGCATGGATTTGTATGGAATAATTCTCATTTTTTTCCTCTTTGGATTTATTAAAAATTGTTCCAAGTCAATGCTTTAACTCATGTTAAGGGATTTCTAAAGGCATTTCAATTTTTAGTGAAGCTCCTTGCTCTCCAATTGAAGTTTTACACTAAGAGGACATCGAAGGAAACTAAGAACAGCTTGGAGAAAACCCTGAGTGTTGAATTAAGCCTCCATGCATGCTCTCTTGGGACAATTCCTATGAAAGTGGATTTATCCATAATACTTGTAATTTAGTTTGACATACATGCTTATTTTATACCATGGCAACTATGGTATGAACAAGGCTATAGCTAATTTACACAAATTAGATTTGGATGGGTATATTCCTATTTCTTACATTGAGAGCTGACTAAAGAGAGAGTAATACGAATTTGTTGATGCTACAACTGCTCCCCCAAAATTTTTACATTTTAGGGCCCCTCCTTCCATTTTTATTTTTACACTTGTTTCCCAACTCAGTTAAGTCCTCCGTGCATACCTAGTATTTCCTAGAAGTCTGTGCAGAAGTTTCTTCCCTAAGCTTGAGGTTCATTTTGGTAAAAACAAAATCCTTAGGTGCAAACTTGGAAACAAGCCTTACAAGAAAATCCACTTTTGATTTAAGATCAACGGTTGAGAATCGCTCCGACCTAGATCGATGGTCGAGAAAAGCGAAAGTGGAATAATTAAAGTTAACCTTTGAAAAAAATTGGAAACCCGTGTTTTGCTTTTCGAAGTCCATGATCTGCAAATCGACGACTAGGGATGAGTCTGCAAAGTTCCAATGGCCAAGAAATGATAGGGGCGGAAGGGCGAAGTCAGAAAATCCAAGTTTCTCTTATGAAAAAAAGTTGCAAATCCACCTTCCTCCTTCCGCAGTTCAAGATCCAATGGTCTAGAAGGATTTCACGTAGATCAACGATCCAAGGAAAAGCGGAAGGAAAAAAGCCAAAGTTTAATTTCAAAAAAGATTGGCTTTCTGACTTTCACCTTCGGAAAGGCGGAAGAGGAAAAGCGGAAAGCAGAAAGGTATGGTTTTAACGTTGAAAAGGTTGGAGATCCGCTTTCCGATTTCTTCTTAGCGGAAGGGCGGAATCAGAAAAGCCGAAGCAGAAGGTTTAATTTTAAATTTGTGGAAGATTGGTGAACACACTTTCTGCTTTATGCTTTCCGGAAGTACAAAAGCGGAAATGCAGAGGTGGAAAAGTAGAATTTTAACTTGATAAAATTGGTGAACTTGATTTTCGCTTTCCGGAATGGCGGAGGTGGAAAGGAGTTGTCAATGTTGCATGATCTAACGGTTCAAATCAGACCCAATCCATCTTGGAGATGATCTGAGTCGTCCAACCTCTGTTTTGTTTTTTATTGTGAACCATTGGGGAAGCTGAGAAATCTTTCTCCTGAAACTTTAACTAAATAATTTTCTTGCTTAACAGGGCGCTAATCATCATGTTTTTGTTCTGTTTAAATAATCATCACATATCATTAAATTACAATTGAAAATATGGCGATTAGTTGTAGTATCATTGGCAAATTATTGTTATTTCAAGAACAGACATATATCTCATGATGTTTTCTTTATATTCGCAGGTATTATGGTTCACCAAGTTAGGATGGGCGATTGTGAGATCGGGTAAAGGTTGCAGCTTTCAACGGCTGAGATTCATGGCAGATACAGATCTATGGTCCGGAAGAATTTCGTTGTTTTAACTTGCGCGAATGAAATAAATTTCTCAGATCGACGGAATGTGGTAGGACCTGCATTTTTCAATGGCCAGGATCAAAGGTGGAGTCAAATCTACGATGGATATGCATTTCGCTGATTCAACATGCACGGATTAATGAACTTTTGAAATCCATGGAATTGGTTAAAGGGTTACATTTATCAACGGCCAAGATGAATGTTTGATCTAGATCAATGATTGAGGTTGATTTCATGGATTGAATGTGCACGGAAGATGGAATATTTCGAAGCCGTGAAATCCTGTAGATCCAACATGATTGGTCAGAGGAGTTCTTGGCATATTTATGATCTATGATCAAAATCAAATTCACAATGCAAAAATTCAAGAAAAATAAAGGAGCGTGTATTTCCATCAGGGCAATTCCTGTGTAATTTGTTTTTATTTATTTGTTTTGCGAAACCTTTATATTCAGCCAGGTGGGTGAATAAGAAACCTGACAATCTCCTGGGTGATGGATAGAGATAGTATAAATAGGGGTGCAGAGCACCATAGTAAGGACTATTTCTTGGTGAAATAATTCTTGACTATTTTTGTAAAATAGCTACCTCTTTGCTAATAAGAAGGATCATTTTGCTGGAACAAAGGGCCTGCACAAAGATTTAATCGGAATGTGTGGAATGCATGCTGTAGAACTATTTCTTCTTGCCTCTGTACATCATATAGTGAGATTGTTCTAACCTCCTGGAACTATTTCCTTGGTCATGAATGTTTGTTGTTTGTATAAATGTCTGTGTTGACAGGGTAACAAATGGTTTAATTATATTAGAGCTACCTCTGGTATTCTTTCTGTTGTGAATGTGATGATTGTGTTGGTACAACTATCTGTTAGAATTTTATGAACACTTACAGTATCTTACTCTGAAATCTACATTTGCTCTCGGGTTGAGATAAAATAGCTTAGTTTTAGCTCTAGATTAGACCTGCATTTAGCTTAGGCACCTGCATTTCATTCTTTAAACAAAAATCATATAAACGGTGGACTAGGCCGTATCCAATAAAAGATTAAAAGAACTTAATCTACGGTAGCCAGAACCGTGAACCAGACAGATTCCCCACACCAAATGATGTCTGATGTAATTGGGATTGTTCACTGGGGAGAATCCCTATTGTTTGGTACCTGAGATTTTTCCATGCATCAACAAAATTGGTGCTAGAAGGAGGGAACTAGCCCATGCATGGTTGTTAGAGGAAATCCAATTTTTAGAGAAGATTACACCGGAACATCATCTGAAAATATTTTCCTTGAAGATTTATTCCTGAATTTAAAGAACAAGAACATACATGTTCTAGGGAAGAAGAATCAGATCGTTTATATGTTGTCCCATTTGAAGAAGTAGATCTGTTTAGGAGACATATGAGATCCTACATAAAGAAACTTGGGGGGTTAAAAGTTACTCCTACTTTACCTAGAAGGTAGGCTTCCAAGAAAGTACCCTCATACACTAAGGATTAGATTCTTGTGGAAAATTTGGAAGACCTGGAAGACCTATCCATCCAAGAAATTGTTCAGCCTCTAGATAAATTAGATCCAGAATCCCCTACAGTTTCAGTAGTCAATCAATCTCCACCATAGTCTCCATCTCGAATCATGGTTGTTGTTAATCAACCTACATGAAGAGCAAGAACGCCACTCAACCGGGTTGCTCCATTGCATGACTTACCTAAGCACCCAGAAAAAAGTTTTACCAAAATATGATCCTGGAAAGGGTGTTTCTATTGAAGATCACCTGCAGAGTTTTTATCTGGCTTTAAATCCTTTAAATGTTGAACGTGAGGATGTTGTTTGCAGAATTTTTCAATATACTTTTGAACCTAAAGCATCTTCATGGTACTTTAGTTTGCAAGCTAATTCAATAGTAATTGGGATAGTTTTGAAAAGGCATTCTTACGTAAATTTGGAAACCAGAAAACTGTAGCCACTCTCATTAAAGAATTGTTATCTATGATGATGGGAAATAAAGAAAAGGTCCAATACTTTAATCAGATATTCACCACTTTATTGAATAGTTTTAGTGCTGCAACAAAACCAACTGAAGAGTCTCTAGTAGAATATTATACTAGAACACTTTATCTACCAATAATAATGTTTGTAAAAAGGTATGGTAAAGTTACATTGGTAGAAAAATATGAGGAAGCCAAGAAAATAGAGGCAGATCTAGATAGTATAGCAAGGCATACTCTAGAACCTGAGTTGAAACTTACTACAAGCAAAATGTCTTTGATGTTAACTAATCCCAAACAAGAACACTCTAATGACTTAGATAATGTAGTGAAGATGGTGCAGAAATTGTCAAACAAGGTAGCGGACTTGGAAAAGGATAAGGGAGTCAGTCCATATAGAAATCCATTTAAACCTTATTACAAGAAAAGGGAAGAGAGTGAACAGCCCCAACCACCTGTGCATAATTCTGTTGTGTTGAATTTTAATGAAGTAGGCATGGATCACTTCTGTACTTTTCACCAAGAACATCATTATGAAAAAGTTGTCCACAGTGGATTAATTCAATGAGTATGGTTATGAATAATTTGTTAGATACCCAGCTAGCAGATCCTGAAGAAGAGTAAGCCCAAACAAATAAGCCAGAACAAACAAACGAGGAAACCACTATGGTATTATGGGATTGGGAACCTACTTTGGGGCGTAGTGAAGATGAAACTACTGTGGAAGTTCAAGTGTCATCAGTTAATGTCACGTCTAGAAGTAAAGGCCCAGTAGTGGGTGGAAGTTTGTTACTGCCTAAAATAAAGAAGTTTAAAGAAAACATGTAGAAAACTCTCAGTACTACTCAAACACTACCTAACCCTAATCCAGTAAATATAAAAGAGAGAATCCCAGTAGTTAACAAGTCAATGAAGAAAACAATTAATAAACCTGTGGAAACTTTAGAAAACAAAACATAGACTACTAAAGAACAGGGCATGGGGTATGATATTGTAGAAGACATTAAGAAAACAAAGACAAACATCTCTTTATTTGAACTATGTAATTTGCCTCAGCAAAGGTATAAACTTCTAGAATCTTTTAACGCACAGTCCAGCAGTGTCCCAGAAGCTATTGAATCTAATGATGAAGTAAATGAAGCAAGCATTGGAGGAAAATATAGATCTCAGACTTTACATTTTATGTTGTCATTTTAAATTTTTAATCATAATGTGCATAATTTTTTGGTACATTCTGGGGCTTCATCAAATTTCATGCCACTTTCAGTATGTAAAAATATCAATGGCCAACCTACACCATTCTCCTCTCAGATAGTTCAACTAGACAGATTTGTTGTTAAAGTCATAGGGGAAATGAAAGATGTTTTGATTCGATTATCTGCAGATCCCAGAGTTTGTTAGTTTATAGATGTTATGGTAGTGGATATACTGGAAGCATATGGATTAATTTTAAGTAGGGACTGGTCAATGAAACTTAATGGATATTTTGCAACTAATTGGTCTCACATGTGGCTACCATACCAAAATGCTCAAAACCAAATTAAAATACTAAGGGAACCACATATGAGGTATAATGTAACTCAAATAGAAGGGAATAATGAACCTGTGAACTTCTCATCTTCAATTTTGGGAAATCACTTTTTGGAGCTTGAACTAGAAAATCATCAAGCCAAACAAGTCAGTCATGAATCATACACACAGTCTGATCTCCTTCAATTCTCACGGGATGATGATATTGATTGTAATATAGTAGAATTAGAAGATATGTTTTGGATTCTATATTTTGATGTAGAATGCACAAATGACACTATTGAGTATGAAGCTCCAGGTATTAAAAGGGATATTGAGTTAAATGTAAGAGATCTGAAAGTTTTTGGTAATTCTGTAGAAAAGCATTTTTAGCAACAACTCAGAGAAACACACCCTAAACTGGAGCCTTTGATCCAAAAGGAGTTGAGGAATCTTGGTTCTATTCTCAAGTAGTACTTTACCTAGGATCTAGAAACCCTTGTACATAAATAAACTTGCTTTTATTGATTTTGTTTTCCATTTGTTTATTTTCCTATTCGTTTCATATTATTTCATAGCCTTAGTTTGTTTGCTTTTAATAAACCAGCTCAATTTTTGGTGCTTGGAAGTATAGGCATCTGATTAAACTCGAAATCTTTCAATGTTAGGAATTGCTTATGGGAAAGAGAAAATGATAAACTTCGATCATAATGAGATTCTTTAACTATTGATAGATTATGGAAAGGGAAGCTACTCTTCAAGCTCACAACTGAATCATTATAACCCCTGTGAAATAATCAAGACTCATGAGGTCTGGAGTACTATCTTGGGGTTTCATCCATTCTCACATTAATACATGTCTCAGGAAGCATATCACGATGGACCCATGGAAAGGAAGCATGTCTGACAGATGTATGGTATTCAAAATGATCCCATTGCTACAAGTCAAAAAAGGCCAAAACGATTAGATTGAAAAGTCAACTTTTTGAAATAATCGGGCTTCAATTGAAGAAATGATGCTGAATAAATAAATCGTCAAAACAAAAGGGTTGTCAAAACATCAAAGATCAACATGATTCTTCTCTGTCCATGAGTATGATAAGCAAACAAAGCTGTCATTCACACAAAAGGACATTGTGGATGCAAGAACCTCTGCCAAATTATCAAAGTAAAAGGAAGACTCGGAAGACTTTTTCAATCATAAAGAAAGCATCAAAAGAATGCTTATAGCATGGGAATGAGGAATAAATGAATACATATGTCTTACTCTATTATGATCTTATGGAGTCTTGTCTGATGGCAACTTAAAGACATGGGGTAAACTGAACTTCATACTTTGACCACAAGAGAGTTATCAAGACACTGAGCTCTTGGTTTCCTTACTCCCAAAGAAATGATATCAAATGTGATGCTTGAAAGTTGCATCCCTGAATCAATATGGTTTAAAGAAGTCCCGAGAAATGCTTGCAAGTAATCATTGAACATGCCTAGTACATTACCATATGGCAGTCTTGTTGTTCAAAGAAGGTTTTTTTCATACATCTGTGTTCACCAGCTAGTCACCAATTATTGTTGCCACAAATGCTTCCCTAAATTTTTTACATTTTAGGGTCCCTTCTTCCAATTTTTTTTACACTTATTTCCCAACTCAGTTAAGTCCTCCCTGCATACCTAGTCTTTCCTAGAAGTCTAAGCATAAGATTCTTCCCTAAGCTTGAGGTTCATTTTGGTAAAAAAAAATACTTAGGTGCGATCTTAGAAACAAGCCTTACAAGACAATCCACTTTTAATTTAAAATCAATGGCTAAGAATCGCTCCGACCTAGATCGATGGTCAAGAAAAGCGGAAGCGAAATAATTAAAGTTAACCTTTGAAAAAATTTGGAAACCCACGTTCCTCTTTTTGAAGTCCGCTATCCGCAGATCGATGGCTAGGGATGAGTCCTCAAAGATCCAATGACTAATAAATGGCAGGGGCGGAAGGGCAGAGTCGGAAAAGCCAAGTTTCGCTTATGAAAAAAAGTTGCAAATCTACCTTCCACCTTCCGCAGTTCAAGATCCAATGGTCTAGAAGGATTCCATGCAGATCAATGATTCAGGGAAAAGCGAAAGTGGAAAAGCCAAAGTTTAATTTCGGAAAATATTGAATTTCCGCTTTCTAATTTCTGCGTTCGGAAAGGCGGAAGCAGAAAAGCAGAAAGGTAAGGTTTTAACGTTTAAAAGGTTGGAGATCTGCTTTTCAATTTCCTATTAGCGGAAGCGGAAGAGTGGAAGAGGAAGGTTTAATTTTAAATTCGTGGAAGATTGGTGAACACGCTTTCTGCTTTCTGCTTTCTGATTTTCGGAAGCGCAGAGGCGGAAATGCGGAGGTGGAAAAGTAGAATTTTAACTTGATAGAATTGGCGAACCCAATTTCCGCTTTCTAGAAGGGTGGAGGTAGAAAGGAGTTGTCAAGGATGCATGCTCTAATGGTTGAAATCAGACCTGATCCATCTTTGAGATGATCTGAGCTGTCCAACCTCTATTTTGTTTTTTACTGTAAACCATTGGGGAAACTGAGAAATATTTCTCCCAAAACTTTAACTAAATAATTTGCTTGCTTAACAGGGTGTTGATCATCATGTTTTTGTTCTGTTTAAATAATCGACACTTATAATTAAATTACAATTGAAAATATAGCGATTGGTTGCATTATCATTGGCAAATTATTGTTGTTTCAAGAACATACATATCTCTCGTGATGTTTTCTTTATATTCGCAAGTATTATGGTTCATCAAGTTAGGATGAGCGATTGCGAGATCGGGTAAAGGTTGCAGCTTTCAATGGCTGAGATTCATGGTAGATATAGATCTACAGTCCTGAAGAATTCTGTTGTTTTAACTTGCGTGAATGAAATAAATTTCTTAAATCGACGGAATGTGGTAGGACCTGCTTTTTTCAATGGTCAGGATCAAAGGTGGAGTGTTGGTCTTCTTTGGGCAGACCCGGGTTTACTGTAATGTACCAACAAAACCCCTAGCTCACTGGCCCTTTCGGCGACAGACCGCAGAACGGCCTGAAGTCTCACCCGAAGTGATCCTAGATGGGGTGGCTGAAGACTCACGTGTCCTCAACCAGGTTCTGGAGCATCCTACGTTCTCCTTACTCTACTTAACCAGTTGAGTCTCTCTATAAGCGCTGTATCTCTCTTCTGAGTAGACTCTGCTATGAGACTGACTCTTATCGCATCGCGGCTTCTAGGATGATGCGCAAACTTTCTCTTCTATTTGACTCTTTACCTGCGATATCCCACACCGCGGCTCCTCCGACAGTGCGATATCGCCTTTCTGTGTTGTGACAACTTCTATAGTAAGACTCAATAGGACTCTCCAACTCTCAAGGTCCAATGGCTTTCCTTCTGTGTAGAGTAGCTCAGTTAACCTTCCTCAAGGTGTTAAACGACTTCACTTAACCTCTACAGTCTAACATGCTTAACATCTAGTGCGCTCAGCTTGCTGAATTAAATATACAGAAGTCACTTAACACTGTAACTGTTACGATCTGAATCAAGCACTGATAAAATCATATGCAGAATACTTAACACATCCAACTCGCATTTAACCTTCTACGTTACTGTAAACTGAAGGATAGCATACATACATTCATTAACTGTCAGCTAAGCTCATGTAACAGGTAACAGATAGAAAATAAGTAAACACAATCACATGAACAGTCGCACAACACACAAATTTTACGTGGTTCACTTCCGGGGAGGAAGCTACGTCCACAAGAACTGTGTTTCTATTATATCTGGAGAGAGTACACACAGTTCCAATGTAACCTATTATGCAGCTCGAGATCTTCTGGGAAACTCCGCGTTCTCAGTTGGGAGCCCTTCTCTCTTAGATCTCTTTTCTTTCTATTCTGCTTTCTTCTTACAATATATTCTTTCTCTCTCTCTGTCAATCCCTGCGGATTGTTACATTCATGATCAAGGAGTCGGCTACTGGTTACGGTAAGATAACTACAGACTGAATACAGAACCAGAGCTCGACTCTTTCTCAATATCTTACAATACAGATGACTAAACAACTAGCTAATTGTCTATCTGAATGTCTGGCTAGCTAACTACTATCCAACCCTTCATATTACAAAATACATTCTTAAATAGGTGGCCCGAAGGTCTCACCCTGACACAAAACTGTAGGCCTATCCCAATAGTAACCCAAAAACCCTAACTGTGACAGTCAGCCTATATGTAGTTTGGACTGCCGCTTACTAGTCACACTGCAGCTCTCTGCAGTCTTCCACGCTTCCTGGCGCTGATCGTGGATATGGGCGCCGCTTCCTTGGATGCTCCCCTTCTGTCCTTTGTCTTCAATACCTCGGCCCGTTGCTCCTTTTTCTTTATGAGGGTAGCTTAGCCCTCCTGTCTTCGTCGCTGCCTTAAGTGCAGTGGTTGAGCTCTCTCTTCTTGGCCGCTTCAGGTACTGTTTCCTTTAACTTTCTTGTCCCGATATAGCAGCTTTTCCTGTAGCTGCGGGGCCCTGCTCCAATAGTCCCCTAACACTTACTTGTGGCTCATCTCCGAGCCACTAACAACTGGCTTCTCTTGCTGTAGCTTCTCCTTGGCTTCCTGCGAAGTCTTTGCAAATCTTTCTTGGAGTCCTGCGACTTCTTTGTCCATAGCTTCGACACAGTCTTGTGCCGCTTTCTCTTAAAATAGTATCAACACTTTCCTTAAGTGAGCTCCAGAATAAATGGCGGACCATTTATAGGGTGCAAAATTCGTTGCAACGATCTCACCTCCTGCTACCTCGGTCAGGTTTGTACCATTCACTTCAAATTCTACCGAAGCGCCTGTCCGAACAGATTCATCAAAGCCATCATCATTCTGAATATATGGAAAGTAGATGTCTTTCAGCATGCATCGAAGTTGATCTTCATTCCGATAATTTGACTTTTCTTGGATATATGCACATTGGTAAAAATTCCATGAGGAGACATGTCCTTTTCCAGCTTTAATGTAACTACCTTCTTTGACATTTTCTGTATCTCTGCTTCGTTCCTTTCCTGTTTCCTTTTGTTTTTATAAGTCTCAGATGCCTGTTTCTTGGTCCTTTTTTCTTTTCGTGAGATCTTCTGGGAAACTCCACGCACATAGCCGGGAGCCCTTCTCTTTCTTATTCTCACTTTTCTTCTTCTCTGGTTTCTTTTTCTCTATTTTGAGCTGGACTCTTCTACTATCTGAGCTTGACTCCTCATCCTTGGCATCTGTCTGACCTGTGGTGCACCTAATTTCACAACCCTGGGTGGTGTCATCATAGCAAACCTGAGGCCACCACTCTGGAATCGTCGCACAACGTCTTCTAAAGGTTCCTTCTCGGACATAAACCAAGAAGTGCAATACTCTGGACTGGCAATGGCTGTGAAATTGGGGAAACTAGCACTCTGTAACTGGAATATCTCTGCACAGGTAAAACTCTTACAAATTGCTCTATAACTCTCAGAAATCGCAAAAGTAACCCTTCTGTGTGAATGATCTATGTACTTATAACGAAGGCGATAATCTCTGAAGCAACGGTCACTTAGGTTGGACCTGTCAGCAGCATTTATTGCATGGACAAGACAACACCTGTCGTTTCGATCCTCATTAATTGCTAAAAATCTGATCAAATTTCCTTTGAAAATTGTGCACAGGCGCCGGTCTCGACCAAGATTTACCAAATCTGGGAAAATCACTGTACTGTTTCCAAATCTAGGGCAACGGATAGCTGTCGTATCTGGATTAACTACTTGGCAGAAGGCGACATGACTGGCCCTCTGTCCCTTTCCAAACTTGTCTACGTGGTACGGGGATCATCGCATCGCTGCGATGTCACACCGCATCATCCTGAACCAAAAAGTTTCACGCCAAGTTGTTGAAACTCCGTAGTGTTCAAAACTTGCGCAAAATAAACACACATTTTTTTTTTTAGTGTAGACTAGTTATAGGTGCGATGCCTCCTTCCAACTACACTGGACATCTGCACAAGTAGTTCTCTGAGCTAGGGCTGGGAGGTGGAGTGGCTATCACTATAAAGCTTAAGCCTACTGCCATTAATCAAGGTGGTAACAAGCTCCCCATTCAATTTACTGAGTTGAACGGCACCTCCTTCTGTAACTTGCTGAATCTGATATGGCCCCAACCAATGCATCTTGAACTTCCCTGGAAACTTAACAAACTTGCTGTCATAAAGGAGCACTAGGTCTCCTGTCTAAAAAATCTTGCTCTTGATGTACCTGTCATGCCAAGCTTTTTCTCGTGCCTTCTGCACTTTTTGATGAAATCCTGCGATGAATCTGTCTTCTTCTAAGGCAAGCAGCTGCGCTAATCTGTCATTCATCGTATCTGCATCAGCCATCTCGGTAATTTGAGCAATTCTTAAACTGGGAACAATATATTCCATAGGCATAACATCCTCTTGTCCATACACCAAGCTGAAAGGTGTGTGTCCTATAAGTTTCTTGCATGTAGTTCTATAAGCCCATAATACAGCATTAATCCTGAGGTCCCAATCATTTATTTGGCTGTTACAGATCTTAGTAAGAGCATTTTCTAGAATCTTGTTAAAATCCTCCACCGTACCATTATCTTGTGGGTGGTAGGGAGTGCTCTTATGGTGCTGTATCTGAAATTCCTCCGTCAAGGCCTCAATAGTGCGATTTAGAAAATGTGTGCCTTGATCACTCATCAAAATTACTGGACATCCAAATCTACTAATGATGTTTTCAAAAATGAACTGTGCAGTTGTAGCAGCATCACAATTCCTTATTCCTTTGGCCTCTGCCCATCTGGTGAGGTATTCTATTCCTGTGATGATGTATCTCGCACCAGTTCGTTTCCCTAGTGGGTTGATAGGACCCGCAAAATATATAGCCCACTTGTCAAATGCCTGCAGCGTAATATATGGTCACAGCGGCATTACATCTCTCCGCAAAGGTTTTCCTACCCTCTAGTAGATATCGCAACATCTGCAACACTCCTCAGTGTCTTTGTGCAAGGTAGGCCACCATAATCCTGCAGCTAGAATTTTCTGTGCAGTCGGCTTTCCTGCGAAATGACCTCCTGCGGTACTTGAATGTGCTTCTCTGATAATGGCCTCTTTCTCGTGCGGCATCACGCATATGCGCAGTACTTCATCTGGACCTAACTTGTATAATTGTCCTGCGATTAAAGTGAAATCTGCTGCTTTCACAACTAACTGTTTCTTTTGTTGCTTGGTAAACTCAACTGGTGCCCACCCTGTAGTGAGAAAGTGGATAATATCTTCGTAATACTCATCTGTGATCTGGATAGAAAACAATTGCGCATCTGGAAAATTATCCTCTAAATTACTTGGTTCTTCTCCTGAGTCTATTCGCGATAGATGATCATGTCCGACATTTAATTTTCCTGGTTTTACAATAATTTCAAAATCATACTCCTGAAATAAGAGTAACCATCTGCAGATCCTTCCCCCTAACACTGGTTTATTGACCAAATAATTTAAAGCGGAATGGTCAGTGAACATCTTGAATGAGGCACCCAACAGATAGTGCCTAAACTTCTGTAGAGCATACACCATAGGCAATCCTTCTCTTTCTGTAGTGGTGTAGTTCTTTTCTGCGGCAGACAACTTTCTGCTTGAGTATGCGATAGGGTGATCAATACCCCCTTCTCCTGGCAGTGTTAAGACAATCCCCAGTGCGATGCCAGATGCATCCACATGTACATGAAATGGCTTGTTCCAATCTGGAAATACTAAGATGGGTGATGTAACCATCTTCTCTTTAAGAGTGTCTAAACTTTGCTGGCATTCCTCATTCCATAGGAATTTCATGTCTTTCTTTAACAACTTTTCCATAGGTGCTGTGATCTTTGCATAGCCTTTGATAAATCTTCTATAGTAGCCGGTATGACCAAGCACTGTCCTCAATTGCTTGACTGAGTTGGGTGCTGAAAGATTTATAATGATGGCAATCTTTGTAGGATCTACCATCAAGCCTTGTCTGCAAACAATATGACCCAACAAAATACCAAATGGTGCACATAATATACATTTCTTCAAGTTAAGAGAAATCTGATATTGCCTACATTTCTCTAACATGAGCCTTAAATCTCCTATATGCTTTTCGATTAATTCAAATACAGTCCAATCATCAAAATAGACTTCTAAGAATTTATGGATGTATTCCTTAAATACAACAACTACTACTCTAGAAAAGATAGCTGGTGCATTTTTAAGACCAAAGGGCATTACCGTATACTAAAATGAGCCCCATTCTGTCACAAAGGTGGTCTTATATCATTCCTTTGGATGGATTCTTATTTGGTGATAGCCTGAAAAGCCATCAGTGAATGAGTAGATCTCCTGTCCGCCCACATTGTCTAAAACTTCATCAGTGAAAGGTGTCGGAAATGGGTCATGAAGTGATGCATCGTTGAGTTTGCGCAAATCGACACAAATCCCAATTTCTCCTTTAGTTTTCTTTTCCTGTACAACCATGGAACTAACCCATTCGCTCTCTTCTATTGGTTCAATAATGCCTGCTGCTAGCATCTTATCAATCTCATCTTTAACTTTTTCTTTATAATGAGGATTTAATCTGTATGGACGCTACTTAACCGGCCTAGCATCCTCTTTCAAAGGTATTCACATGACTCCCAAATATCCTACTATTCCCTTCATCTCTGTGAACTTAGTGGGAAATAAGTCCTAATAGTCGTGTAACAAATCTACGATGTGTCCTACTGTTTCATCATCCCAATAGTCTCCAATAGAGGCAAACTTTGGTTCTGTTTCTGTGCCAATATTGATCTTTTTAATCTTAATAGGCTCTGTGATAGCTGGAATCTCTAGCTTTGGTCCATCAACTTCACGAGTCCCTTCAGACTCTAGAATGTTGATACTACGAGGATTCTCATCCTCATCACCTGGCTCTTCTGCGAAGTTGTAACACTCTAGCGCATGTTCTAACTGGATGGCCCAATCAGGCTGAGTATACACTGGTAGGGTACAATCTTCAAATATCTTAGTCTTTATAATCTAGAGCCTGATCAATGCTTGGATACTCAGATTCAAAAGTGAAAGTGAGTAGAAAGCTGTCTATCATAACTGGCCATGTAATCGTTCCTCTGCGCAACTCTGTCTCAGTGTACTAGTTCCTTGGGTTTGTGTCTAAAGTGTGAATGAATAGGTGAACCCATTCATCCTCTGGAATGTCCAACCAACTCTGTTCACAAATCTTAATATGTGACCTGGGGTCACTTTCTCCTGTATATTTCTGCTGTAAAGGCTCCCTATTATTAGAGAATCTGATTGCCATCAATCTCTTAAAATCATCCCATGATGCGATATGTTCTTTATGTGCATGCTACCATTTTGCAGGTGTGGCTTTGACTGCAAGGTCAATAGCTGCCATCCTCTGCTCATGAGGAATTTCCTGCTCAAACTATTGTAAAAAGTCATTGACATCCGCTAAGCCATGAAATGACGGAATATCCTTAACCTCTGCGCCAATCCATCACAGTGACTTAGTCATAAACGCACTTCTGTGAGCTGAGAATTCGTAAAGTCTATTCTGCCAATTTTCTAAGCCAAAATATGAATATGATGTGCATGAGCTGTCGCATCACCAACTAATATTTCCTTCTGTGGTGGGGTTGATATAATCACTCTGGTTAGCAGTCATCTGATAGAGGATTTCCATATTACGCACCTCTTCCTCTGATATGATAGGTTCAATATAACGAGGACCCTGAGAAGGATCCAACGGTGCGATGACTCTAATCTATTTATCCTCAAAGGTCATTTGTCGTTTCTTTAAATCGATAACAACCATGTTATCAATTGCCCAATCAATACCTAGTAAAGCTGGATACAGTCTGCTATCGCCAATGATTTCTATGACTTCAAAATCTGCAAAGCTGCGAACTCCATCAATATCAACTGGTACTTGCAGTAATCGACCCAGTGGCGATACCCTCTGCTGATTGGCTAGCCGTAGATGGATAGGTGATCTGGCTGACTTAGGGCTACCCATCTGTTCCCATGTCTGCTTAGTCAGAACATTTACCTCTGATCCTAAATCTAGGATTACCTCATCCATTTCAAATTCTCCAATTTGCGTTGTGAGTCTCATTTCTCTTCCTGTTCTTGTATGGCCCATAATATTATGAACAGCACGCTACGTACTAATCACGGAAGAAGGCTGCTGATACTGGTCTATGATGTGCTGAAACTCTCCGATAGCTTTCTCATTTCTGACGAGTTTCAAATAGCTCCGCAGGAAGGATTGGACACTTCCTGTCAACTCATCTTCTTCGCACCTTCCCGATGTGGTAGCCTGCGATGTATGCATAGGACTAACTCCACAATGTTGCTGCTGTGGTACGCCCCTACAAGGAAATACTTGCGATCCTGATGGTGTAGGTTCAGTAAAGAAAGTTTTAGCTTGTTGAAATGTTTCTTTGTTCTTCTGCAGGTCAAGTGGTGTTGATTTATCAGTGGCTTTGCGCACCCACTCCAGACCTGTATTCTTTTCGACATCCTGCGATGTCCTACTAGTAGAAGCACCGCTGCAAGTCACAATATTGACTCTTGGTTCTGGTTCTTTCTGCTCAGCAGCAATAAGCTGAATATTCTGGTTTGCTAATGGCTTCGAGTCCCTAATCTTAGCTATCAAGATAGGACATTATTCTATAGTATGATCATAGGACTTGCAATATTTACATGTCGTAGTAGGGTTCTGAAAATCCCTAGCATAATGTCCTATGACTCCATAGTTATAACAAATAATCGGTCCATGGCCACAGCCAAAGTCTCCACAACGGCCAAAGCCTCCACCACGGCCAAAATCTCCACCACGGCCTCGTCCTCTGAATCCTCCACCACGACCATCATGAGTCAGTTCATGCCGTAGTCCTGCTATTGGACCTGATGTCTCTGAATGGACTCTGTAGAAGTTGTGTTTTCTCTCTATCATGAGATCATAAGCTCTGCAATTATTTTCATCATGTCCTACTGACTTACAGAAGTTACAGTATAAGTTCTTAGGAGTTTGTACATACTTCTGAAGTAAAGGGCATTCTCGTGGTCTATGTCCTCTTGTTCTACAGATTTCACACCATGGCCCTTGATTCTGTACTAAGGGGTTAGGAGCCCCACTTGCTAGATACTCAACAAATATTGGACAGTTATCTTTAGTATGGCCATGTCCTTTACACTTTGTACACCATAATTCTTGTGCAACCTCAACCTCTTTTCCTTTCTTAATCTCGTGTAGCTGTAAAGTGAGATTGGCTAACTGAATCTGTAAGTTTGTCATACCTGTACTAGTCTCAGCTAGAGGTGAAGCCTCTAGTTTCATTGCCATCTCCAATGCTTCATCCTGCGTACGGAGTCTCTGCTGCATTAGTGGAAGTCTGATGTGAGGGAGCAGTGCTGCGATGAACCATTCCTTATGCTGCTCCGGCGCAAACTCAAAGCTAACTTGGTCTATAAGAGCTTTAAATTTCTGATCAAAATCCCATACTGACTCTGTGGGTAACTGTTTGATGTCTTTAAGTTCTATAATACATTGTGACTTAGACTTAGGTTTCTTAAATTCCTTAATCATGGCAGTCCTGACCTGTACGAGCGTTCTGGGTTGTGCTGATGTATACTTCATATACCATGTTAAATCTCTTTCTCTAAGTGTAGTGGCCAACTGGACAAGTTTAGTATTATCATCTTGGATCTGTTTAATGGTCCATACGGCTTCACATAGGAACCAATGATGTTCTGGGTCTTCTTCCCCTGTACCCTTAAAGGTAGGTAATTTCATATCATCCCCCATTCTGTTTCTACATGGTGGATTCTGATTTGTTGTGTTACTACCACTCGATGGTGTAAATGTAGTATGTGCTGTGTGTGAACTACTAGATGGAGTTCCTGTGGGATTATTCTGAGTCCCGGTTTCTTTCTGTGCGGTATAAGGGTGGTAAGGGATACTCCCTACTGTTCTTTCTCTACTATTTTGACTCTGTTCTCTAGTACCGTCTGAACTATCTTCAAAGAAGGAAGATCTGAAATCTACTTTATATTTCTTACCGCTACGTGTACATCCAATCTCTTCAAAATCACTCTCAAACTCTTGTGACATTACACTTACTTAATTTATTCATCTGAGAATATATCCAAGACTCCTTTTTCATGTAATAGCATCTTAAGGGACAAATTTAAAGAGTTCAAGTACTTACCACGATATCCTTTGAAGAAGTACCTCTCCGCTTCGCTGAAACTCTTTCTTTGATCAACTGCAAACTCTGTAATGAAACCTTCCAGCAAACTCGCAAGCCAGAAGTCTACTACCCGTGAAATGGGATTATCAACACTCTTCACAATGTGAATCAGTTCCGGTGTCTAGACAATGTTCCTTTTCTTTTTGAATACGTGCTTATCATTCAACTTTGATAGCCAATCGTACAACTCATTTGCATAGGTTACAAAAAATATCGCATGCAGGTCTGTGAAGATATGTTTTTGTAACCAGTCCTCTGTACTCATTCTAGGACTCTTGTTTTCTTTTTCAGCAAATTCTCTCTCCTTAGACTCAACCTAGTGGTTAAGTTCTTCTTTAGTAGGATGCCAACAGAACATTAGCTCTTCAATTTGTTCAAAACCGACAATGGAACCATTTGTTGGTTCTTCTCTGGGAAGACCCAGGTTTGCTGTAATGTACCAACAAAACCCCTAGCTCACTGGCCCTTTCGGCGATAGACCGCAGAACGGCCTGAAGTCTCACCCGAAGTGATCCTAGATGGGGTGGCTGAAGACTCACATGTCCTCAACCAGCTTCTGCAGCATCCTACGTTCTCCTTACTCACTTAACCAGTTGAGTCTCTCTATAAGCGTTGTATCTCTCTTCTGAGCAGACTCTGCTATGAGACTGACTCTTATTGCATCGCGGCTTCTAGGACGATGCGCAAACTTTCTCTTCTACTTGACTCTTTACCTACGATATCCCACACCGCGGCTCCTTCGACAGTGCGATATCGCCTTTCTGTGCTGCGACAGCTTCTATAGTAAGACTCAATAGGACTCTCCAACTCTCAAGGTCCAACGACTTTCCTTCTGTGTATAGTAGCTCAGTTAACCATCCTCAAGGTGTTAAACGAATTCACTTAACCTCTACAGTCTAACATGCTTAACATCTAGTGTGCTTAGCTTGCTGAATTAAATATACAGAAGTCACTTAACACTGTAACTGTTACGGTCTGAATCAAGCACTGATAAAATCATATGCAAAATACTTAACACATCCAACTCGCATTTAACCTTCTACATTACTGTAAACTAAAGGATAGCATACATACATTCATTAACTGTTAGCTAAGCTCATGTAACAGGTAACAGATAGCAAATAAGTAAACACAATCACATGAACAGTCACACAACACACGGATTTTATGTGGTTCACTTCCGAGGAGGAAGCTACGTCCACAGGAACTATGTTTCTATTATATCTGGAGAGAGTACACACAGTTCCAATGTAACCTATTATGCAGCTCGAGATCTTCTGGGAAACTTCGCGTTCTCAGCTGGGAGCCCTTCTCTCTTATATCTCTTCTCTTTCTATTCTGCTTTCTTCTTATAGTATATTCTTTCTCTCTCTCTCTCAATCCCTGCATATTATTACATTCATGCTCAAGGAGTCGTCTACTGGTTAAAGTAAGATAACTATAGACTAAATACAGAACCAGAGCTCGACTCTTTCTCAATATCTTACAATACAGATGACTAAACAACTAGCTAATTGTCTATCTGAATGTCTAGCTAACTAACTACTATCCAACCCTTCATAATACAAAATACATTCTTAAATAGGTGGCCCGAAGGTCTCACCCTGATACAAAACTGTGGGCCTATCCCAACAGTAACCCAAAAAACCTAACTGTGACAGTCGGCCTATCTGTACTTTGGACTACCACTTACTGGTCACACTGCAGCTCTCTGTAGTCTTCCACGCTTCCCAGCGCTGATCGTGGGTATGGGCACTGTTTCCTCGGTCGCTCCCCTTCTGTATTTTGTCTTCAATACCTCGGCCCGTTGCTCCTTTTCCTTTATGAGGGTAGCTGAGCCCTCCTGTCTTCGCCGTTGCCTTAAGTGCAGTGGTTGAGCTCTCTCTTCTCGGCCGCTTTAGGTACTGTTTCCTTTGACTTTCTTGTCCCGATATAGCAGCTTTTCCTGTAGCTGCAGGGCCCTGCTCCAACATGGATTCAGATCTATAGTGGACGTGCATTTTGCTGATTCAACATGCACAGATTAATGAACTTCTAAAATCCGCAGAATTGGTTAAAGGGATACATCTATCGACAACTGAGATGAAGGTTTGATCTAGATCAACGATTGAGGTTGAATTCATGGATTGAATGTGCATAGAAGATGGAATATTTCGAAGCTGTGAAATCTTGTAGATCCGGCAGGATCAAACGGAGGAGATCTTAGTAGATTTGTGATCTAAGATCAAAATCAATTTTGCAATGCAAAGATGCAGGAAAAATAAAGGAGCGTGTATTTCCATCAGGGCAATGCCTGTGTAATTTGTTTTTATCTGTTTGTTTTGTGAAGCCGTTGTATTCATCCACATGGGCGAATAAGAATCCTAGGAATCTTCTGGGTGATGGATAGAGATAGTATAAATAGGGGTGCAAAGCACCATAGTAAGGGCTTTTGCTTGGTGAAAGAATTCTGGACTACTTTTGTAAAAGATCTACCTCTTTTCTAATAAGAAGGATCATTTTGATGGAATAAGGGGCTTGCGTAAAGATTTAATCGGAGTGTGTGGAATGCATATTGTAGAACTATTTCTTCTTGCTTCTGTACATCATATAGTGAGATTGTTCTAACCTCCTGGAACTATTTCCTTGGTCATGAATGTCTGTTGTTTGTATAAATGTCGGTGTTGACAAGGTAATAAATGGTTTGATTATATTAGAGCTACATCTGGTATTATTTCTGATGTGAATTTGATTATTGTGTTGGTACAACTGTTTGTTAGACTTTTAAGAACATTTATAGTATATTACTTTGAACTCTAAATTTTCTCCCAGGCCGAGATATAATAGTTTAGTTTTATATCTAGATTAGACCTGCATTTAGCTTAGGCACCAACATTTCATTCTTTAAAAAAAAATCATATAAATAGTGGACTAGGTCATAACCAGTAAAAGACTAAAAGAACTTAATCTATGGTAGCTGGAACCGTGAACCGAACAGATTCCCCACACCAAATGGTGTCTGATGTAATTGGGATTGTTCACAGAGGAGAATCCCTATTGTTTGGTACTTGGGATTTTTCGAGGCATCAACATAACCTTAGAATATGCACATGGATTAATATTTCATGCAAACTCTCTTAGGACAATTCCTATGAAAATGAATTTACTGCTGGTTTGAATTGCTATGTGTTTAGTGTCAATTCAAGAGTTTCATTTTGCAAGTTGTTCATAATTGTTGTTGCCAATATAGTTTTCTCCAACAATTAAAATTGGAACAACTCATTAACATAGCAAACAAATACACACAATCCCTCTGCATGGATTCATGTGGAAAAATTCTCATTTTTTATTTTTCCTTTTTCGATTTATAACCATTAAGTTTGGTTGCCTTTAGCTAACCAGATGTGAGTGTAATATCCATAATGTAAAGCACAAACACTACCATGCTACTTGGTAGGATTTGAACCCTGTTGTGGGATATATTATCTATGTGGGTTTTGACATGAAGGTAGTATAGTTGAAATCCCTTTTCCAATTTATGCAGAATGTTATTGTTATCAGCATTCATTTTGGTTGCCTTCAACAAACTAGCTGTGAGTGTGATATCCATAAGGGAAAGCGCAAGCACTACCATGCTACTTGGTAGGATTTGAACCCTGGTGTGGGATATATTAACTACTTACTTTCACTGGCATGAAAGGCACATTTGACTAAATCCTTGTTTTTTACAGCTTTTTTTCTTCAAAATGTAGTAGTGGGAGGTGAGTTTTGACAGGAAGGTCACTCTTTGAGGCCTCTTATAGATTCCATTTCCCAGTAATTCCATTCCAAATTTTTTCTAAATCATTGACATGGTAGTTTTCTTAGCTACATGATGTAATCGTCACCACTCATCCCGTGAAAGGTGAGTAGGGACCTTCAATGTTTGCAAATATACAATGATATCCTCGTACCAAGGGTCCATAGTTGAGATGAGGAAAATATGCTCATTGACAAAATAATCCTCATAAACGTCCTCCTCCTCCAAACTTGGAAAATCAAATATACGCTCTGTAAAGATCAATGATTTCTTCGATTTTGCCGAAGCGAATTCAAGATCAAACTCTTGCAAAATGACAATCCATTTATTGTATTTTCCCCCAATCATCGTTCTAGTGAGGATGAACTGAAATGGATTGATATGAGCTACGACCAAGTTTTGGCAAAGGAGAATGTAATGTCTCAAACGTTGAACTGTACTCGCGGTAGCTAAGGCTAGCTTCTCCACATGGGAATAGCGAAGTTCCGCATCTATAAAGTTTCGGCTCAAATAATATATGACATGCTCATGGAGCTCCTCATCCTCCTAAACCAAAACCATACCAACCGTCTCCATAGATGCGGCCACATAAGTCAAGAAATCACAGCTATAGTCTAGTGGACTAAGCACGGGGGCTGTTGCTAAGGCTCGCTTAAGAGCATCGAAAGACTCCTGGGCTCTCTCATCCTAGTAAAAAGGGGTGTCCTTTTTTAAAAGACGCATAAAGCCTTTAGTGAAGTTGGCAAAATTAACCACGAATGTTAGCAAGAAGTTTGCCATGCCTTGTAAACATTGAAGGTGTCTAATATTACGCGGGGGAGACAATTGGAGTATTGCCTCAACCTTTAAGGGATCGACTCTTATACCTTCCTTGGATATGATGAATCCTAGTAAACAACCAACCGTCACGCAAAATATGCACTTATGAGGAGTTAAACGAACTTGATAATGACGGCATCTTTCGAACACTAATCTCAAATGATATGGATGATGCACTCTCAAACGAGAGTGAGTAGTGAGATCATCCAAATATACTTCGATAATTGTTTTAAGATCATGAAATATTAAGGTCATGGCCCGCTGAAATGTGGCTCCGACATTTTTAAGGCCGAAGGGCATCTTCCGATATGAAAAAGTACCCCAAGGACAAATAAATGCGGTCTTATGTTGATCCTCAGGCTTAATCTGAATCTGATTATATCCAAAAAAATTGTCCATAAAGGAAAATACCTCACTTCTCGCACACTCATCCAAAATCTGATCAATAAATGGCATGGGGAAATTATCCTTAGGACAGGTGCGATTTAAGTCACAGAAATCAGTGCATAAATGGATTGCTCCCTGCTTCTTATCCACTGGAATGGGATTTGAAACCCACTCCGTCAAGGGAATGGGATAGATAAAACCAGCTTTCAGTAGTTTCTCTATCTCATCTTTAATGGCGGGTGCTTTTCTACGATTCACCACACATAAATGTTGTCGAACCGGTTTTGCATCCGGATACATTTTGATCTCATGTTCGACAATATGAGGGTCTATACCCGGCATTTCTTCGTATGACCAAGCGAAAATGTCGTGAAACTCTTTAAACAACTTGGTATACTCCTTGATCTCATTGGGGGAACAACCCGCCCCAATGTAGACATTCTCAACCTTGCCAGGATCATGAGAAATATTGATAGGAATTGTTGGTGATAAGTTAGCCATGTTTCCATTAGCCATCTGACTAGGAGAGCTTAATGGAACCACGGGGCTACCAATATTCCCGCTAAGAATCTCCCTAAAGTCATCACACTCCATACGATCGAGCTTAGGAAGAAAATATGATTGATGATGCAACTCTTCCCAAGGGTGCTCAACCCCAGACATGGACTCAAGAATAGCTTCACCAGATGGAAAAACATCATCAAGGCCATAATGTGAGTGAGATGACTCTACTTCCCATGGAGGCAACACATACGGGTCCTCCTCCTCTGTCCACGAAGAGGAAGGACTAGGCTTTGCAACCTGATCAAGATTTGCTTGATACGCCACCATTTTTGCAGGCAATGACACGTCTGTCTCAACGGGCACACTCGAAGTACTTGGTGAAGGAAGAATCCAAGGATCTTCCATATGGGTAGTGCAAAAAGACACTGAATTCGATGAGGATGACGCCCCACCAAAACTAGACCCAATCATAAGAATAGGCGCAGGACAAGTAAAGGTTCCCATAAGAGAAGGATACATACCTATGCCCACACTCCCAGTTTCCAACTGAGAATGATCGATAATCGGGATAGAAGCACCCGATGATGCATTGACACTCGGATTATGGAATGAATTTCGATCAATTGTAACAATGTTCCCATTAAATGGAAAGCATATCACTCAAAAGAGGGAAGAAGATATGGCTTGCATACTATACATCCAATTCCTACCTAGTAAAATATTCTAGTCAAGGGGCACATCAACCACCTCGACCTCAATCACGACGGTCTTCCCTCCCAATTGGACCTCTAGAGAAGGAATAATCTTGTGCGGTCGAAATGATCTACCATCGAAATCTGTCAACACAGTGGCGAATTGAGACAATGTGGGAGAACCCAAATCCTTCCAACATGACAAAGACATCACGGAAGCAACAATGCCTTCATCAATGACAGTACGCTTGACGGTGTTGTTAATACACTCTACATGAATCAAAAGAGACACATAGTAAGGCAAGCGAGGCTGTACTCCCATGGTTTCAAATTTGATCATGGTAGAAGAGCTATCATCACTAACCCCAAGAGAAGGAAACAAGGATTTTCTCTGCGGAGGACAAGTCTGAAGCACTTCTAACGCGAACATCGTACAAGGAGTCTGGCCCAAATCCTCGACAACTGAATATTTCTAGGTGGCTCGGGCATTAGGATTGTGCCCCGAATGCTTTAAGACTCCCTTAGGAATGCGAGGTGGAGCTTCAGGTTTATCTGTAGGCTTTTTTATTCACAAAGGTCTCTCAGGTGGGGAAGGTTCTTTCCAAAGGTCTGGTTGTGACGAACCATAATCTTTTGCATGAGTCACAACCTTAGCAGCACGCACCATGTTGATGCAACCGTGACCACTATTGGCCTCTGGCGGATTTTGATTTCCACCCAATGCACAACCATGATCAACAGTCCTCAAGTTCATATTTTGATTGTTGGGTAAAGGATTAGTTAACACAACTGGGCCCTATGCTATGAACCTCGAGGCATCTTCCATACGAGGGCACAAGTGAGTGAGATGGTCATCCTTACACAACTTGCAAGGAAACTTCACTTTACGTTTAGATTGCTTGTCCCTCCCAGTATTTTGAGTGTTCTTGTCATTATTATTAGCATTTTCGTTCTTGTTCCCACCCTTATGATTATTTTTTCCTTTTTTCTTATTCCTTCCAGGTTGTTGGTTTCCTTTCGGGATCGACTATTGCACGAAAAGTACACTCGCTGATTGGGTAGGTTGAGACGAAGCCGTAGCTTATCCCGACGCGGACTGGTTAATTGATAATTGGCTCACTTGTTTCACAACTGAGTCCGCAGGTTTGGTACTTGTAGAGCCCACAATACCATCGGCATGTGTCCCAGGCTTGACGTTGGGGTCGAAATTGGACCTAGGAGCATTAGGTATAATCTCATACAAAATTCCGGATTGAGCATAGATAAAATCCAATTCTTGTGCCCTAAAAATAACTTGTTCCTCGTTTTGAACTCCGGATGTAGAAACATCATTCACGATGTAAGGTAACAATGATTTGAGGAACCACTCAAGAAGAAACTTTGGTGGTATAAAAGCTTTGATTAACCATTTCCATCTACGCCACTCTTGAATATGATTTGAAATGTGTGTGGCTTTGTCTTTCCAGAAGGTCGACAAGAGTTCGGTACCAACGTTCTAATGTACCCTGTAGTTGGAAATGATTAAGGAAAGTCATCAAACATAGCATAAGCCCCCCCCAGTAACTCTATATACCATTTCACCGTAGGACCCATTAGGGTGCGTTGAAATAGCCTCAAACGAATGGAATCGTCGTGTAAGGAATTGGAAAAGCACCAAAGGTGGAAAGTGGTGGCATGCTCACGAGGATCTTCACCAGCCTTACCTTCGAACTTGGGAATGTCCGAAGGAATCTTGGTAGGGACTGTCGGCTATGCCAAGTCATGAGATACAGGGTCATTCATCAATCTCGACAAGTCAAGTAAGTTCAATGTTGTGAGGAAAGAGAGCCTAGGTTGAGCCTGGTAGTTTTGATTCATGTAAGGTTGATTACTATAAATACCATGGCCTTGGCCATAATAACCTCCTCCCATTTGACCCATGTAGGTCTGCATGCAAACATTGTGATGTGGGGTACCTTGATTATGAGGCGCTACAAAGCCACAATTAGAAGAGTAAGTGGGTTGTCGATACCCATACCCATAGGGTTGGTAGTTTTGTCCATACTGCGGTCCATAAGAATGTCCATGAGAAGCTCCATAAGGTGTTCCATGGGATGTACCATGAGAAGGTCCATAGGTTGGTATACGGGGAGCTCCATGAGGTGGAACATGAGACGATCCAGAAACAGGTACATGACCTACTGACACTACAGGAGGTACTCGGCTCTGAGATACAACTGTGTTAGCAGTCGTAGAACGAACATGGCTAGTAGCAACATTCTGACCTGAAAGCCCACGTGAATTAGGGGGAGGATGAGTCATTAAAAATGAATTCGAAGGAACAGGGTTCGAAGACGAAGGGACATGTGAAGGAATTTAAGTGGTGTTCCCAATGTTCACTCATCTTAGTCCTGGTATCTAAATAGGATTACTAACACTAGGCCTAGGAGGAGCATGTGAAGACGTCTCCACCACAGGGATGGAAGGTGCAATATGACTAGTGCCCCCAAACCTCTCCACATGGAGAAGAGTGGGAGTGCCCCTAGGCGTAGTGCCAGGGTCAATTTTTGACTTGGCATGATATGCCGGATTGGGCTCAGGGATATCAGGTATGTCATATCTAACATAACTAGTGCTTATGGGTTCATAGTGAGTCTCATCGCCCAGAAACCAATACCGGCGACCTGTGAATGAGGGATCATAACCAGATTGTGAAGGCTCCTCATGTGAAGGATCATATGTGCTAGTAGGATATTCCTCCCCAACCTCGTGAGGTGGAAAAGACATCACTGGAATCTCATCCTCATGATCTCCCATGGTGTGTGAATCAAAGTGAGAAGTAGTCCGCTCGGACTGTTTGGTTCTCTCTCCCAAAGAAGGAGGAGACATGGAAGGAAAAAGTCTTGCTAAATGATGAGAACGGCGAAGTGCTGCACCCAAATCCACAATGACTCAAAAAATAAAAAGACTCGATCTAATTATGCAAACCCTAGGCAAACTAGTGTGCACATTGCATACACCTAAAAATGTAAAGCCAAATGACAAGCAAACCAAGGGTAGGATATGTGAGCTCCCGAATGAAGCAGGTATGTCTCTCCTAGGAGAGGCTTGAGACTCCCATACACAATAAGCAAAGGTTCATAACCAATTATAGTGGCCCTCAACTTCAACGCATATAGCGACTGTGATGTCTGACCCCTACCTGACCAGGACACCTGTAGAATAACCTCTGCAAATACCCCCTCGATAACCTAGGTAAGACAACTAAGGTCACCTCGATATAATCAATGCTCAGGTGGACACTCATAGGCAGGATTGAACGTATGGGCAGGCTAACAAAGCCCGAAGCCTGAAAGCACAACTAGTAACCCAAGGGTGCACTAGCCAATACCTCAAAGGCCCCCAGATATGAATACAATCTTGGAAATATCTCCGGTGCTAATCAATCACAATCAGGGGTCATCCCAATCATAATTGCTCACACTGCCTCGTTCTTAACTCCCTTATAAGAGGAGGATCCTGAGAAACACTAATTATATAAAGGATTTCACACTCTCACCTGGACAGACACCTAATTGTTTTGTTTTGTGTTCTTGGAGAATTAACTCACAATGAACTATTCCAAAACCCTAAAACTTAGTCTTCTTGGTGTACCTTAGAAAAGAAAAGAGTAATTCATTCTATTATGCATTGATTTTAATTGGCTTTATTACTCAAAGGGTAAATGGTCATGCAACTAATGATGTTATGACACAAGAAGAAGTAAAATGTACACCTAACAATCAATGCAAATGCACTGTGTCGAATGAAAAACTGGGTATGCTACTACGTGAAGTGCAAATTTTTTCCTTCAAATGTATATGCAATCATTCCTATATGAAAACCTAACTAATATTCACCAAGCAAACCTAATGCAAGTACCATGCTAATGCAAAATGCAAAGAATGCATAACTATGCAAAAAGCAAAATGTTTTTGTATTTTTGAATTAAATGAGATAAAAAGGAAAAATATGACTCGACCACCCTCAGAGTCTGCAACCACTCACAGAAAATAGCCAAGAAAAGTACTAAGAAAAAATATACCTAATGCACTAATCTCAAAACAAAAAAAAATAGAAAATGAAATGAAAAGAACATTTTCAAAAATCAAATAAAAAAGAGTCTTTGGTCAGAAACAGGGGGGAGATATAGACTCTAGAAGCATCAAAGAAGACTCAACAATTATCCAAACTCACCCAGCAACACTTAATCTTCCCAAAAAAGTAAAAAAATCAGGGCATACGCGACTGTTCTCAGTAAATCTGCGCACATACGCGACTATTCTAGGAAAACCCACGTGTACACGCGACTATGAAAGCAAAACTTGCGTATAAGAAGAAAAAGATAGAAAAATAAGGTAAATGGACAAGCTGAGACAAAATTTAATCCTACAGGACACTATTGGGCAATCATGCCCCCAGACCCAACACCGAAATAGAGAAATTAGAGTAATAAAAACACATTGAATGTCGAAAACCCCCAAAGAAAAACAGCTAGGAACCTCCCCAGTACGGTCGCCAATTCTTTTACGGAGAAAAATTCCAATGGCTTGGGGTGTACCACAATAGATAGAGGAACCACAGGAATCAATCCCTTCCCAATATGCAAGAGAAATACAACATCTAACACTAAAGGATATCGAAACTTACCTTATTCCGGATGGTTGAAGTAGATCCGCGTTGAGCTTTTTCCAATCCCGCTTGCGTTAGCAATTTACTCTCAACAACAGTAAACAAGGAAATCATGCTATATAGTATAGTGTTAGGCCTACTCTAGCATATATAATCAATAATGCATAAGCAATTAAACGCATCCATGGATTCAATATTCATTTAAATGCACATCATTGGACAGGAAAAGATATTTCTATTAATAAAATCAGAGATTACATAAGTGACAACCTCTGTCGGCACGTCTGCGAATCAGAGAAACTGAGTCCTCCACCTGGGCCTCCACCACCTCAATCCTCCATCTCTCGATATCAAGCTCACAAGCAAAGGCAAGCTTGGGAAGAACACAAAGTGCTCCAAGGGACAAAGGGATGCAGACTCAAGTACAAGCAAGCTACGACAACAATGGACTATAGTTTTCTTGCTCTTCAATTCCTCTTCATCAATGTATCTAAGGGGTTATGGGGTAATGGAAGGTCAAATCCGAGCGATCTCGAGGCATATGGAAGGCCAAGAGACAAGTGACTCGGATCCACATCAAGGAAAACTCCAAAAATATTTGGACTTATGCACACGTCCCGATGTACGCGGGTTTAAGGGTAATATCCGCATATATACGTGAGAAAGGGATTAAAAGTCATGTACAACAAATGATAGGTGTTTTTAGGGATGATCATGGAAAAAATCAAAGGTACAATAATGGTCCATGGGGTCCAAAGAGTCTGCAGAGGGATAGGGAAGGCCATAAAACTGTGATCAACCATGTGTGGTAAAATCAACTGTAACATTAGGATTCGATGATAAGCTTGTTTTGGTGTTTGAAAGTCTGCCCACTACATTGAAAATTGAGAGGTTATCAAATGTTGTGATGCAAGAACATTCGTGTGCATGTTAGGAGGTTAGGTGGATGGGAAAGAAAGAAATAACAATACATATGATGACTCCATGAAGGGAATCGAACATTTGTATTTTACCTTTAAGGGTTTGTAGGAAGGAGTCGTTGGATTAATTCAAACAGATTTTGGTAATTCAAGGAGTCGTTGGATTAATTCATCCATCTCTTGATAGAGGAAGGTGAAGGAGTGACCTCCCAAATCCAAAACATAGGGTTTTTATCTTTTTTTGATTTTATATTTGAAGTTCAACATAGGATCAACAAATTGGGGGCAATTAACAACTTGTTCATTCTGACTTCGCTTCTTTCCAAAGATTAGTTCAGAAGATGGGGTGTCTGTATATAGTAATAAAGTGCTTATTTAGAGGCACTATGCTGCTTCTTAGTTTTCCCTACATATTTGAATTTCATTTTAGTTTCGTTTGACATTGTGTTCAAGTTGTCAATAAAATTATTCAATTTGATTTTATTAGCAAAGTATAAAATTTTATTAATAATTGGTTGGAAATCACCATTACCAACTCTAGATTCTCTTTTATATTTATAGTTTGGTAGGTTTCGTTAATAATTTCCCTTTCTTTTAATCAATTAATATAGATTAATATTTTGGTGGGTTATGTTCCTTTTTTGGTAATCAATTATTTGATAATGACTGTGTATAACTATTATGAGTAAAAAAATGGTAGTTCTTTCATTGCTATGAACAAATAAGGAGCCACGTCAAATCCATTTGAAGGAAATCATCTTATCCGTGGCTTGGTTAGAAAGATTTTATGGGAAGTTCAAAAAATAGATAAACCCAAACTTATCTGTGGAGATAGCTAATCACTAAATTTAAACGCTAACCAACCCAAATAAATAGTACGAAATGTCCAACGTAGATAAAATGGAATGCTTAGAGATAAGTAACATTTAGACGATGACACCCCAATATTAGAGCTTCCTGTATCAAATATGACAGTAAAATGATGAACTTAACAAATTTTTTGACTTGCCTTGAAAAGTATCTTAAAATTACTCTTCTCCTGCCTAAGTCCAATTATCCACAACATTCATGAAGAGTGTTTCACTACATGTTGTGGAATCCTTGATAGAAATATCTGCATAGTAAAGACGTTCCTCTCATGACATGTGAGGTCCAAAGGTTCACCCAAATTCACACACCACATTTCTTTTATTATCTTTGATTTCCCATTCAAATAATGATACTTAGTTACTTCCATTATTACTATTCACTTAGTTGCATCCTTTACCACAACTTTGGTATTTAATATTCTCACTAAGTCTTGCAGAAGTGGATTCCTTGAGATGAGAAAGAGATTGGCAATGATTGATTGTCCATTGATTTTATTGTGGTTTTCTCTAGATTTAATGCTGACAAATTGTTGTTCGACTTCCAATCAAAATCAACGCAAGAAAGACGATCATCATCCCATAATGAATCTACTTCATTATTACTAGTTGGTTGTCTATAATCTTCAATACATCAATGTTTTAATCATGGAGCTTGATTCCCTTTCATCCAAACATTCAAATCATATTTGCATCAAGTTGGGCGAGTCATATACATAACAAACAAAAATATTACCTTCCAATTCTTGAATAGTATATGGTTCGTTAAGTTTTATTGGGTTGTACCTCTGAGATTCATGAAACTAGTGGCTGATAGATGCCCCCTCATCACTCCCTCACCAGAGTATACCTGGGGAGTGTCTGCTACAAAGCCCTCCCTTCTCCATTCTCTCGTCGACACCAAGGTAGGTGGAAGAGATACCAAGCCTGGAAACATATTTAATATCCTTGGAGCTAAGGGTGTGGCCATATCCATGGAGCTAAGTGGACCTGTTAGTACCCATACTTAAGCGACAGTTATACCCACACTCATAGTCATCGCCCATTCAAGTAGAGATGTAGCAGCGGGTGAGCTCTCCTGGCACCGCTGCCTGTGGTGCATTGGTGGAGTCATTGACACAGGAGGGAGGAGGTAAAATTATTATATATATACTTCTTATCTTTCTTTTTTTTTTGTTTTAGCTTCCTCTTCATTTGGGGTTTCGCTCTGCCCTCTTTCTCCTTCCCTTAATCTTCTCTTATGCTCTTCATTGTACTCCTATTTTGTCCTGTGCTCTGCACTTGCATTCTATTGTCTTCCGCTATGACTCCTTTCCCTTATAACTCCAAAATATTATACTCTTTCCCATTCTCCCTCCAACACCCAAATATTATGCTTATGCTTTCCTATGTATTCCTTGCAAACCAAGGAATAATCCTCATCCTGCAAAAAAACAATGGATTCAGATTTAAAATTTGTTTACTCATTTACTGATTTCATTATGCTCTCTCGCCTTCATTTGCCATGTTACCGCTTTCATCACTGCCTTCACCAAGGTTTGTCACTATGCATCTGTCTGTGTCCAACTCTAGCTACCCATCCAGAAACTTGGTGATCAGTCCATGCCCAATGGCAAAGAACAACCCAGATACTTCCAACACATGCACCTCACCTCTCATCATGTTCTGCAGATTGAGCCCGCAGATTTATGTGCATTTGAATTCATAAAATTTCCACAATGGGAAATTTAATCCTTGGAATTTTTAGTTTTCTTCGTTAATTTCTATTCCACAGATGTAATTTATACATTTCCTCTAATGATATTAAAATAAAAATAGATTATCTTGCAGATATTTGACATTTGATTTATTGTTGGTTTGAATTGCTATATGTTTGGTGTCCATTTTAGGGTTTCATTGTGGAAGTCATTCATAATTTTTGTTCCCAATTGGCTTAACAGAGTCTCATGAAATAATAGACATGGGACATGGTTGCCTACCTATCCACCTCATTTTTTACAGTGGATTTATTGTTGGTTTGAATTGTTATATGTTTAGTATCAATTTGAGGGTTTCATTGTTCAAGATGTTCATAATTTGAGTCTCATGGCATAACAGACATTAGACATGGTTAAACGATATTAAAGCCTACATATCCACCTTGTTTCTAACATTTAAGCTTATTCATAAATCACTCTAGTACCAGTTAGACCTAACCCTTTAAAAGACTGGCGGAGATATTTTAAAATGACCCCTTTTGACTCTCTGGAAAGTGAAACCTATTGGCTGATAATTATTCGGTTCCATCAAATTACCACTACCTTGGTCAACCATGAACTTTTAGTTAGCTTGAACAGTGACAAATTCAAGTATTTGTCTACAAACTTAATTTTCCTAGCTACCTACAGGGAACATCCTCCCATTAGAAGGTGTCATATACAATCCAAATTTCATTATCAATGAGGTCAAATGGAAACATGGACCAGAACCATGTGACTAAGCTCATCACAAACTGACACTCCAATAGTGTTGCATTTATTGTGACAATAGTATAATAGTTTTGTGTGGATTGATTATTTTTCCACTTAATTAAATGATTCAAAGCATAGCGAACTATGAGAAAGCAATCCTAATTTATGCCTTGCATTTTTACATATAGTTTGGGTAAAACAATCCCCATTATTTTACAGAGTTTGTTATTGTGGATTATGCTACAAAATAGTTGGTTTACTTACTATAGGATGACGCACTCCCTATTCTTTTAAATAGTTTGCTATTGTGGCTAACTCTGTAAAATAATTTGTTTACTTACTATAGGATGAAGCACTCAAAATACTTATCAGATTTCCTCACCCTGGGGATTATATCCATAGATTACCTGATCAGATATGGATTTGCCCCAAAATTTTAGACATGGATAGAAGGTTCCATAGTTTTCGTAATTTGTGGCACATTCCCTCTGTTGTGAAGATGAAAAAGGTCATGAACCTTCCATAAATCTTGACACACATTCCCTCTATCGTGAAAAAGAAACTTAAAACCAAGGGCATAGATTTTGAAACTTGCCAGTATTGCAAAGAATGCATAGATTAAAGTCATAGTAGAACATGTGTGAGACGAAATCCTTCGCAATGGATGTGTTAGCTTAAAGTCATAGCCTTTAATGCTTGTAAGTATTTATAAGGATGCATAGCTCAAATCCATAGACTTTGATGCTTGGAAAAAATACTCGATCTTCTTGTAAGAGAGGCAATAAAACCAAAGTAAGCAAGCTAAATCTCATTATAGAGAAGCGGAGCTCAGGTAAGGTTTTCGTTTACTAACTTACTATGTTAAAGAGTTAGTTTATTTACTATAGGACGAAGCACTCAAAATACTTATTAGAGGGTAACAATTTATTTTCCTCAACTACATTAAGAGGAATGTCATCTATTTGCTTAGAGTATAACAATGTTGTACCACACTACTTACCATCAATGTAATTGGAATTCTTGTAGTGGACAATGACTCCTTGAATGGCACTTTGTAGCTCCATCAACATCATGCTCATTTTATTGATCACATAACTATAGTAAGGAAGCTTCTACTACATAGAAGTATCACACTCAACACAAGGAGACTGTAAATAGATTCCAAGTTTATTGGATTTTCTAAATCCAAACAAAGACAACTTCAACTTTGTACAAGTTTTGAGCAACTTAAGGTATCAATTGGCCTTGGTAAAAAAATATGCACTGCAATAAGATGTACTACAACATCATTTAGGGCTCTTCCCAAGGGACTAGGAAACAAGATGCAAGAAGATGTGAGGAGGTTCACATGACGCATAGTACCGTGTTTCCAAGTTGTTCCTAATTGTTGTTTCCAACAAAGTTTTCTCGAACAATTAAAATTGGAACATTTCATTAACATATCAAATAGATACATGCATCCCTCTGCATGGATTCGTGTGGAATAATTCTCATTTTTTTTCCTCTTTGGATTTATTAAAAATTGTTCCAAATCAATGCTTTAACTCATGTTCAGGGATTTCTAAAGGCTTTTCAATTTTCAGTGAAGCTCCTTGCTTTGAAATTGAAGTTTTACACTAAGAGGACATCGAAGGAAACTAAGAACCACTTGGAGAAAACCCCGAGTGTTGACTTAAGACTCCATGGAAGCTCTCTTAGGACAATTCCTAGGGAAATGGATTTATCCATAATACTTGTAATTTAGTTTGACATACATGCTTATTTTATACAATGATTTCATGGCAACTATGGTATGAACAAGGCTATAGCTAATTTACACAAATTTGATATGGATGGGTATAATCCTATTTCTTACATTGAGAGCTAACTAAAGAGAGTAATATGAACCTGTTGCTACTGCAACTGCTTCCCCAAAAATTTTACATTTTAGGGCCCCTCCTTCCATTTTTAGTTTTACACTTGTTTCCCAACTCAGTTAAGTCCTTCTTGCATACCTAGTCTTTCCTAGAAGTATGACCAGAAGTTTCTTCCCTAAGCTTGAGGTTCATTTTGGTAAAGACAAAATCCTTAGGCGCAATCTTCGAAACAAGCCTTACAAGAAAATCCATTTTTGATTTAAGATCAACGGTTGAGAATCGATCCGACCTAGATTGATGGTCGAGAAAAGCAGAAGCGAAAGAATTAAAGTTAACTTTTGAAAAGAGTTGGAAACTCTTGTTTCGATTTTCAAATTCCACAATCCACAAATCGACGGCTAGGGATGAGTCCACAAAGATCCGACGGCCAAGACATGGAAGGGGAGGAAGGGAGGAGTTGGAAAAGCCAAGTTTCGCTTATGAAAAAACATTGCAAATTTGCCTTCCAGAGTTCAAGATCCAACGGTCTTGAAGGCTTCCACGTAGATCAACGATCCAGGGAAAAGCAGAAGCATAAATGCCAAAGTTTAACTTCAGAAAATATTGGCTTTCTGATTTCCGCCTTCGGAAAGGCAGAAGCAGAAAAATGAAAAGGTAAGGTTTTAATGTTGAAAAGGTTGGAGATCCGATTTCCGATTTCCTCTTAGCGGAAGGGTGAAAGCAGAAAAGTGGAAGCAGAAGGTTTAATTTTAAATTCGTGGAAGATTAGTGAGCACACTTTCAGCTTTCAGCTTTCCGGAAGTACGGAAGCGAAAACACGGAGGCAAAAAAGTAGAATTTTAACTTGATAAAATTGGCGAACCCAATTTCCGCTTTCCGGAAGGGCAGAGGCGAAAAGGAGTTGTTAAGGCTACATGATCAAATGGTTCAAATTAGACTCGATCCATCTTTGAGATCTGAGTCATCCAACCTCTATTTTGTTTTTTATTGTGAACCATTGGGGAAGCTGAGAAATCTTCTCTTGAAACTTTAACTAAATAATTTTCTTGCTTAACAGGGCGCTAATCATCATGTTTTTGTTCTATTTAAATAATCGTCACATATCATTAAATTACAATCGAAAATATGGTGATTAGACGTTGCAGTATCGTTGGAAAATTATTGTTGTTTCAAGAACATACATATCTCTCATGATGTTTTCTTTATATTCGCAGGTATTATGGTTCACCAAGTTAGGATGGGCGATTGTGAGATTGGGTAAAGGTTGTAGCTTTCAACGGATCAGATTCATGGTAGATATAGATCTACAGTCCTGAAGAATTCTGTTGTTTTAACTTGTGCAAATGAAATAAATTTCTCAGATCGGTGGAATGTGGTAGGACCTGCATTTTTCAATGGCCAGGATGAAAGGTGGAGTCAGATCTATGGTGGACGTGCATTTAATTGATTCAACATGTATAGATTATTGAACTTTTGAAATCCATAGAAGTGGTTAAAGGGCTACATCTATCAATGACTGAGATGAAGGTTTGATCTAGATCAACGATTGAGGTTCATTTCCCAGATTGAATGTGCATGGAAGATGGAATATTTCGAAGCTGTGAAATCTTGTATACCCGGCAGGATTGGACAGAGGAGATATTAGCGTATTTATGATCTACAATCAAAACCAATTTCACAATGCAAAGATGCAAGAAAAATAAAGGAGCGTGTATTTCCATTAGGGCAATTCCTGTGTAATTTGTTTTTATTTGTTTGTTTTATGAAACCGTTGTATTCAGCCAAGTGGGCGATTAAGAAGCTTGGGAATCTCCTAGGTGATGGGTAGAGATAGTATACATAGGGGTACAAAGCACCATAGCAAGGACTTTTTCCTAGTGAAAGAATTCTGTACTATTTGTGTAAAAGAGCTACCCCTTTGTTATTAAGAAGGATCATTTTGCTAGAACAAAGGGCCTACGCAGAGATTTAATCGGAATGTGTGGAATGCATACTATAGAACTATTTCTTCTTGCCTCTGTACATCATACAGTGAGATTGTTCTAACCTCCTGGAACTATTTCCTTGCTCTTGAATGCCTGTTGTATGTATAAATGTCTGTGTTGACAGGGTAACAAATGGTTTAATTATATTAGAGCTACCTCTGGTATTATTTTTGCTGTGAATGTGATTATTGTGTTGGTACAACTATCTGTTAGAATTTTATGAACATTTACAGTATATTACTCTGAACTCTAAATTTGCTTCCGGGCCAAGATAGAATAGTTTAGTTTTATATCTAGATTAGACCTGCGTTTAGCTTAGGCACCTGCATTTCATTCCTTAAACAAAAATCATATAAACAGTGGACTGGGCTATAACCAGTAAAAGATTAAAAGAAATTAATCTACAGTAGCCGAAACCATGAACCAGACAAATTCCCCACACCAAACGGTGTCTGATGTAATTGGGATTGTTCACCGGGGAGAATCCCTACTGTTTGGTACCTGGGATTTTTCTAGGCATCAACAGAATTGGCGTTAGAAGGAGGGAACTAGCCCATGCATGGCTGGTAGAGGAAATCTGATTTTCATAGAAGATTATACTGGATCTTAAAATATTTTCCCTGAAGATTTTATTCCCGAATTTAAAGAACAAGAATAGACATGTTCTGGGGAAGAAGAATCAGATTGTTTGTATGATGTCCCATTTGAAGAAGTAGATATGTTTAGGAGACATACAAGATCCTACGTAAAGAAACTTGAGGGGTTAAAATTTATTCCTGCTTTATCTAGAAGGAAAGCTTCCAAGAAAGTACCCTCATACACTAAGGATTCGATTCTTGTGGAAAATTTGGAAGAGCTGGTAGACCTATCCATCCAAGAAATTGTTCAGCCTATGGATCAATTAGATCCAGAATCCCCTACAGTTTATATAGTCAGTCATTCTCCACCACATTATCCATCTCGAATCATGGCTATTGTTAATCAACCCGCATGGAGAGCAAGAACACCACTCAACCGGGATGCTCCATTGCATGACTTACCTAAGCACCCAAAAAAGGTTTTGCCAAAATTTGATCATGGCAATGGTGTTTTTGCTGAAGATCACCTACATAGTTTTTATCTAGCTTTGAATCTTTTAAATGTTGAACATGAAGATGTTGTTTGCAGAATTTTTCAATATACTTTTGAACCTAAAGCATCTTCATGGTACTTTAGTTTTCATGCTAATTCAATAGTAAATTGGTATGGTTTTGAAAAGGCATTCTTAGGTAAATTTGGCAACCAGAAAACTCTAGCCACTCTCATGAAAGAATTGCTATATATGAGGATGGGAAATAAAGAAAAGGTCCAATACTTTAATCAAAGATTCACCACTTTATTGAATAGTTTTAGTCCTACAACAAAACCAATTGAAGAGTCTCTAGTAGAATATTATACTACAACACTTTATCTTCCAATGGCAATGTTTGTAAAAAGGTCTGGTAAAGTTACATTGGTAGAAAACTATGAGAAAGACAAGAAAATATAGGCAGATCTAGATAGTATAGCAAGGCATACTCTAGAACCTGAGTTGAAACATTCTACAAGTAAAATTTCTTTGTTGTTAAGTAATCCCAAACAAGAACACTCTAATGAGCTAGATAATGTAGTGAAGATGGTGCAAACATTATCAAACAAGGTAGTGGACTTGGAAAAGGATAAGGGAGTTAGTCCATATAGAATTCCATTCAATCCTTATTACAAGAAAAGGGAAGAGAGTGAACAGCCCCAACCACCTGTGCATAATTCAGTTGTGTTGAATTTTAATGAACTAGGCATCGATCACTTCTGTACTTTTCACCAAGAACATCATTGAACCTATGTTCTTGTATGAATGCTCTCTAGTTTATTCTATGAATTTTCCACTATGAGTAATGAATGTTGTTCATAAAAAATTGGCTATCTGGTTGTTCAAATATCTTTAAATGTTCATGTGTTTTGAAAGAATTATCAGCTATCTGTGAATTTTCTTAATGCATGCGCAAAACACATTACTTATTAATGAATGATAATCTTGCTCCCTAGGGATAGGTTAGATAGTTAGTTTTAGTTTTCTTGCTGTGTGTGATTTAGATGCGAGAGAGTTTAAGACGAGAGGTAAGAAACTGCGCATCACATTGTGACCGCTCCTCGTATTCTCTATCAATTTGCATTCTTAGATAGGCACTTGCATCTCATACTTTAATATAAAAACTAAAACATACATGGTGGACCGGGCTGCAACCGATAAAACCTTTTTATTTTGTTACTTGACCTATGGTAGCCGGACCGTAAAACGAACAGATTCCCCATACCAAACAGTAATGGGCTAGTTGGGAATGTTTACCGGGGAGAATCCCTTGTTGTTGTTGCCTGCGATTTTCCAGGCCTCAACACCCACCTACAAGTACATGCATCCAATCGACCTCAATTTTCCATTTAAAAATAAGAATATTATGCCACCCACACAGACACTCAGTTTGCTTGATTATGATCATGCCACTGCACAGGACACAAAGTAACAACGAATAAATGTGTTTGGGAGCTCTGTAGATTTGAAACTTATGTTGTTTAATGACAAAAAATTGTATAGAAATTTACCTTTTGTGTAGCGGGCTTAAGCTGGGAATAATAGGGGGACTGGTGCAATCAACTATGGTTAGTTTATCATTGCAGTTATCTATTTTATACGATGGTTTTCTTCATAAATATATTCCAGCGCATTTATTAGTATACATGTCCTTATAATATAGTTGAAGAGCCACTGCAAAATATGATAGTTTTGTTTTGTCAAACATGTTTCTTAACAAATTTCCAATGCATAAATTAAATTTTGAAATTGTACCTAAACATGGAAATATGTTTTTAAAGAACTTATTTTTAACATATTTCCCATAACATATTAGGTGCAAAAAGTATGTGAAAAGGTGTAAGGATGATTTTAACCTACCTTTCAAAAATCACCCTTACACCTTTAAATAAGTTCTTTAAATTTTTTATTTTTTTTTAACCTTTTCCCATAACAAAATTTTAACAGATTTCCTTGTTTTTTTTACCTAAACTTTTTTTTCTTAAGGATGCAAAATATGATAGTTCTAATGTGCTTATCTTTCTGCAAGTTGTTGTCTGGTTTCATGACCAATCCGTCCTATATAAGTGTAGCTTAATACTTGTTCCTTCAATACAAGTTATAAATAAATCTTCTAGTGTTTTCACATTTTTAATCTTTTAATCCTTTTACCCACCTAGAATTTTTTTAGTTTCTATGAATCTTCTTTTCATGTCAAAATTTCTTAACTATTCTTCTTGATTTATGATCATGCTTGTTTCTCACTTTCCATATGTTGATCCTCTTGGCGTTCCTTTGCACCTCTTGTTATAATAATAATAATGATGTTGCAAGACATCTTATTGCAGTGGAGTTTTTTTTTATCAAGGGAAATTGATACCCTAAGTTGCTCAAAACTTGTACTAAGTTGAAGTTGTCCTTTTTTTGGATTTAGAAAATTCAATAAGCTTGGCATGGATTTACATTCTCCTTGTGTTGAGTGTGGTACATCTATGCAGTAGAAGCTTCCTTACTGTTACAATTATGTGAGCAGTAAAATGAGCATGATATTAATGGAGGTACAAAGTGCCATTCAAGGAGTCATTGCCCACTGCAAGAATTCCAATTACATTGATGGTAAGCAGTGTGGTAGAAACATTGTTCTACTCTAAGCAGATAGTTGGTATTCCTCTTAATGTAGTTGAGGCAAATAAAATGGTATCCTCTAATAAGTCTTTTGAGTGCTTCACCCTATAGTAAGTAAACTAATTATTTAACAAAGTTAGTAAATGAAGACCTTACCTGAGCTCCGCTTCTCTCCAATGAGATTTAGCTTGCTTGCTTTGGTTTTATTGCCTCTCTTATAAGAAGAATGAGTCTCTTTTTCAAGCATCGAAGTCTATGGCTTTGAGATATGCATCCTTAGAAATACTGTCAAGCATTAAATCCTATGGCTTTTAGCTAACACAACCCTTGCAAATTTCAGCTCACACATGCTCTACTAAGGCTTTTAGCTATGCATTCTTTGAAAACTTGTCAAGTTTCAAAATCTACGACCTTGGTTAACGTTCTTTTTCATGACAAAGGGAATGATTGTCATGATTTATGGAAGGTTCATGACATTTTTCATCTTCACAACAGAGGGAATGTGCCACAACTTGCGAAACCTATGGAACCTTCTATCTAGGAACCTGTGGAACCAATAGAAGTTTCCTTGCTAATGCATGTTGCTCTATAAAAGTGTTTTTAATATTCAAGGTTACAAAGAAATGAGTGATGGGCATGAGGCCATGGAATTCTTTAGGTTTATGATTCCTTGCAAGCTATCATGTGAGCTTGGAATTGGCAATGGGGGTTCTTCCTACTAGTGCCAAAGGAATGGAAGTAAGAGGTGGTTGAGTTGATGCATGTCACTTTGGGGAACTAGCCTCTAGTAAGTCATTGGTGAAGGTCAAACATATATGGAGGAAGAGGGATAAGCATCTCTAACTCTCATGAGCCATGAGTGTCTTAGTGAGTTTTGAAATAGACAAAAGAACCATCCTTCAATATTATAGTAGGGAGAGCATTGTAATATAAAGTATCCTTTAGTCGTATGCTCAAATTAGGAGATCTGGAAAATATGGTGTTGTCTCAATGTAGATCTAGTAGGTGAAAACTCTAATTTGGCAAGAAGGGCCCTCGTGTTGTAAGGTAACTGAACTTTGGTGTACCCCAGGGGTTGAATAAGCCCATCATTGCACTGAAGATACAAATTTTAGCAGTGTTGAAGTTTGGGAGAAAGCAACTTTCTAGTCTTAGACCTTGTGGACCAAAGGTAGGCTTGGTAAATGGAATGCATTTCCAAAAAGATAGTTATTTATTATTGAATTGATGATTTTACAAGAGAATGTTTGACAATAAATATAAATGAAGAGACACAGTTGAAAGTTGCGTCCTAATGCCGCTAATTAATAAATAACAAACTACTAAACTATTTAGTTTTATTACAAGTCATCCCTTTTTGGAATACTTCATCCATGAAGTATTGGTAAGGATGGGTGGCGTGAATGAAAATATTCATTCTCCCATGTAGCTTCATCATCTGGTAAGTTTCTCCACTTGATAAGGTATTCATTGACTGATCTGAAGCGAAGTGTTTTGGTTTTAATTTCCAAAATGCATTATGGTTCCAACACTAATTTTCCTTCATCATCTAATATAGGCAATTCAGTTTGAATGTGAATGGCTAAGCCCAATTTCTTCTTTAGGCATGACACATGAAAGATGTCATGTATTTTTCCTTTATTTGGGATGTCCAGAGCATAGGCCACTTGTCCCACTCGCTTTCGAACCTCGTATGGGCCATAGAACTTGGGTGCAAGTTTATGGTTTTTGGAATTTTTTAGTGAAGTTCTTTTGTACGGTTGAAGGCGAACAAAAACCCAATCGCCCACTTAAAATTATTGATTTGTCCTTTTTGAATCTGGTTGTTTCATGCAGTTTCTGGCTTGTTCGAGATGGTTCTTCAAAATGCGGATGACCTCATCGGATGTCACTAGGTAAGCTCTTGATGCTGAACTTTGAAATTGTTGATGACATATTCTCTTGTTGTAGGTGGTGGATACCCATATAAGGCTTCAAAAGATGACATTTTTGTTGATGTATGATATGTACTATTGTACCACTATTCTGCAAGGTGTAGCCATTGTACCCATTGAGTTTGTTGGTCGTTCACAAAATTCCTCTGGTATCCGTCAAGGCATTTGTTTACTACGTTCGTTTGTCCATCTGTTTGGGGGTGGTACGAGGTATTCATAGTTAATGAAGTCCCAACTTGGTGGAAAAATTCTTTCCAGAAGTTGCTGGTAAATTTGGGTCCCTGTCACTAACAATAACCTTGGGAAACCCATAGAGCTTAAATATATTCTTTACATAACTATCTGTGACTTGGCTTGTTTTTGCTTTGGATGAAATACTAATAAAATGAGCATATTTTGTTAATCTATCAATGACTACAAATATACTATCCTTTCCTTTTGATATAGGAAGTTTTGTGATAAAATCCATGGATACCTCAGACCAGTTTTGGGCTAGAATATGAAGGGGTTGTAGGAGACCGGGAGGGGCCACCGTTTCGAACTTATGCCTTTGACAAGTATCACATTCAACCACATATTTCTGGGTACCAGTCTTCATTCCCTTCCAAAAGAAGGATTGGCAGATATTGTGGTATGTTTGAAAGAAACCAACATGGCCTGTTGTTGGGGAGTCATGGTTCTCTTTTAAGACTTGAGTTTTGAATTTTGATGAAATGGGAAAATATATTCTTTGTTTGCACCATAGTATGTCTTTTTCCCATGAATATTTGGAGTTTGTTGCTTTGTTGTTTTCAACTTCTTCAATTAGCTTCCTTGTCTTTGGGTCTTTCACATACTCACTTTGAACTTCTAAAATCCATTAAGGAACAACTATGGATATGGCACATAGGGAGGAATCACTTTCATGTTTTCTTGATAAGGTGTCTGCAACCCTATTCTCCTTACCCTCTTTATACAAAATGTTGAAATCAAAGACTTGGATTTTGCTTACCCATTTCTATGTTCGAGAGAGAGATTTTTTTGAGTTAGAAAACACTTCCGGATGTTGTGGTCTGTTTTAACAATAAATTTTGCTCTGAACAAATATTGCTTCCATTTAATAAAGGATGCATTATTGCCAACATTTCCTTGTTGTATGTGGATTTTGTTTGCTCACTTGGTTTAAACTTCCGGCTTTTGAAATCAATGGGATGTTTCTCTTGCATGAGAACAACTCCTAAGCCTGTCCTTGAAGCGTCACACTCAAGGATGAATGTCTTCATAAAATCAGGAGTTGCTAACACTGGCGTGGATGTCATTAGGGTTTTCAATTGTTCAAAACAAGTTTATGCATCCTTATCCCATATGAAAGCATCCATTTTTAATAGTGATGTTAGGGGTGCTACAATTTGGGCGTAGTTGCGAACAAATCTTCTATAATAACATGTTAGACCCATATATCGTCTAAACGATGTAATTGACTTGGGGGACGACCACTCTGTGATCAACATAATTTTGTTGGGATCGAACTTAGTGCTGTCGGTTGAAATAATTTCTTTTTGCCCGAAACTACATTTTGATTTGTTAGCATAAAATTTGTTTTCTTCTAGAAGCTTCAATATTGTTTCTACATTCTTGAGGTGCGAGTTCCAATTTTTACTATAAATAAGGATATCATTAAAAAACACCAACACAAACTTCCTTCGGTAAGGGTGAAACAAGTCATTCATTACTGCTTGAAACGTTGTCGGAGCATTGGATAATCCAAATGGCATCACTCAAAATTCATATAAACCTTCATGGGTGCACCATGTAGCTCATCGAGCAGTTTGTCAACAAAGGGAATGGGGAATTTGTTTTTTATGGTGACTTTGTTTAACGCTCAATAATCAATGCAAAGTCTATATGATCCATCTTTTTTCCTAATGAGTATGATTGGTGCAGAGAAATGACTCTCACTACGTGTGATTATTCCAACGTCTAATAGTTCCTGCACCAAACGTTCGATCTCTGATTTGTTCCTGTGAGATTGTTTGTATGCATTCTTTCTAATTGGTGCTGATATTGACATCAACTCGATGTTGTGATCCCTAGAACGTGGGAGCAAAAGACCATGACGAGGGTTTTGGAAGATGTCACTATGTTCCCCCAAGAGTTGTTCTAATTCGCGTGGTTCAATATTTTGTCTTTCGTTAGTTGTTCTTTCCATAGCATAGCAGTGTAAGAAGAAGGCTCGAGCTCCCTTTTTTACCATCTTTTCCATTTTATTGGATGAGACAATACGGGGAGGGGGGCAGTCAATATTGTAAAGCTTATATTTCCTCCCATTTTTATAGAACTTTATAAAATGTTCTTGTAAGTTTACTCCGACTGTCCCTATTGTTTCCAACCATTGTGCACCTAAAACAATTTCAACCCCTTCGATTGCCATAACATTAATTGACGATCTTAGCTTGTAGACCTTTATAGCTAGTTCTATTTTATGGCATTTACCGTCGCATGACGTGGTCTTGTTTCCTGGTATCGATACTTGGAAGCTGGTGGTAGGGTAGATGGATATGTTTAATTGTTTTGTGACCCTCGAGTCTATGAAGTTATGTGTACTCCCACTATCGACCGACACCGTCACCTTAGTGTTTTTTTATATGGCCAAACAATTTGAGGGTTTGGGATTGAGAGATATTTGTCATTGCAGCCACTGAGAGCGTTGGTGTGATGTTAGCCTCCTCTTTGCCAGTCTCATCGCTATCTGGCTCTGTGTCGGAGGAAGGTGCATTGCTTGATTCTTCATCACTATCGTCACCTGTATTATTTTTTCGCACAAGAATAGATTCTTGTTTTTGCACTTATGTCTCAGACGCCAATTATGGGCATTACACTTATTTACTCTTAGGTGGGGTGGTATATAAACCGATGAACGTTGTGATTTCTGCTTTTCTTCAATTAATTTTGTTTTTTGATGGGCTTGTTCTACGTCAAGATGGAGAAGGAAGTGGTGGGGAGGCAGCGTGCACGAGGATAGAGGAGGAAGCGAGGGAAGATGGAGGAGGAATTTGTGCTGGAAAAGAAAAAAAATTAGACGATTTTTTTTTTTTTTTGGGGAATTTTGCAAACAGGTAAAGCAAGGCAATGCGGTTTCAAAGCTTCTCTCAAAACGTTTAGGTAAATCTTAAGAAATTTGATTTAGATTTTATAAAGAAGATTAACCAGGCAATGCGGTTTCAAAGCCTCTCTTAAAACGTTTAGGTAAATCTTAAGAAAATTGATTTAGATTTAGGGTTTTTATATGCGCCTTCATCAAAACCCAACCCAAAATCCCATTACTCTTATTCACTGCGTTTTGCATTTGTGAACGATGTTAATGCTACCAGCCGCTTTTTAAATCCACTAAGGTTTGAACCATGAATTTTTATGATCTAGGTTAAATTTTGCTTTTAAATTCTCTTAGGGTTTGATTTTGACGGAATAATCTTACAAAACTATTCCTTATTCCAACCCATTCAATTTGGTTATGGAATTCTCTGAGCTATCCCTTGTCTGTGAACTAGGGTTTTCATACTCAAGCACTTGCTTTGTGGCATCCGTTGGTAAGCAGAGTCTATACTGATTAACCAATTGCAGCAAATGCGAGCCATCATCCGACTAGACAGTTATTCAAATGTAATTAGCTATTTATTCTGCATCTTCCAATCCAATGTTTACTATTTGATGGAGTTTAGTTATACATGTGTTTGTATTAATGCTTGGGTTTATGTGCAGGTGATATTGACGGGGGAAGAGCTACACTCTTCTTTCCAGCTTGGAGAACTCTCGGCTTTTAAAACGAATGGTAAGTTGAATAACAATGTCTTTGGCTATCATATAAGGTTTACCTATATGAGTTCTCCTCATATGCTTTCTAAATGTTTAATGATGTAAGGGCTATACGAATGCGACCAACTTTTGGGGTTTCGTTGCTGGTCAACTTCGTGGCACCCGACCGCCATCGACATGATAACACATATGGTGATATTCATTGATAGTCTTTAAATTACTCATCCAGGATCAACCCAAGTTGAGTTCATATGCTATCGTTTAGTTTTTATCATTTATTGTAACATGTTATGGGGTTACAGGCTTACCCCAGACGGTTCCAAAGATGGAAATGGGCAGTTATTGACCAAGTTTGCCAAGCCTTGTAGTTTTATTATATGAAATAAAATTTCAGTTAGAACTAAAATGATAATGATTTTACAATAGATGTTTGGATAGGAGGATTTCGAACTACTGAGTTGTGGGTAAGAGATTTCATCTCTCTTTATTTTTTGCAGTATTCATTTTTTTGTTTTGAGGCCTGTACGACTTGTATGAAACCCTTTTAGGGTTTTCGCATGGGAATCGTAGGAGCAACCGCTCAATCCACATTGTTGTGTTTGTCTTTTTGCAGGCTGCAAACATGCCGGTCGAGTGGTGATTGTATTTTGACGATCTCTAGAGGCAGGTAAGGTATATCCCTGCTACTCTAACCTATGCCTTTGTTACCTTTTCCTCTGTCTCTCTTGCTGATGGATCATAAACTGGGTCTGGGAGACATAATGATTTTAATGAGCATGCAAATGACCCGCTTGTACCTGGCTCACGAGAAAGTAAACACGCCTGAAAAAGAAGTCTACAATGAACAATCTATACTTGGATTTATTTCGCCTTCCTATAACCAATGAATGATAGGCCAGAAGAATGATCTTCCTCCAAACCTTTATTAGCGATCTTTTAAATGAATCCAACAACTAAATGTCTGTCCTTCTTCCAGTCTAATTGAAAAATCCTTGAGTTTATTTTCCTCCGATAGCGTTTGTTGTTTCCTTGTTACCTTACCCCCTCCAACTGTGTTGTCGAGGAGACAGTTCAGATATTATCCCTCCTTATCATTGCTTGATGAGCTGCTTCTGCTACTTCACAAAAGGAGGAACGACCAGTTTTCGGGTCATAACACTTCTGAATGTAATACACTCTATCCATTCACCGATAGCAGTGTGATTAACAAGAATATGTTTGAGATATGACATGCATAGACCTTTATAAATCATTTATTAATGTTGCGGATGACTGTTAACACAACTCAGAGTAAACCTCTGACAAGCACTCACTGAGGCAAATCAACTCATGATCTCTTTGTCTTTCCTTGATTGGACCGGTCCTTAGCCCATTTGATCCCATTCACAGGTAGCAGCAAATACATAATACTCGCAGCAAGTGCTATCATCCTCCCAAAACATTGTTAAGGTAAGAAGGAGTTATCCTTATGAGACGATCTCTTGAGTAAGAAGCTAATATATCTTTATTGTAGGGCAATATCGCTTATACCTGATAAAGTATCGGAAGTGGATTGGTGACCTGTACATTGAAACCAATTTGATGGCCTACACCTTCTGATATCTTTAAATATTTTCCATGAAGAATATTTATGGAACCAATTCCCACCTTTCAAGTCCAACATGGTTTCCCAAGATCTCTTTATGGTCAATCAATTTGATGTCAAAGGCTAAAATGACGATTATGGGAGTATTCACTTCAAATTAGGAAAAGCAAAAACCCAGGTATCAAATTTGCACTGAAATGTCAATATAAAGGGTAGAGAATTAGGAGGGAATCTAGTAAATGCCATTGTTTACTATAGGTGCTTCCTCTTTTGCTATATTCACTAATAAAAAACTGCTTGTAAATACTTTAAAAGAAAAGTGAAGAACTGAAAATCGTGTGTAGATCTATGCAAAGGTGTCTTGCTTGAGAAATTTCTTTGCTATTTGTAGTATGTACTCCATGGTTCATCTGTATCACATTTTGATTTTTTATTATCCTGTACATGGTTGAAAATTGAATAAAGTGAAGCAGTCCCCCTTTGTGTTGTAAATTAAACAACTTAGCCTTATACTCCATGTTGGAGGTTGCTGTAAAAGTCATTGTTCCAAGACTTTGCATTAGTATACTTCTCCAAGTCTTTCTATACATTTGGGGTTGATTCAATCTTCATGGAGCAATACTCAATTTTCATGTTGGAATTCTTAAAACTATGCAGCAATCAAGTTTTACCTTTATTATTTTTATCATTTTTGTGAGGGATCACTCCATGGAATTAAAGAGTTTAAAGAGTTGGAGTTTGGATGTAGTTAATATTCCCAAATGTATAGACCAAGGGGATATCATCAACTTTATATAAAAGTGATGTTAATAATGGGTTAGGCCCAAGCTCTTTACTGCTTGTTGAATTTCCAGGTCTCACTTGGTCACACTGTAAGACCAAGAGTCACACCAACGAAATCTTAACCTAGGATGCTATCAAATATGTAAACTTTGAGAGGTATATTAAAAATGAGTTTTTTCTCTTAAGGACATTTAACCCTAGTAGGATGAACATTAGAGGGTCTTTAAAGACAATAATATTCATAATTAATTTTGATTATACACCAATTAATATTTTAGAGTGAAATATTTCAAATATAAGACAAGAGATGAGTGATGGATGATAAAAATTACAATCGACATGTGTTATAAATACACATCATGTGGCAAATCAATTAGCTTTCCTCTATAGCTTATCTTGAGCAAACATATGCATTATTATAAAATACCTCTATAGTAGCCTATGCAATGAACTTATGCCATTACTAGGAACCCCCTTCATGGATGTTTTCCCCTTAAAGCATGATCTAGAGATGATGGTGTTGTTGGATAAGATGCACATACTTTCTTGGAGCTTGCCTTCAATTGTGGAGTTTTCCATTGATTTGAATATCATGAACATCTTTTTTGGTTTTGCTCCAGGTTTTAACAATATTTCATTTTGGACCTACATAATTTTTTGCACTAGTACTCAATGGTGTTACTTCGGAAACCTTGATTAAAGATTATGTGCAACTTTTATTTCTCAAATATTGGCTTATGCAAGTTGGCATTTTATTTAATAAAGAGGATATCTTGGAATTTGGTGTTTCATATTTTCATAATTTGCTAATATTCCATTGATTTGCAAATATTCCATTGATTTGAAGATCATGAACATGTTTTTAGGTTTTGTTCCAGGTTTTAACAATATTACATTTTGAACCTGCATAATTTTTCGCAGTAGTACTCAATGGTGTTAATTCAGAAACCTTGATTGAAGATTATGTGCAACTTTTAATTCTCAAACGTTGGCTTATGCAAGTTGGCATTTTAATTAATAAAGAGGATATCTTGGATTTTGGTGTTTCAAATTTTCATAATTTGCAAATCTTCCATTTTCATTAGAAATCCATAAATTGCTTTACCCAATCGATTTAACCATTCCAACAATCACACCACTATTCACCCATGGTTGGCCATTTGCTAATGAGTTGAAACTTTCTTTCATATTCATTGGGGAGGAGAATCTTATGTTGCTACTATTCACCCAAGGTTGGCCATTTGCTAATGGGTTGAAACATTCTTTCATATTCATTGGGGAGGAGAATCATATGTTGCTACCATGCTGGATAGAAATGCTAATTGGATAATAATACGGGAAAAAAATGTTCAGCCTTACACTCTGAGATGTAGGCCCCACTATCTTTTGAGTTTATCAATTCTTTGAATCATAGTGCCTTTTTTCTATTCCAAGAAAGAAAGATTCCGTTCATGGTGAAGGGTTCCAACACATTCGATTAACTATCCTAATAGCCTTCTAATATTATCAATTACATTTAGTCTCTAGATGTTAACTATGACTTCTAGTATCCTATTAATATGATGCAAATTGATACCTGATATCTGGTTTTGGAACCTGATCTCTTCTAGTTTCTCTTTAAAAGATTGAGTTGCCTTGGTTGGGAGAATTGAGCACTTTCATGCTGCAACTTAAAGGCTTTCTTGGAGGTCTAATCCATGGCCCAATTCAAATTTTCTCATCCATGTCAGTGGACCTAGTTAGAAAACCAATTGTTTCTATAAATGCCTAGCATAATACAACACTTCTCTGAAACTGGATCCTATATAGTATTTTGTTAGTCCTTCTAGCAGGATATGTCCAACTGCATTAACTAGAGTTGATTGATTGGGGAACACAATTTTTGGAATGTGTTGTGGAGATAGATTATGATCTGGAGAGCTATTGGAATCTTTGACACAACACTAGTTATATTTCAAATTGCAAATAATAGGTGGTATACATTTCAGAGTGGATTTCACGGCTACAATATACAGGAAAGGTTTGCTTCTTTCTAGTCAAGCAAGGCAAAGACATATGAGTGGTGATATTATCGATTATATGAGTGTGGATGTTGAGCCTATTGGGGATTTCTGTTGGTATCTACATGAGTTTTGGAGTGTGATCGTGCAAGTTATTCTGGGCCTATTTGTTTTATTTAAGACTTTAGGTTTGGCCTCACTTGTAGGGATAGCGACCATAGTGGTAATTATGATACCTCTTGGAAATTTGTTGTAAAATTTTTAGGATAAGATCATGGAAGAAAAATACAAGAGGATGAAAGCCATATTAGAGACATTGAGAAACGTGAAGATATTAAAATTATAGGTTTGGTAAACCAAATTTCTACAAAAGCTAGAAAAATTAAGTAAAGTTGAATGTAGCTTGTTGCGGAAGTACCTCTTTGCAGAGGATATGTTAACATTTTCCCACTGGGAAGCTCCCTGTCTCAACTACTATAATTTAATTTGTCAGACCTTTCTTAAATCCTCTGTAATTTAATTTTCAAACTTATGCTAAATCCTTTTGATAAGGAACTCGTTTTGAACTTAAGCTATTTACCTTAGAACACCATATATCTCAAGCACTAAGTCGAAGTGCTTTTGATACTTGTAATGCACCCAAAAATATCTTTAATGCATGCACTTAAAAGTTTCAAGTTCCTGCCAGTTTCATTTCCTGTATCCAAATAACGTATTTTAATGAGATGCTTTACACTGGATTTGCTTTATAAGGAAAGTTACTTCTCTTTGTATTTTTGGTTGCTTCTCTTTTGGATCCGGGTTTAAGATGAATCTATGCTGGTAGTAGGTCCAGCTCTATAAGAGAATCAGGCGACTCTTTTGAGAATGCGAAGTGTGCCTTTTTCTTTTAAAAGATAAATTGCTATATGCACCAACATAACCTAACTTTTTATTTTAATATCTTTGCCTATCTTTCCCACATGGAAATTGGAAACATGTTTTAAAATGGTCAGAAACATCTTGAAAGATTTAGAGTTCTTTTTAGGATTTGGAAACACATCCCTTAAACATAGACACACATTTCCAACATTTTTTTGGCCGAAACGACCCACATTTCAATTTAAACATAGTGTTTTTCTTTTGCTGCAAATGCCCTTTGACGTGCTGGGTGAGGGTTTGGTCTGAGAAGCCAAACCCAGGGGCATCTAACCTGTCAAAATCACTCGAGGATCGCACTCGGCCTGGGCCGCACCAACCCTTAGCATGGTTGGATTTAGATGTTGCCTCCCAGGAGCAACGGGTTTTGATCTTGGGTCGCCTTGCCGAACGAAACCCGTCTTGACTGTTTGCTCTATCGGAACTTGACAACCTAAACATAGTGTTGTTTCATTAACCTTTTAAGATTTTTTTTTGTTCGTGGGATTGCAACATATAATTGGTTTTGTAATGTTTGAATAATATTTGAAAAATATCTCCCATCCGAGATCTAATTTGGGGAATGGCCTTGGTTCCCCTTTATTTTTAATTTTTAATAGAAACTGCAAAGGAAGATATATTAAACAGGCTGTGCACAACCATTTAGTACAAAAAAAAACATCTTAAACATTCTTGCAGATTTGAGGAAATAGATACAAAACTAGGCCATAAAGAAGACCTTAATGTGTCGTAGAGAGTTCTAGTATTTCGAATAATTACAGACGTAGAGTAAAAGCAGACAAACTGTTGATTAAGTAAAATACAAAAAAACATTTTCTAAAAGAGGAACATTATGGGTTGCCTGGTTGCTCCACAGGCCGGGTGATAGATTCCTCCACCATGTTTTGGACTACTCCTCCTGGATTTTCTTGAGATTGACTTCCCTGATTCTACTAAACCAAAAGTTGGAGGTCCTCCTGGATACGGTCTACTTTCCCTACGATTTCCTTCAGATTCATTTCATTGTCATCTATCCTAGCATCATGATTGCTGATCTGATAAAAGGCATAGTTGACCACATCAACAAGTTTTTTAACCTCCTTAGTAGTCTCTCTGCTGTCCATAATTCCTATGGCCACAATGTCGTACAAATGTTGGATATTAAGCTTCAAATCTGCGAGTCCTACATTATTCCTTCCATGGTCCATTTCCTGAGTAGCAGGTTGAATTTTACCACGACTATGACTGAAACACAAATTAAGACTGGACAATTTGCTAAGAACAGAGTCGAAAGGAGAAAAATCTTGAACTGGGGAGGTATTTGCTTGCTGTAGAGAGTCCCGTTGCTTTCTAAAATGATGAGTCAGATTGCCTATCTTAACTTCTTTCAAACGAGAAATGACAACCAAGGATGAAAAGATTACCTTCAGAAGAGGGTTGCCTGAAGAAGCTACCTGCGGTCACAGTGGAGGTGGCTGGGCGCAATAAAGGAGGACTCCCAAGAACGTTGAGAAAAATGCGAAGACGATTCAGGAAACCGACCTGAGCAAGGCCCCCTCATTTACAACTCACCTATGCAGAATGGAAGATGAGTCCACCCAAGAGATTACCTAAACATTATCCTGCTGAGGAAATTCCCTTCTCCAAAATCAAACAGAGCAGCGAGAAAGACTTCAGCGGAGGAGGCACTAAAAGGCATAGTGAGGAATGGACTGTCGTAGGGAGGTAGAGGGCAAATGGAACTTCTAGATGAAGCCATCGTACGTAGAGGGGGATGGGCTGGAGCGTGCAGAATGTGTGGGCATTTAATCCTGAAGGGAGTGATAATAAAGGCAAGAGGGTGCGAGGAAGAAAGGAGGGAGAGTGGAGACCACTTGTCGCTATGGCAAGCCAAGTGGCTACCACCTAGGTTCATGAAATTTACTAGAGAGAACTTTAGTTTAAGGGAAATCCATAAGGGAGGGAGATTGCAATGCATTTAGGGGATAGGTTTAGTGCCGAAGTCTAGGTTGTTTATACGGATATGACCTTGAGGGAGGGAGTCTCCTTGGTTAGCCAAAGTGTTTGCTTGAGCAACCTTCTACAGTTGACAGAGCCTGTAGAGTAGTCGGTGATCATGCTAAGAATGAAATGTCGTGAGTCCCCAAAGACTAATAGCCTGGAGTTGGCTATTGCGTCTAAGAATTCCAGGCCCTACATAAGCGCCATCCACTCAGCCTCATTGTTCGTCTTGTGGCCCAGCCCCCAAGCGAAGGATTTTGCTGTTTGTCCTTCGGGATCGAGTAAGATCCCCCCTCGCACCTGCCTCCTGAACCTTGGTTCCCCTTTATAGCGCCATTAAAAAAGAGCAATTTTTTAGTTGATCCACCAGTTTTTATTTTTAGGAGGGCTGAGGTGAGAGTGATTGGGATGCTTGTCTTCTTTGCATTAACTTCTTGTTCTTGATACTCACTCCAATAGATAGCAGAATTCCAATGAGTGTTTCTTTTCATTTTTTATGTAATCATTACCTTAGACTTAAGTTGGAACAATGTCAGTCTACTGGATGTGATTTTCATCACCTAAAAGGTTTTCCACCGTTTCTCTTATGAGATTTATGGGAAATTCTTTAACCTTTAAGGAAAATTTTTTAACTTGCAAAATTAAAGGTTGTTTCTATTTTTTCATTAATTCTATATGGAATGATGTCTTTTCAGGCACTCCTTCTCAGCTAGCTGAAGTTTTTGTCTGGTAAAATATCTTAAATCTATCTATCTATCTATATCTATATATATATTTCCCTTTTTGGGATCTCTTTTGCATTTTCTAGTGTATTCTACTTTCGTTGCTGCAAAGGTCTGGAGTAAGTTTTCTGCTACTTCATGGTGTTACTTATGTGTATCTATTATTTCTATGTTTTTTCATAGAATACGTTCAATAATTTTTTCTTGCTACTTTTTACTTTCCATGTTTTTTCATAGAATACTCTATAAGTGTTCAACAATTTTTTCTTGCTACTTTTTACTTTCCAACTACTACATAAGTGTCGCTCATAAATCTTCTTGATAATGTTTGTTAACTGTCTTGAAAGATCTTTTAGTATGATAAATGATCTCCTAACTATGTTTGAGGTGGTTCTTGAGAGGAGACCGCTAAAGGAGAAGACTAAAATTAATGTGCATTGTGAGTGTATTGTGCAATTCACACCATAGGGGTGTGACAACCCAAAAGATTTTGAGATATGTACAAGGGACTTGGGGATTGGGATCTTGTAAAACAAAGTACATGAATTCTAGTTGATAGGTATTAAGGATTTAATGGGGTATGTTATAGATGAGATACTAAAAGTTACTCCATGAAGGCATTGATATGAGAATCCTCTTCTTTGATACCATCACTTGTTATGTACCTAATATGGTATAATAAATTTGAACAAAACAAATGTACATGTGGAGCACAATTCTCAATAATATCAAGAGTTACACAATAACTCAGATATTAAGATAACATAAGGGAAACCTAATATTTACTTATAAATGGAATCCTTATATTCACTAGATTACAACCAACATAGATCCATCAAGCATCGAGAGGGATCCAATTTTTTAAGGTAATTTTCTTAATTCTAAATTTTTTACACATCCAAAAAAATTTACACCTCAAGAAATTTGATCACTATAAGGAGACATGCCAGACATATTCCCTAGTTTCAAGGTCAAGATTGTAAGCACCTTTGTCTTGAAGAAAATGCATGTAAGCCATGATGGCAGCCTCCATTGGTTGCCAAAAATCCCAAAGACAAACAAAATTAAAATAAAACATAGAAAATGACAATTTTTTTTTTAAAAAGGCTGTTTTTTTGTGTGTTTTTGGGCCTTTAGGTAGCTTGTGGAGGCTTCCATCATGGCCTACAGGCCTGTAGGCCGTGATGGCATCCTCCGCAGGTTGCTAAATGGCCTGAAAACACAAAAACAGTAAAATATATAAAAATTTATTTATGTTTTATTTTAATTTTTTTTTGTGTTTGGGCCTACTTTTTTGTTTTTGTTTTCGGGCCATTTGATAGCCTGTGGAGGCTTCCATCATGACCTACAAGCTTGTAGGCTACCTCTTGTGGTTGCCTTCAGGCCTGTAGGCTGTTATGGCAACCTCCACAGGTTGCCAAGATGCCCATTTTCTTGGATAACATCAAGCAATCTCTTTTTGGTTTGTCACCACAACATACATGGTCACTTGAAAACCATATTTTCTTCGAGACAAAGGTGCTTACAATCTTGACCTTGAAACTAGTCTTTTCCCTTGTCTTTCAAGGACTTTCCATAGCATTCAATCTCATAATTATTCCTATTATTAGCTTTCGACAGTTCCCATATAACTTTCAATTCTTTATTTAGTATTTTATTATTATGGATCATGAGATTTACCCTTGGATGGAACAATTTTATTGTTTGGTTGAAAGATACATTATTTTCAGTTAACATGAGATTAACATGGCTATGGGTATAGCTTTTCCTCTATTGTTACTCTGAAGTTTGACACAGCATGAACACATGCCATTTGCTAGACTCATTTCTATTTAGAGAATTATTTGAACTCTTTCGAAGGATTTTGGTTTTGGATTGAATGCCCAGAAAGATCTGTTACCAACACATACAACATCAAGTCTATTTAGCAACATTTGCACAACTTGATTGAATCTGCTCTTCTGCTGTTTAACACAAGGGAATCTATTGCATGTGATAATAATATGCTTATTCTGATTGGGTCATGACGGTCTCTGGAAATTATTAAAATAAAATGTCATGCACTAGAATAGTGCATCTATGAGTTAGAGCTCAACGTATGAATGTATCATATAAAGAGAAGATGCAAAGTAGGTTCCATAGCTAATATTGTTTTCTAGGTTATTTGGAATTATTTCCAGTGCTTTAGGTATGGATTTGTCTCTTCTTATGTTCCCTTGTTTCATGTTTGACACAGGTCTACATGCTCAAAATTATTCAGGGTGCTTCTATACAAATCCATCCTCTTTAATCATGTGCTTTAGGTGCATTTTTGTGTTTTCTTATTTTTTCTTATTTTGCACAGAGCTCCTTTGCCAGGAAGCATTCTATGTGCCAAATCTATTCACATTTGTCAACTTAAACACAAATACACAAACGATGGAGTTATTGGTATGAATATGGGTTGTGGACAAATGTCATGTTCAAGCAGTAGCAGTAGCTGCAGTTCATTGACTCACTTTCCTGGAACACCAACATTGGTTGCAATTGGTTGTCCTTATGGTTATGAAGGTCTACTTTATCTAAGATAAAATAGAATTTTTGTCATTGCTTTAAATGGATTTTTATTTGATCACTTGGTTGCACGCTAATTTTTTATGTTGATGCACATCTTCATATTTTTCAAGAAAAATCTGAGGGTGCATTTTATTTTAACTATTCAACCACGTATGGTCACTCTACCATGAAGCCACCATTCTCATAGAAAGCACCACTACTAGAGCCATCCTTAAATAAATTAAAGGTAAATAATCAAGAGGGAGCTTTAACTTTATGATATCATCCTTTGATAATCACGGTGGACATGGCCATACTTGTGGTTCCTCTTGTAGTGATGTCTATGTGCCCTAAACCCTTTCTACTATGACTGTAAAAAGAGTTGTTTTTTTTAAAGAAATAGTAGTGTATTTTTAAAGAAAAAGAGTTTGAAGGTCTAATTCTTTGAAGTGTGCTAGCTCAATGGAAGAGCATATGCTTTACAAGCAGAAGGTTGGTGGTTCGATTCCATCGTGCCCTAATATTCATAGGGAATGGTGACAATCACTATCTATTCTTAAATATGTATCAATATTGAGGATTGTTAAAAAGGCATCATCAAAATTCATTTTTTATATATGAAATGGTGATGGTGAACGAACGTCGCCATATATATGCATCAATGGTGAGGGCCATGAAAGGTCCATCACCATCAATCATTGTTATTCATAAATGCTGATGGTCACTATCCGTTGTTATAATCATTCTTTCTTACGTACCTTGAATGGCACGACATCACCTATACTTTTGGTGACATGGCCTAAGGCGACGTTTAGTTTTTGGTGAGAGAGGCTCTTTTGACAATCACCAATGAGCTTATGATGACATTTTTCAGCCCTCACTAAAACATGTAATGGTGATGGTCAATGAACGTTACCATAACAATAGTGAGGGCCATGAAAGGTTCATCACCACAAATCACTATTGTTCATATGAAATGGTGACTGTCACTATCCGTCATTATAATTATTATTTGTGAAGGGCCTTGAATGTCACCACATCACCTATACTTTTGGTGATGAGGCCTTTGGTAATGTTCAATTTTTGGTGTCGAACATTCTTTTGACCCTCACCAATGAGCTTATGGTGACCTTTTTCAACCCTCACCAAGACATTTTTTGTTGTAGTGTACATACATGCCACAACACAAAATTTCAAACAAAGATGAGGGTATGCCTTCCTCATAACATCTTCTAGCTCCTAAGTAGCATCTTTAGGACTATAATGGGTCCATTTAACCTTTACCATCTTGATCTCTTGATTATGTAGCAACTTGATTTTTCTTCCCAATATGGAAACTAGTTGTACTGAAAAATCTCCTTCCAATTCCACTTGAATCACAGTCCAATCAATTACATGATTAGCATCAGCTATATACTTTTTCAACAAAAATAGATGAAATACATTATGCACTTTAATGCAATTGGGAAATGGAAGCTCATATGCAATGGGACCTATCCTAGCTAAGATCTCAAAGGATCCACACTATCTAGTAGCTAGTTTGGAGAAGTTCCCCAAGTTCAAGGAGCTCTTCTTGGGTCTAACTTTCAAAAAGACATGATCTTTAACTTTAAATTATCTGTCAATTCTGTTATGATCTGCATAACTTTTTTGTATGTATTGTGTTGTTTTCAAACTCTGCTTGATTCTAACCATTTGATCTTCCATGTCCTTCAGTAGTTCAGGTCCAATAATGGTTTTTTATGTTGGATTATCACAACTGATAGAAGTATTACACTTCCTCCCATACAATGCCTCAAAAGTACTCATCTTCAGAGAGGCATGATATCCATTATTATAACCAACTCTACAAAGTGTAAATAATCCTCCCACTTGGATGGATGATCCATCACATACATTCTCAACACATCCTCAATCACCTAATTGACTCTTTTTGTTTGAGGATGTTATTTTGTACTCATGTTTAAATTTGTGCCAAATCCTTCAAAAAATCCTTTCCAAAAGTTAGAAGTAAGTTTGCACATTTGTCTGACATTATAGCTTTAAGGATTCCATGCAATATCGAAACCTATTTCATATAGTTATTTGCAATGTTAGTTGTCTTTACTAGAATAAACTGTGTAGCCTTAGTCAACTTGTTCACTACCACCATGATGGAATCATTCTGTAGTATTGTCTTAGGAAAAATTGTGATTAAACCTATTGTCACTACATCCCACTTCCATTCAGGTATTGGTAATGGCTTTAACAAACTAGCTGGATGCCAATGCTCCATTTTAACCTTCTGACATTCCATGCATCTGGATATGCATTTTGCAACATTACTCTTCATTCATGGCCAATAGTATTGCTTCCTCATTACTGCTACTATCTTTTGATAACCCGAAATCCCAGCATAAGGCACATTATGCATCTCTTTCAAAACCATCTTCCTTATATCTCTAGATTTTGGCACATAAACTTTGTCTTTATGCATGAGGATTCCATTTTCTTCCATCCTATACTTATCAAACTTTTGTGGTACTTTATGTTGCTGCAATCCATCTCTTACCTGCTGGTAATATGCTCATCTATAACATTGGCTTCGATGATCTTATCTTTCAAGTTTGATGTACTAGTACTTATAGATGCTACATGCATTGCATGTATCTTACTATTGAGTGCATCAACTGCCTTTTTCTCCTTTCCTTTGATGTGCTTGATATTGAAGTCATAGTCACATCGAAATTCCATCCACCTTTTATGTATTGAATTCAAGGTAGGTAGCTAATAAAATACTTCAAACCATCATGATCAGTCATTAAGTCAAACTTATTACACAACAAGTAGTGCTTCCACGTATTCAAGGCATGAATGATGACTGCAAGCTCTAGATAATGAGTGACATAGTTATGTTCATGTTCTTTCATCTTTCTAGTTTCATAATTGATTACATGGACATTATGAGTCAACACTCCACCAAGGCCTTGCTTACATGCATTGGTGCATACTACAAAGCTTTCATTAAGATCTGCGATCTTCATAATTGGTGCAATGGTAAGCATTTCCTTGAGTCTTTGAATATAGTCTTCACATTTATAAGTCCATTCAAACTTCACACACTTCATCTTCAAAGATGTAATGGGATGAGATTGTTAAAGTATTGTAACTTCAGGGGATATTCTATTGTACTTTTGTTTTATTCTCCTTCGGAGATATCATTCCTTTTTTCGGAGATGTACTTGATGTAATTGGTCATGTTAAACCTTCTGTTGTAATTTGGGGTGGTAGTACCCACAAAAGTAATATATAAAATGTATTTTGAGTCTTCCAAGGTAGGTCAACCCTAATTTGGGAACCTAGTCGACCTAGTTAGTTATTTGAGGCACTCACCTAGTGAATATAAATCGGTGAGGTGCCTCTCTCATTCACACACATCTTACACTCAAGTATTGCACTGGAGAGAGAGAGAGAAAGAGTCTACTGTGGAAGACGAGCAACTATTCTTGTTGTTGGGGTTTTACACTGTACATGGTCGAATTCTACATTGAGGAAGTTTTGTGGGGTTTTCTCCCTTGTGGTTTCCCTAAGGAAAATCTGTGTGTTCTCTTCTGTTGCTGTACTTGTCTTTCTTTCAATGATCCTTGGCTTATGGTTATGATGCTAAATGTTTTAGATCTTGTATAACCATTAAAAATCTAACATGGATAACTTTGAGAAACCTTGAATGAACCTTTGGTAGTACCTTGCTAACCCCATAAAATATCTTACTTATGATATAGTGTTTGGTGTCGTCCATTCCATAATAGCTTTTATCTTTTCAGGATCTACTGAGATGCCTTTTTTTGATGTGGTGTGAACTAAGCAGTAGATTTTACTTTGATAGAATGAATACTTACTTAGCTTGGCATACTTGCATCACCAATTTTAGATGCTCTACATGTTCTTCTTCTAACTTGGAATAGACAAGGATGTCATCCCAGAATACAATAACAAATTTGTTCAATTACTTTTTGAAAACTCCATTCATTAGACACATGAATGTTGCTGGTGCATTTTTAATCCAAAATGTACCATTGTAAACTCATAATGACCATACCTAGTCCTGAATGTTGTCTTACTGATGTCTTCATTCTTGATTCTAACTTGGTGATATCTAGATCTCATATCTATCGTTGAGAGTACTTTGACTCCTTTCAATTGATCAAACAAGTCATCAATCATTAGCAATGGATATTTGTTTTTGATCGTTGCTTTGTTTAATTGTATGTAATCTATAAAGAGCCTTAAAGTTCCATATTTCTTCTTTACGAACAACACAAGAGCTCCCCAAGGTGACACACTGGGTCTTATGTAACCTTTCTTCAAAATCTCTTCTAACTGCATCTACAACTATTTCAATTATGAAGTACTCATTATGCAAGGTGTTTTAGATGAAGGAACTGCACCTAGCACCAAATTAATAGTGAAATCAATATCTCTCTCAAGTGGCATTCGTGACAATTCTTGAAATACATATGCAAATTCTTGTAGCTCTGGGTAGTCTTGTAACTCCAGTTCTTTTCCTTCTTTTGGCTCCTCCACATGAGCTACATACAAATGGCAACCTTTTCTGAGCTGTGATTTTTCTCAATTGCTGAGCTGTGATTTTTCTCAAAGATATAGGTCTAGGTATATTTCTTATTGTCACTTGATTGCCTTCTTCATCCAGACAAGTATACATTTTTTTGTGATAGTCAAGCATGGCATGATGTGCATCCAACCAATCCATGCCAATCAATACATAATATGAACCTAAATGTATGATGTTCAAGTCTACAAAGGTATTCAGACTAATCATTTCCAAAGGACACTTACTATTTTTGTGAACCTTCCTCTTGGTACATATATCCAATTGCACTAGACCTACCATCTTAAGCTTGCTTTTCTTCAAGTAACATATTTCAACTATGTTAGGTGTAATGTAACTATAACTAGCTCCATAATAAATCAGAATAGCTATAGGTACTTAGCAATCTTACTTGCTGCCTCAATCATATAGGACTAATGATCAGCTTGCCTAGCATCTAGGGCTACATGGATCCTTGGAATACTTCTTCCAATATCACCAACAATTGAGGCTTCTTGAATGTTGTTAATGATGCTTTCGTTATGTGGACACTTCATGGAATTATGATTCTCCTTACATATCCAACCTTCAACAATTGGTCTTGTCTTTCTGTCTGAATGTTCTTCCCCTTTGGTTTTGCTTTACTCTTGTTGATAGGAATTATTATTGTTTCTGAATGATGGAGGATTGAATCATTTCTTTCTCTATTCTTCCTTGTCTCTATTTTATATATTTCTAGTCCCTCTATACGGAGCTCTGTTCTTATTCTAATCATATGGATGCTTTGCCTTCCAAATGGCATCTTTAAGGATGTTTGGTTTGTCATACTGGATCTTATCTTTATAGGTATCTGGTAAACCATTGAGGAACCTCTTAATCTTCACTTTCTCATCCTTTATGAAATATGCATCATTCAAGAGTTCTAGGAACCTTTTCTTATAAGATTCTATGGTTATTTTGCCCAACTTGAGTTCAAATAACTCCTTCATCTTCTTGTCAAAATTGTTCTCTAAGAGATATTCTTTTTAGAAGTATTTTTTGAACTTTCTCCAAGAGATTCTATCTTCCTTGATATCTTTCTATTTGACTAGCTAATACCACCAAATGGACACTTTACCTTGCAAATGATAGGTTGATACCCTTGCTTCCATGTTTGGTGTCTACTGATGCAACTGGAAAAACTTTCGAAGTCCCAACAACCAAGCTTCGATTTCTTCACCTTTCTTTGTTTCTCTACGAAATGATGTGGGTTTGATTCTTATTAGTTCACCAACTAATTAATTCTATGCAAACCTTCTCTTATTATATCTTACAAGGGATCTTTCAGAGATGCTTCCTGAACTACTTGATGAATACATTTTCTTCTTCACCGTAGAGGGCATATGATGAGTCCTTCTTGAGGATGATTTATACCTTTCATGATCTATTTTTGGTACATGTATTCTAGCATCCTTATTGTTTCTTGGACCTGTTCTCTAGGTTATTTGCAATTATTTCAGATCATGCATGATTTGTTCTTGAATGTGAATGATCCTTTCACTATCATCTCTGCACTTTCTTACTAAATCTTCTAGACTTAAGGGTTCACTACTTCTCTTATGTCAATTTCACTACAACAAATCATCCTTTAGGGGGCGGTTTTGCTAACCCCCTCAAAAAGTACCAAGAATTGGACTTTTGGAAAACCGCCCCCAAATGTCCAGTTCCAATTATTTTTACGGAGGTCCCCTAAACGTGTTTTTGAGGGCAATTTTTAGAAACCTCCTCCCCCCCAAAAAAGTCATGAGAATTAGACTTTTGGGGGTGGGTGTTTTCAAACCACCCCCAAAATGTTCAATTCTCATGACTTCTGGAGTTTTTTTTTCCCTAAACATATTTTTCAAGGTGGTTTTTAAAAATACTCCTCCAAAAGTCTTGAGAATTGAACTTTTGGCGACGGTTTGTAAAAAGTAGTCTCTAATTGTTAAATTCTCACGACATTTAGAGGGGGTTTTAGAAAGACCACCCCTAATTATATGTTCCAAGGATGTTTTCTAAAAATTCCCCCAAAAATTCAATAGAATTTTACTTTTAGAGGCGGTGTTTTAAAGACCTTTGCCAAAAGTTCAATATATTTTTCAAGTATGTTCTCAGTATCCATCCTCTTGAAGAGTACTGCAATTTACCACTAATTATCCTATAATTGACCCTTAATTAACCTCATAATTGACCCCTAATTACCCCCACTTAACCACTAATTACATCTAAATGACCCCTACTTGACTACGAATTACCCCTAACAATCCATGCTTACCACTAATTAACCCTTGATAACCTCTAAATGGTCCCTAGTTTTTTAGAAGGAAAACCTTGTGAAGAGAAACCCAAGGGATGCTTCTGAACATTCATAGATGGCATATTCCCTAGTAAACCAATCGATGTAGACTAGTGTGTCTCACACATGAGGATTCAAAAAGGACACATGCCATCATGAACCTAACTAAATTCCCAACATCACAGGAAAACTTTGTTTAGCTAATCCCTTGGGATTAAATGACCCTTTCTTACCCATAATTGATCCATAATTACTCCTAGTTAACCCATAATTGACTCCTAATTACCACTAATTACCCTCTAATCGACCTCTTATTAACCCCTAATTTCCACAACTCATTACCTAATAATTACGCATAAATAACCCTTAATTACCCATAATTGACCACAAATTACGCTTAAATGACCACTAATCAATACTTAATTACCCTTCATTTACTCATAATTACCCATAATGACCCCTAACTGTACGCGATGCCCAATTCCATCACATAGGCCTTACAGAGGGAATTTCTTGGCTTGTGAGTGGAATATGGTGGCCATTTTGGGATGTGTAATACCATCGATATTTTTTTACAACTAGGCCATGGTTTGGGATTAACCTCTAGGGATTAAGTTCATATAATTTCCTGTAGGTCACATGGATCCTGTGTGGATATGTTCATCATTGAACAATTTTTAGAAGATCTCAAATTTGTAGGGCATGGTTCATCACAAATTTGAGATCTTCCAAAAGTTATTCAATTATGGGGGGATTAGTTGCTTTTAACCCTTGGCTTTATTATCAATTTTTAACTCATGTTATGCATATTTAAGTATTTATCATGATCAATTATCATCTTGTTCATAAAGTTATGTTTGTTCTTCATAGTGACCGATTTCTTTCTTTCAGGAAATAGTTTTTTTACATAACTCGACATCACCTTTCAAGGACACACCCACACACACATTTCTCAAAAATATGTATTGATTTAAGTTTAATGACTTGAAATATAAATTGTATGATACATGGAGATGAAAGCAAGTATATGGCTTCAATATTACTAATTTGGACATCTAACATGATATGCTTGATAGAATTGGTTTGTTGATTGAAAAAAATAATATATTCAACCTTAATTGAATAAGCTCACAACTAGGGGGGTAGTGGTTTCGGTAGTCAAGGGGTTTAGGTTTTGGGGGTACTAGTGGGTAAGTAGTTTATAGGTTAACATGTTAGTTTGTTAGGGGTTATAAGTTAGGATTAGGTACACCGTTAGGGGGTTATATGTATATCATTTTCAATTTTGCTTATAGTGCTCCTACCATACACTATCTAATTTTAAAAAACTAGACAAGTTCCCAAGGACTACTACCTGCTAGCAAGTTTCTCTACCACTGAACTTCATGCCCTTTTCATGCATGGCACTATTTTGATGTCGAAGTGCAGTTCACTACCTCCCACCCAAAATTCACTCTTCCCAAATGGACCCAACAATGCTCCGCGCCAAGAGGAAGGGTGTTGAATTGTAAAATCTCAGCAACATGCCTTTGCACACAACCTGAAGAGAGGGGATACCTTAACCATGTGGGTATC